>CAWUFW010012897.1:0-511141 GCA_963921515.1 Calotriton arnoldi | reverse complement strand
CCTATATCTCAGTGAGGAGTGCTAGCACCACCTCACCCAGGCTGCAGTAGCAGGCTTGTGGTGTCAGATTTAGTCTGCTTCCCAGGGGTGGCATAATACATGCTTCAGCCCCTGGTAGGCCTGTGAAGTACCTATGCCCTTGGTACCTAAGGTACCATATACTAGGGACTCATAAGGTACCACCGTATTCAATCACTAGTGCACCTAGAGTGCACTCCAAGTCGTTTAAAGAGAAAGCAGATAGGCTGGGGACCTGAATAGCAGGTTCCCAGCCAAACTAAGTCAAAAACCAACAAAACACCAGGAAAAAAGTGGGGGCAACCATGTAGTCAGATTCCACCTTCCTACAGCAGGGGAAGATTTGGAGCCTCTTACAGACTTGATGCATATTGACATGAGGGATAATCTGTGCAAGGGTTACAGCTTGCCCCTGAGTTGACATCTGAGAAACACATAGAATGTGGAGAGGTTTTGGGGTGATGTTCCTACCTGTTCTCACTTATTCCAAGGTTGACACCTGTCTCTGTTCATTAGATTGACACTGTAAATAGCCTGCCTGTCAAGAGCAGGACTTACCGCAGCTGAGTCCAATAATTAACTAATTAATGCAGTGGCCAATATGTTGGTCGATCTTGTACCACTGTGGTCAGTCCATTACTATTGGTGCACATACGTCGTTTCACAAACCTGTTTATGTGTGCACTACTGGGACCTCATCAAAGTCACCAAGAGAGATGCTCATCTGATCCCCAGAACCTGATCAGCTTGTGAACCGGCTGGGCACTGGAAGGTACTTGAGTACCTTTGATCTCGCCAGTGGATACTGGCAGATTGCTTCAGCATCTAGTGCCAAGAAGAAGACTGCCTTCTATATACCAGAGGGACTATTTTAGTTTACGGTAATGCCATTTGGGTTGACAAATGCTCCTATCACTTTGCAGTGCCTTTTGATCCATAATCTATCAGGGCTAGAAGAGTTGTGTGTGGCCTACATGGATGTCATTACTGTGTTAAGTAATTATTGGGAGGAGCACTCGAAGTACCTAGAACAGATGTTGGTCAGGATATAGGGGACAACACTGGCCATCAAGGCAGCCAAGTGCCAGGTGAAGAAGTCCACTGTAGTCTATCTTGGGCATCTGGTGGGTAACCAGAGGATTTGCCCATTGTGTGTCAAGATTCTTTCTGTCCTAGAGCGGGAGGTGTGCACCACCCAAGTGAGACTGTTTATGTCCCACTGCTTGCCATAGGAACTTTGTTGCTAAATATGGGACCAAATTGGCCCGTGTCATAGCTTTGACATCCAAAAGCATCCGAAGAAGGTGATTTGGACTGAAGAGTTTCAGAAAAAATGGAAGAACTGAAGAGAGCGTTAAACAATGTGCCTGTAGTGAAGGTTCCTGACTACAGACAACCCTTCATTTTACAGACAGATGCCTAAGACAAAGGTGCTGGAGTGCTACTGGATCTCTTTGATGACAAGGGGAGAGAGGTTTCAGTGGTCTTTACTAGCTGTAAATTACTACCCAGAGAACAGAACTGGGAGGTCATTGAGAAGGAGTGCTTTGCTATAGTGTATATGTTGAGATGGTTCAAGATGTATCAATTTAGTACCAAGTTTGTGGTCCAAGCAGATCACCAGCAAATCAAGTGCTTGATAGCAATGAAGGGTGAAAATACCAAGTTTCTCAGATGATCTATCTCACTGCAAGGCCTAGATTTCACAGTAGAGTATAAGGGTGGAATCAACCAGGCACTGCAGGTGAATTTTCCTTCTCGTTTTTTCGAGCCGGTGACTGGACTTCTTGAACAGTGGAGTAAGGTTCCGTGTAGTCTGATCTGGGAGGTGCATCTCTTGAGACAGGTATGACCTCTGAATGGTGTAAAGTCATGTCTCTTTCCCTGAGTACCCAAATGTGAGTATCTGGTATCCTGGCGTTTGGATTTTTGGCCCCAGTCTTATGATAATCTAGCATATTCACAAAGGCCTAGGCCTCTCCCTTGATGTTATTATGGCTCTGAACCTGTCCTGAACTGGAGGGGCACACCAGGTGTACTCTCTATGGTGACAGGAGACTCCAGTCTCTTTCACAGGTTCATGTGTGTAGTGCGGTGGTGACAGCATACCTTCTGCTAGCAGCCTGTTAGAAGCTAAGAGGACTGTCATATTGCAAAATGCAATGGCTCTGGATGTTACCCTTTCTACCAAGGGTGGCATATTTGACATAGTAGGCTCATAGTGCTGTTCATACGTCCCTAAGACTTCACCTAGTATCCATGATCAGACAGACCACACCAGAGAATGTGTAAAAGAGTGAAAGAAAAATGAATGATGGGTTTGATATAAAGCGGAAAGGCATCTGGTCTTGGTTAAAGGGTATCTTTGGAGGGTGAGGAATGAACATTGTGCAGATTGTACTAGCTGATGTTGCTATCCTAGTTCTCATCTATATATTAATATGCATGTGTACCATTCATCATCTCACTGTTAATAAAAGCCATGCCCATTCCTTTCCAATGACAATCCCTGAGGATGATGATGGTATTCATAATAACTCTGTTCCTGATTATGAGAAATGCCATGATTCTTAATCTAGGTATTGACGTTAATAGAATTGTGTTCATAGATCTGTTATAGATGTTGCTCTGCAAAATTTCCAAATGGTTGGTATATGAAACTGCATAAAAAATTATATTTTTGCTTTAAAATCACTGCAATAGCTGATGCCATGATAAATCAATAGCTGCCAAAATTTGCTTTCATATTGTGGCTTTGTTGCACACAGGCCTGCTCAGTTTTCATGCTTTTGAAGTATACAGCCTCCTTCTTATGTTCTGCATCTCTAATCGAGGATTACCAGCTGACTAGCTAGCATCTGTGAGTTTACATTCTTTGTACTTTTTCCTTTTTTTGACAGGTTCTTTTATTGGCATTTAGGACATTTACTAGCAAAATCTTCATCAACAAACAGGTTGGATCACTTGCAATGTCCAATTGCCCTTATAGATTCACAGGATCCAGGGCCAACAAACAAATTGAAAAAATTACAAATCTTACATAAGCAAAAAAATAAAAGCCTAGACTTATAGCAAATAAACACAGATAAAGAAATTATTGATCAAAACATAAAAATCCTTTCCAGTTCCGCTACCTCCCTATCAACCTTCATACTTTTGGTCTTGGAGCCCTTGTGCCACCAGGCGCGGCTCCTCCACTATGGTGGAGGAGTGTCGCCCCACTTCTAAAACACAGCAGTAACAAGAAAAATAAAATGACAATAAAACTATTTTATTGTCCTTTTATTTTTACTTCCAGCCCGCAGAGTCGGGGCCAGGCAGCAGCATCACACAGCATGGGGAGTGGTGGTAGACAGGCACCAAAAATGTGCATGAGGTTTTAGCCAGTCGTCCATGGTCGGCCAAACCCACAGACAAACTCTGATATCTCCAGGCTGTTCCCTTGGAGGTATCCTAGTGCTCAGGGGCACAGGCTCCAAGACTCTACTGGTTCACAAAACGGGCCCTCTCTACCCAATTTCAGCATTTCTCTCATGCTGGGAGAAGTGCTGGGATTGGGTGGGGTTTGGGAGCCTGTGCCCATGGGAATTATAGTGCCATCGGGACGGGAGCAGTAGAGCAGCACAGCACGGGAGGAGAAGATTGCGGCGGCCGGCAGGAAAGGTAAGTTTCTATTTTTTTTTTTCCCGCCCTTTATGCCTCGGATTGACAGCAGCTGCCCCTGCGTGCCACTGCTGCACATAATATCTCTCTGAACCCAATGTCTAACATCTAGGCTTCATTGATAACGTAGGACTGTCAGGCCCCCAGGGTGGTATGAGATGGAGCACTCGGGGGAGCTGGAGTTGCATAATGTAAATGCTCACAATAACTTGGGTAATTGACTTTTGTCCCAGGTGAATCTGCCCTGTTGTATAATGTGCGTTTGAAAGGATGTCAAAATGTCTTTGAATTTCTGTGCTTGATCTCACTGGATGGCCGTTAATTTTTCCATTGCACATATCAACCACACCTTGGTCATCAAAATCTTTGTTGGGGGAAAAAGGGATTTCCAGAATCAGGCCACTGTGAGTCTAGCTGCAATGAATACGTGGTTTATTAATCTCCCACTGGGAGCAGTCAGAGGATTTTCAGAATCATGGCCTGTGTCTCCCAGGACTAGGGTCAGGGGGTCTATTTATAGTTCCATTGTAGTGATTCTCTGATTTCTGAACCTATAAGCTACCAGTAAGACTGGTTGACCTCTCACCCCCACCACTTGTGGTACATTGTGCTTCTCTCAGTCCCACATCAGCAGCATTCTGGTGGGTAAAGAAACATGACCCTGAGGCGGGTGTGAGCCAAGTACCATTGCATAATAACATTGTAACAATTTTCATTATATTGGTTGCAGATAGAAAAGGAGGCAGTTTTTTCCTATATGTGAAGCCATCAGGTTTCATCTATTTATTGGCCCAACTCTGTCTCCTGCTTAATAGCATATGTAGGTTTAATTGAAACCAGAGGACCCGCTAAACAGTGATATAATCAGGAGATACCTGTTTTGTCTTATGCTCTGTCATCATGGCTTCTATAGGTTTGAGATCCTGTGTAGGTTCGCCCTGAGATTTTCTGAATTAATCCAATGTTATGATTGCACATAGTGGAAATTATCATGTCATATCTTCCTCCATTGTTGATATATTATGTCCAATGATATGGGTTTACCTTTTTCAAACAAATCGCCCAATGTGGTCATATATTACTTAAACCAATTACCAAAGCCTGTATAACTTGTTCCCAGATAAAACACTGGGCTATTCAATAAGGGGGTCACTGGAGAAGGGTACGTAGTGACTCCACCCCGACAAACAACAGACAGTGGATTAATGTAATCCAGTGGATTAATGTAATCTGTGTAGACTCTAATAATCTTTTATGATCTCTTGATCTAGGGGGGAGCCATGGTAAAATGAAAATTGGCTTAGATGAATATGCAGCTTGTGGTGTCCCCTTAATTTAAGGCTGCTGGGTATCACCAGGACCATCAGGGCTCACAATTGGGTAGCGCGAACATATCTTTCAATTTGGGAAAATCCTAGCCCCCCCCACCCGGTCATACCTCCGCTGGTAGAGAACTCTTTTTGACACACACAGGTATTTACCCCTCTAGGTGAAAGCCAACAGTTTCTTCTGTATATCTGTTAGCATACCTTTTGGAAATGTGAGGGGCAGAGTTTGGGTCACATATAATAGTCTGGGAATTAAATTTATCTTTATGCTGGCAATTATACGAAACCAGAAGATTTCAAGTTTCCCCCATCTGTAGAGAACCTTTCGGAGAATGTCTACAAGCAGGGGTATATTGTCTCAATGAGGTTATTTTAACTCCCAGATACTCCAAATGTTCCACTGCAACTGAAGCCTAGCTCTCCTACTTATGTGGAATACGCAGTGCCACAGACTTTTGTAGTTTATTTTAAACCTTGTAACTGTAGCAAATCTTTCCAGTTCCTGAGTGAGAGCAGGAAGTAATGTTGCAGGGTTGGTAACGAAGCAAATAGTATCAGTGATAAACAAAACTAGGTTAAAAGTGAGATTTCCGATGACCACACCTTCTATCAAAGAGTTGGTTTTATTTTTTTATACCAGTGGTTCTAAAGCAAGGGCAAAAAGACAATTAGAGAGGGGGCTTCCTAGCGTGCACCCCTAGTTGACTGTTTTCTTGCTTTGGCTGTTATTGATTTTTAGCGTTGTGAAGCGTTGAAAAAATTGGCTTTAAGAAATTGTTTGATGTGGAGGCAGAACTCTGTTTTATGTAGTAGCTTAAACATGAAATTCTAGTCTAGTCTGTCTAAAGCTTTTTCTATGTCAAGTGACAGGAGAAGCATCTGAGCGTGCGTTTGGTTTGCTAATTGGCATAAATTTATAGCTAGACGCACATTATCTTGGGCTACCTCGACATGATGAAACCTGATTCAGCTTCCTGGATTAGGATAGGCAATATCCTCTCGGGTCACATAACTAGCATTTTGGTACATATTTTTACATCATTTTTTAATAAGGCAATAGGTATATATGATCCATCTAGCTCAGGGCTCTTATTAGGTTTAGTAGTTAGTAAAGACTCTGATTCCATCATAGATAGTGTTACTTTCCCCACTTTTTGAGAAGGAGTTAAATATTTGGGGCATAGGCAATGCTAACATGGCCTCAAAAGACTTATGAAAAGTAACTGTAGAACCATCTGGCCCAGGGGCTTTTGTGCATGGAAGATCGTGATGGAATTGAATACTTCTTGAATCACCTGCCGAGCCCCAAATCCAAGCCTTGGCGGTCTCCAAGACCCACAGTGGAAATGCAGGACAGGGGGAAGAAGTGGACCAAAACTCCAATGCATGCAGGCTGCCCGGGGGACCTGGTCACTCCCTAAACCCTAGAAGAGCCAGAGGCTTGGATCTCCAGGATTGGCTGCCTCCTTAATCCACAGCTGACTCTTCCTTTGCTCTCTGCAAGTCCTGGGAAGGGCTACAGGCCCAGGTCCGGCACCTACAGCTCTGCTCCGTCCTCGGGGGGAGGGTTATCCAACAGTGACAAGGCCTTGTTTCTCGCATCAGCTCCGTGAAGGTCTGCCAGCCGCCTAGGTTTTAGCGTCTAAAAAGGCTATCACGGTCTGCAGGATTTAGCGGAAGGCTCTGGGAAATGTCAACAACTCACTCCCCATCCGCAGCACGATGCATTCGGGGTGATCTTCCTCTTGGTTCCAGATGGTTCTGTGGCACCAAATTTTAATTATAAGATGATTTTACCTGGCCCTCTGGCTGGAGCTCAGCCTGGCCACGCCCCATAGTTTTATATTTTCAAGGTTCTTTTACGTTTGATTTCATTCATGTGCCTCATTTGAAGAAAAGTATGCAGGAAACCAATGAAAAGTCATATAAATTGAGGTAGGGTTAGTAGTAGATCCTCATTGCTAGGTGGCATGCTGCTCCTTTGGTTAACAATTTTACACTTGCTTGATGCAGTGAATAAACTGGTGCAGATTTTCAAAAAGGGTGCACACATGGCTTGGGCTTCTCTCCAACAACATGCTTTCATCACTGTGGTATTTTGGTATACCATCCAAAGAAGCTGGATGAATCACTAGGTATATTTTAGGAAAAGCCATGAGTGCATCCTTTTAATTGCATGTGGGTGGATAGGTTTAGTTGTCATGGAACGGCATGGCTAGGCTAAATTAAGGTGATATTTTTAGGGTGTTGTCATATTAAGGTGTCCAAAGTAGAGGTTAGATATTGTTCTCAAGATGTACCTACAAAGATCATTAGACAGGTTTCATCACATCTACTGGGCCATCAGGTTCTTTCACAAGTGGTAATTAAGTGAAAAGCTGTTCAGCAAAGAGAAATAATTATGTAAAATCTTTTTTCTCAATGTAGATTACCTAATGATCTAAGGAGGTACTTTACTCTTGGGCACCTATTGTCTCGGCTACTGACACAAGATTTTGGTGAGGGTTTCACAGGAAAACTAAATTTGTGATCATACTGATGTTTATCTGAAGTGCGTCATTGATGAGAGATCTAACAAGGAATGGTTAGCTGGGTATACATCTGGACACAGAGCTTTGCCTCAATGACACCTCTCTTGCAGCTGAAGGGTAGGTAGAAGTGAAGAGAGCTTGCACTAGAGGGTGAACAAGTAATTTACTGTATCCGCCTATTTATGACAATCCTCAGGTCCCCACACAATGCCAAGGAGGGGTACAACTCTTTTCTTATGCAGTGGTACACATCCTGGCCTCTTCATGCTTTGTGTGTATGCACCAATCAAACCATGCCCCACCCTTTTTTGTAATACACAGAGAGACTGTGGGCAGTTTATGTGCATGCTTTTTATTTCAATATTCTGTTGATTTGAGAACTTGGGCCTATCCCCCTTCACTCTCCAAAGACCCCCTGTCTTTAATGTGCTTCATCATCTGGCAAAACCCTTCACACACTGCCCCCAGCAGCTGAACAAGCAGCACCTCTAATGTGTCTTACAGTCTGTGTTGCTGCTGCACTGCGTAGGGGGAGGGAGCCACATTGTTTCTCCTTTTCTGGATTTACTGGCAAAATATTGTGTTCTCTGTAACACAAAGAGAGAGACAAATTAGTTTAAAAACATATCTGTTCCCATTCAGCTGACATGTGTTTCGCTTTAATATAGAGCTTCTTCAAGGCCCTTAATTTCAAATTTTCAGAAGCCTTAAATGTAGTAAATTCTGATACTGCATTAAATAAAGGCATCTTTTCATTCTTGAATGCATACTATAACTCATTACTGAGATGGCCTCCTCATATAAAACTGCACAAGATGCAAGGGGAAAACTTATTGATATGCTTTAAATCGTCAAAACCCAAACACAGTGCAATTCAACAGAGTCAGAAGATGCTGAATCCAAGTCTTTGAGTTTTTATTCTGTACCACGTTGACCTTGGGGTAATAGTTTCTTGTGCATCTGTTGCAGAGACTGCGTAGGAGCTAGCAGCAAGCCATAGCTTACACTATGCACTCTGTAGGGTGCTCGCAGAATGAACACATTCACACAACCACTTCCTCTCACTGAATGTGACATCACAACACCACTTTCCCTGACCATCCACTGTACGTCCTTAGGGTTGCCACAACATTGACCTTGATACAATTGTCTTTCAATAGTTCTGTTTTGCTTGTAGACCCAGTCCTTGCACAATCATGGCATGCCCAGCACCATTCTGTATGCATCTATGGAATGTATGAAGCACAACCCTAGATATAAAGGACGAGGCAGCTGTAGAAAAAAGGCGGAATTACAAGACTTCTGAACTTGAGATTTTTCTCATAACCTCAATCATGATGATACAGTCTGCCCTCCTTTCTCTTCACAGAAGCTTCTAGCTTTTCCTCCAAATGGGGCTAATTTTGTTTATTTGTCAATAGAGCTCAAATGTAATCCCCATGGTGCAGACTTCAGCTGAAGCTGCTGGCCCCTTGTGCCGTAACATGCTGGACCAAATCAAGCTGATGATTGAGAAAATAGTAACATCCATCTCTGATGTCTTCTCCCTAAAGCATCCCAGACCTAATGCTGACCCTCTTGTGCAGGTACTTATTGCTGTCAAAGCTATTAGAAATGTATTCAATAAGTAATACTGGCAATTAGGAACCTAGTCCGGTGATGTCTGCGCCTATGCAACCTAATGTGATAGTTTACAATTATTCAACTGTTTTTAGGAAAAATGGAAGCAGTATCCCACAAAGACAGCTTAGGGTCTCATCTCTGGGCATAAAGTTTGTTGCAAACTGTGAGGAATGTGGTGTATTATATGGTGTGATTGTGAGACCACACCGTGCTCAACCTGGGTAGCTGTGACTTTGAGCAGTGAAGCTTAAACAAAGGAACAAGTGAAAAACATTTAGGAATACCAAAGCAATGGAATAAGAAGGTCACACAACACAAAAGGAATCCAACACCAATTTATAGAAATTAGGAATTTTTAGCCACCAAAATGAAGAAAATCCACCAGAGGGTTCCGGAGTTATAGATTATTAAGTAAAAGGTGAATCACTACTTTTCACTCAAGATGTAAACACGCATTGGCAATGGTTATCAGAAACTTTGGAACTTTTGCAAAACTTTTATAAAGTTGTATTTGATTACTCCGGCCCACTTTGGGCAATCAACTTCAGCAGGGATCAGGTCAAGGGGACCAGTAAGGATTTGTAGAATAGTTACCTTGTCACTAAAGCAGTCGCAAGTGCAGTTCCAAGCTCTGTGGGTAAAGCCCCATGAACATCAATGGAGTGGTCCTGAGGCAAGGGATACAGGATGCTGATGATGCTGTACAATACTTAGGATGCTGTGTGGTCAACAAGGGGATTCCTAGAGCTATTTAAGGGTCCACAGTCTTGATGTGAGGATTTTTTGGCTACAGAGGTTTTAGTGAAAAGTTAGTTTAAATTTGACTTGAACATTAAGGGCTTCATTATTGAGGCCCCTTGCTGCGCCGTAACCTGAAACTGCGATCTGAGCACATATATGAAGCCCCTTGCGCCGCCGGTGCATCACTTTTTTTGACGTTCCGTGTCGCAGGAGCCTGCTCCACATTTACAAGGCAGCACTAAGCCACTTTTTTTGGCTTAATGCTGCCTCGTAAATATTGTTCCCTTTAACACAGTTTTTTTGAGTTAAAGGGGCGTTCAATGGGTGTTGCTGGGGCGTTCCCAGCAACATCCATGGCTCTTTGACACTGCCCCAGATTTACAAAAAATCGTCAATCTGAGGCAGCGCCAAAACTTGCGCCTCCCAGGGGGAGGCGTAAGGGAGGCACAACAAGGAGAAATATATTTATGTATGTTTGAAACATCCCTGAACCGTGTGACAGGCACCTCATGTTTAGGGGAGCACCATAGGTGCCACCCAGGCCCCATAGCTGAGGGCCACAGGGGACGATGGCCCTGTTAGGGCCCCCGAATGTCGCTTTACGACAGCCTTTCCATGTCAGAAAGGCCACATGGAATGGCTTTCAAGAAACTGACATCATAATCCCGATGGCAGAGCTGCCGTCTTTAAGGGATTATGCTGTCTTTCCGATGAACCGACAGGCTCCTTGAGCCCATCGGAAGCGCCACTGACGGTCGCTTGCCCGATGCCTCCGTCTGCCGCATCGTAATGTGGCAGGCGGACCACAGGGGCAGATGTCGGTGGGTCCGACACTCATGGCACATTGGTGTCGGACCCACCAGCATCATAATCAGCCCCTAAATTGGGCTTAATGTAACGATTTTTGTGATACTTTGAAGTACCACCATTAGTAGCCCCATTTGGAAGTTAGCACAGCTGAGTTGTCAGCGTATAGCCCTGTACTTGCCAATGGGGCTGCTAGCCTTTCCACAGTAAAAGAATTAATGTGGGGATGTTGCTGTTAGAACAAAATACATGTCATACTTTTTAATATACAGCATCCTGCCTTAAGACTCAATAGGCTTGCTGTAGGGGTGACTTATATATATATTACTAAGGAAGGTCACTATTTATTGACTTAAATGGCAAAGTTGAGCTATCAGTTTAAACTGCCCTACCAGTCTGCAGTGGCGGTTTGGGAGACATGTTTTTCTTTGTCATACTCACGGTGGTTCAATAAGTGCAGCAGTTCCTGAGGGACACTTTAACTTACTGGCACTGGGTACCCTTGGCACCATATAGTAGACTCTTAAAGGTTAGTTAGGTTATGCCAATTGGGTATAAGCCAATCAAGCATACATTTGAAAGGGTCAGAGCACTGGTACTGAGGCCTGTTTAGCCGGACTCTGTGCACTCTCAGTCAAAAAACCAGCAGCATCAGTTCAAAACGTTGGGAGTGATAATGCAAAAGGAGCCATTTCCTTACATAAACTTATCCCAAACAGATTTTCTTTTAGAATGAATGCTTTTGCCCTTGCTGCTGAGCATTGCTTGGCATACCTCTTTCACACACTCATTAATATTCATGAGAAAGGATGAATTCTGAGATTGTGAATGACTGAATGCAGAAATGGAGGCTTGCAAGGACATGCAGTTGGATTTCTGCATCTATGTTTGCAGGTCGGCAATTCAGAGACAAGGGGTATATGACGGGTCGGCCGCATCCTCCCTGTCTCATCATTCATTTCGTTCCCTAGAAAGTGAAGAGAGTGGTGACTACAACCACCCCCTGAAAGTCAATACCCTCTGCTTCTTGTGTGCTGGAGGCACGAGGGCAGAGTGAGGATCCCTGTGATTCCCCGTGTGCATATGAGTGGGGCCCTGGCTCATTGCATGGATATGTCTAGGTGGGCATCAGAAGGATTCCCATCACTGCCTCTCCCCACTGGCTCAGCAGCCTGCAGGTTGAAATAATACAGGTGCTTGGCACACTGGCACACATGCCTATTATTTCCAGTCTTTGGCAACAAGGCGTCAATGCGCTCCTATGCAAGATGGTTCACGTGCTGCCAAAATACCGGGCAGAGGTACTTCACCAGAGCCATCAGGGGATTCAGAGAATATTGGTGTGTGTGTGGGGGGGATTGTATTACGTTGTGCTCATGTGCAGAACTGGCAGCCCACTCCAATTAGGACACAACAGCCTCTGCCATTGCTTGAGAAATGCCCCCTGCCCTGTGCCCCTCAATCCACTTAGGGAGGCCTCCTTTCTCCCCTTTTGTGCCCTTGGGCACCATAAAAATGTCAGTATCAGTGAAGGTGCCCTGTGCGGCACTGGAGGCAGTATTTGAAATGCTACTGTCACCGGGGATCACTCTTACCTACTGCCACCGGTGGAAGGAAGAAAGAGCCATCAACATGTCTGCCCTGGGGTGACTGGTGCATCTCAGGAAGCTCCACGACTTGCCCTGCATGAGAGAACATACCAAAGGCATGCCAATGGCTAGGACCAGGAGCAGTGTAGTCCACTCCTGATATGGAAATTGGTGCTCCCCGAATGGACCCACCAATAATACATTAGTAATCCAGTTCAGTAATCAATACTGAGACATTCTTCAAGAATGACAGACACAAATTTTGATTTGAAATTTTATGTAAGTAGTTATTTGGCAAAATAGATGAAATAAGCTGTGAGAAGTTGGCCTGGCATATGCTGTCCACTAATTATAGTGGGCACCTTGCACCAGTCCAAACAACCCCTTATTGGAGATAGGTTAAATACAACATTTATTGAAAGCTATCCTAGTGGTAGCTATGGAGAGCAGCCTTCAGGCTAAGTCTTGAAGGAATGTAAAGCAGCTTGTTTTACCAGTCTATAATCTCTTGAGTGACCAAATGAAAGAGGACCACACCAGGTATATATTCAAAATATATGTATTTATTACTAAACACACCCCTCTAGTCTCTTTATGAGGCTAGAGTTCGAAGTACATAAATTATAAGTTAGTTATCTACAGTAATAGCACAAATACACGTTTGAGCCCCAGGGGCGTACCAAACCATATACCAATAAAGTGGTATAAGAACCACGACTGAGCTAGACACAAGGCCTAGAGCCTGTAGAAGTGCTTGGACCACAAGGAACCACCCAAGGCAGCGACACAGGGGACCCACGGGGGACGCGTGCAGTGTATGAACACAACCGCGAACCACCGTTAACTTCTATGGGGAAAGTCGCGATTAGAATTTAAAAGAAAAGGGACACTTAGAGGAGGACTTGGAGCAAACCCTTTGAGAACTAGGCTGTTCTAGTGTCAATACCCACGGGAGCACCGGAGTACTCGAGTTACCTCACCCAGGGGAGCCGGGTGCATAGGTGTCTTTCGGGGTCGGGTTTCGTCGCTGCCGCTTTCAATGGCGATCTGCTGCAAAGTGCTGCTGGCAGCCAAGTCGAAAGTGTTCGGGTGGATCCAAAGGCGGATCGAAGATCTGAAGAACCTGAAAGCAGAGGGGACAGAGTCTGGGTCACTAGCCAGTGACCAGGAAGGCGATGAGCAGATGCCCACCGATGTTGAGTGCTTCAGGTAGGTTGATGGTTGTCTTGACTCTTCAGCCACGAGGTCCAGGAGGCGTCGATGACAACCAGGAGCTGGATTCGAGCTGTCCCACAACGTCTGTCGATTGCAGGGGTGTCGGTGACCGGATTGGACCCAACAAGCCTTGGCAACGGCAAGTCTCGTGGAAATGGAAGAAGGACGATGTTGCAGACCAGCAAGGTCTGGGGGACTCACCCAGCGAGGATAAGTCAGGGCACGCCTGGAGCAACCAGGGAGCCCAAGCAGAAAAAGATTGGCCTTTGGGAGGGCCTACTAGCCAACGGACTAGTGACCGCGAAGGAGCCTCAAGACGATGCACGTGGAGCTGGCTCACAGGACACTCGTGGAGTGGAGGCCAGTGATCTTCGGTGCAGTTGGTGCTGGAAGCTGGGGCTACTCGGAGCCCAAAGCACGACTTCGTGGTAGACCCAGAAGAGGATGCACTTGCAAATGCGTTCGGTGTCCAGGGGTCATAGTTCCACGTTACCCATGACAGCTACGGGCCTCAGCTTTGCTGGAGACTCAGGGCAGCCTCGGGGAAGTCTGGAAATCCTCCTCTGGTGATGCAAAGACTTCGGCGTCCGACGGGAGCTTCAGCGATGCAGACCGGACAATTGCTTCTTTGGTGCCTGCCAAGCAGGGGAGTCACTCCTTGACCCCAAGGGAGATTCTTCAGTCCTCTAATCTTGAAGTAGAGTGTCGAAGGTCCAGGATTCTGTGTCAGAGTTTCGTCCAGGTTAATCTAATGTCCTAAGGACTGGGGTCCCATACTTATACTAAGATAGGGGTTGGACATACTCTGGGGACCCACCTATGGGAGGGTCAGGGCAGAGGGGTGGTTACACCCCTTTCCCTTTGTCCAGTTTCGCGCCAGAGCAGGGGCTGGAAGCCCCTGAGCCGGTTTGAACTGGGGTATGCACAGGGACACCAAATGTGCCCCCAGTGCAGGACTTCAAAGCACCAGAGAGTGCTCCCGCCCAGCCCCAATACACACTATCCTGTCTGGGGAGGTGGTTACACCTCCCTGGGACAGGAAACCTATTGTCCAGGCCTCCCCTGCCGGAGTTTCGGTCAGCAGCAGGAGGCCAGACTCGTGTCTGTGGCAGCGGCATCCATTTTGTGATGCCAGGGCTCTGGAAAGTTAGTACCGGGTATACCGGTGTGTACATGTCTCTCACTCTAGAAGGGTGGAATGCTACCCCCGCCGCCAGAACTGGCGGGGGGGTAGTATTCCAAGATGTTTGACACCAAACACAACATGTTTCCGTGCAGCCATCCCAAAGTTAGCATTTAACGCGAGGTTATAATGCGCTTAAGAGTATATGGTCGGGCTGCACTACAAACAGCATCAGAGAAGGGTCTCCGAACGCTGCAGAGGGGCCCAGCTCATGCAGGGGCACCCTCTCACATAGGAACCATGCACTCTGCCTTCAGGATTGATAAGGCCTGCCATAGGAGTAACTTATAGGTTTATATGTGTGTATGTATGTAGTGATATAGGTAGCCTATATCACAGTAAGGGGTGCATCCTTCCGTAAGGATTTCATATGATGTACAACTGTTTTATCATAATTTCAGAAATATTTAGATTTAGCACAGGTTCCTTTTATCGCCCAGCCCCAATACACACTATCCTGTCTGGGGAGGTGGTTACACCTCCCTGGGACAGGAAACCTATTGTCCAGGCCTCCCCTGCCGGAGTTTCGGTCAGCAGCAGGCGGCCAGACTCGTGTCTGTGGCAGCGGCATCCATTTTGTGATGCCAGGGCTCTGGAAAGTTAGTACCGGGTATACCGGTGTGTACATGTCTCTCCCTCTAGAAGGGTGGAATGCTACCCCCGCCGCCAGAACTGGTGGGGGGGTAGTATTCCAAGATGTTTGACACCAAACACGACATGTTTCCGTGCAGCCATCCCAAAGTTAGCATTTAACGCGAGGTTATAATGCGCTTAAGAGTATATGGTCGGGCTGCACTACAAACAGCATCAGAGAAGGGTCTCCGAACGCTGCAGAGGGGCCCAGCTCATGCAGGGGCACCCTCTCACATAGGAACCACGCACTCTGCCTTCAGGATTGATAAGGCCTGCCTTAGGAGTGACTTATAGGTTTATATGTGTGTATTTATGTAGTGATATAGGTAGCCTATATCACAGTAAGGGGTGCATGCACCACCTTACCCAGGCTGCAGTAGCAGACCTGTGGTGTCCTTTTGGCTGGCCTTCCAGGGGTGGCACAATACATGCTTCAGCCCCTGGCAGGCCTCTGAGGTACCTATGCCCTGGGTACATAGTATACCATATACTAGGGACTTATAAGGGCACTCCAGATTCCAATCAGAGATGTGCCTAAGGCACATGGAAACCATTTTAGAGAGGAAGCAGCTAGGCTGGGGCTCTGATTAGCAGGGCCCCAGCCAGACTAAGGTCGAAAAACAGTGAAGCATCAGCAAAAGTGGGGGTACCCATGTGAAGCAGATCCTACTCTCCTACACAACCCCCCCCAAACGTAGGGACATTAAACTAACCTTGCCCAGTTAAGTCTTCATGTTCTAAGTGGAAGTACCTAGAGAGTCCATCTGCATTGGCATGGTTACTCCCAGGTCTATGTTCCACTGTGAAGTCCATCCCCTGTAGGGAAATGGACCACCTAAGCAGTTTGGGGTTTTCACCCTTCATTTGTTTTAGCCATAAGAGGGGCTTATGGTCTGTTTGAACAAGGAAGTGAGTACCAAACAGGTATGGCCTCAACTTCTTCAGAGCCCAGACCACAGCAAAGGCCTCCTCTCAATGGCTGACCAACGTTTCTCTCTAGGGGTCAGCCTTCTGCTAATGAAAGCTACTGGCTGATCCTGACCTTCATCATTCAATTGTGACAGTACAGCCCCTACCCCCAATTCAGATGCATCAGTTTGAACAATGAACTTCTTGGAGTAATCAGGACTCTGTAGAATGGGAGCAGTGCACATGGCCTGCTTCAGGTCATCAAATGCCTTTTGACAGCTAACTGTCCACTGAACCTTTTTGGGCATTTTCTTGGAAGTTAAGTCATTCAGGGGTGTCACTATTGATCCATACCCCTTGACAAATCTCCTATAGTACCCAGTCAGGCCTAAGAAGGCTCTCACCTGAGTCTGGGTAGTTGGAGCAGTCCAGTCCATGATGGTCTGGATCTTGCTCTGCAGTGGCTGAACCTGGCCTCCACCCACAAGGTGGCCCAGGTACACAACCTGACTCTGCCCTATCTGGCACTTGGTGGCCTTGATAGTCAGGCCTGCTTTCTGCAGGGCCTGTAAAACATTTATGAGGTGGACCAGGTGATCCTCACAGGTGGAGCTAAAGACAGCAATATCATCTAGATATGCTGCACTATAGGCTTCCAGACCTGTAAGGACTGTATTCACCAGCCTCTGAAAAGTAGCAGGTGCATTCTTCAGACCAAAGGGCATCACCACAAATTGATAATGCCCACTAGGGGTTGAGAATGCTGTCTTTGGCTTTGCATCATCAGCTAGTCTGATCTGCCAGTAGCCAGCTGTCAGGTCAAATGTGCTTAGATACTTGGCTGAGGCCAAAGTGTCTATTAGCTCATCTGCCCTTGGTATTGGATGGGCATCAGTCCTAGTGACTGCATTGAGACCCCTGTAGTCCACACAAAACCTCATCTCTCTTTTCCCACCATTGGTGTGAGGTTTTGGCACAAGGACCACTGGACTAGCCCAAGGGCTATCTGAGGGTTCAATAACTCCCAAATCCAACATCTACTGGACTTCTGTCCTGATACAGTCCCTGACATGGTCAGGTTGCCTATAAATCTTATTTTTAATAGGCAGACTGTCCCCAGTGTCCACTTCATGAGTGCACCAGGTAGTCTGACTGGATGTCAGTGAGAATATGTGTCTGAACTGATTGAGCACCTGTCTGCAATCAGTCTGCTGCTGGGTAGTGAGGCTGCCTGCCAAGGCTACACCGTCCACTGACCCATCACCAGGGTTCTGTGAGAGCAGGTCAGGGAGTGGGTCACTCTCTTCCTCCTGTCCCTCATCAGTAGCCATGAGCAAGCCCATGTCTGCCCTGTCCACATACGGTTTTAACCTGTTGACATGGAGAACCCTGTGGGGACTCCTGGGTGTTCCTAGGTCTACTAAGTAGGTAACCTCACCCTTCTGTTCAACAATGGTATGGGGTCCACTCCATTTGTCTTGGAGAGCTGCTGGGGCCACTGGCTCCAACACCCACACCTTCTGTCCTGGCTGGTAAACAGTCAGTACAGCCTTTTGGTCATGCCAGGCTTTTTGAAGTTCCTGGCTAGCCTCAAGGTTTTTGGTTGCCTTTTTCATATACTCAGCCATACGGGAGCGGAGACCAAGTACATAGTCCACTATGTCTTGCTTTGGGGGCTTGAGAGGTAACTCCCATCCTTCCTTCACCAAGCACAATGGACCCCTTACAGGGTGACCAAACAAAAGTTCAAAAGGGCTGTAGCCAACCCCCTTTTGAATCACCTCCCTGTATGCAAATAAAAGGCAGGGCAAGAGTATGTCCCATCTTTGCCTAAGCTTTTCTGGGAGCCCCTTAATCATGCCCTTCAAGGTTTTGTTGAATCTCTCAACTAAACCATTGCATTGTGGGTGATAGGGTGTGGTGAACTTGTAAGTCACTCCACACTCCTTCCACATTGCTTTTAAGTATCCAGACATAAAGTTTGCTTCCCTGTCTGATACTACCTCCTTAGGGAAGCCCACTCTTGAGAAAATTCCCAGGAGGGCCCTTGCCACCACAGGTGCTGTAGTGGTCCTAAGGGGAATAGCCTCTGGGTACCTGGTGGCATGATCCACTACCACCAGGATAAACCTGTGCCCAGATGCTGTTTGGGGATCCATGGGACCAACAATGTCAATCCCCACCCTTTCAAAGGGAACCCCCACCACAGGTAGTGGTATCAGGGGGCCTTTGTAGTGCCACCTGCCTTGCCACTGGCCTGGCAGGTTACACAGGAGCGACAAAACTCCTTGGTGTCTTCAGACATGTGGGGCCAGTGAAAGTGAGGGACAATTCTGTCCCAAGTCTTGTTCTGGCCCAGGTGACCTGCTAAGGGAATATCATGGGCTAGGGTCAATAGGAAGCCCCTGAACTTCAACGGTATAACGAACCTCCTGGTAGCACCAGGCTTGGGGTCTCTACACTCTGAGTACAAGAGTCCATCATCCCAATACACAGTATGGGGACCACTAGCTTTTCCAGCAGCCTCAGCAGCAGCTTGCTGTCTGAGGGGTTCAAGAGAGGGGCAGCTCTGCTGCTCCTGGCTCAGATCTGCCCTGGAAGGGCCCCCTGTCCCCAAGAACTCAACCTGTTCAGGTTCAAGCTCCTCTGGGACAGTTCCTACCTCAGGACTGAGATCATCCCCCTCAAGAGACTGATCCTCCTTCTGAGCCAAGGGGGAAGGCACTGCCTTTACCCTACTACTCCTCTTCTTGGAGGGCACTTGGTCCATTATTCTAGAATCCAAGGCCTGTTCAGTGCTAGACATTTTGGCTTGTGACCTGGTCACAGCAAACACATCTGCAGGGTTCCCCAGCATTTCTGCATGGGTCCTGAGCTCCACTTCTGCCCAAGCTGAAGTTTCTAAGTCATTGCCAAGCAAGCATTCAACAGGTAGGTCTGCACGTACCACAACCTTCTTAAGGGCAGTTACCCCTCCCCAGGAGAAGTTAACAACTGCCAGAGTATGGTCTGTTCTGACGTTGCTAGCATTGGTCACTTGGTACATTTTGTAGGAGAGTAGGATCTGCTTCACATGGGTACCCCCACTTTTTGCTGATGCTTCACTGTTTTTCGACATTAGTCTGGCTGGGGCCCTGCTAATCAGAACCCCAGCCTAGCTGCTTCCTCTCTAAAATGGTTTCCATGTGCCTTAGGCACATCACTGATTGGAATCTGGAGTGCCCTTATAAGTCCCTAGTATATGGTATACTATGTACCAAGGGCATAGGTACCTCAGAGGCCTACCAGGGGCTGCAGCATGTATTATGCCACCCCTGGAAGGCCATCCAAACTGACACCACAGGTCTGCTACTGCAGCCTGGGTAAGGTGGTGCATGCACCCATTACTGTGATATAGGTTACCTATATCACTAAATGCATACACACATATAAACCTATAAGTCACTCCTAAGGCAGGCCTTATCAATCCTGAAGGCAGAGTGCGTGGTTCCTATGTGAGAGGGTGCCCCTGCATGAGCAGGGCCCCTCTGCAGCATTCGGAGACCCTTCTCTGATGCTGTTTGTAGTGCAGCCTGACCATATACTCTTAAGCGCATTATAACCTCGCGTTAAAGGCTAACTTTGGACTGGCTGCACCTAAACATGTCGTGTTTGGTGTCAAACATCTTGGAATACTACCCCCCCGCCAATTCTGGCGGCGGGGGTAGCATTCCAACCTTCTAGAGGGAAAGACATGTTAACTCTGGCTAGCCCGGTAACTTCTTTCTAAAGCCCTGGCATCACAAAATGGATGCTGCTGCCACAGACACGAGTCTGGCCTCCTGCTGCTGGACGAAACTCCGGCAGGGGAGGCCTGGACAATAGGTTTCCTGTCCCAGGGAGGTGTGACCACCTCCCCAGACAGGATAATGTGTATTGGGGCTGGACGGGAGCACTTTCGGGTGCTTTGAAGTCCTGCACTGGGGGCACATTTGGTGTCCCTGTGCATACCCCAGTTCAAACCCGATCAGGGGCTTGCAGCCCCTGCTTTGGCGCGAACTGGACAAAGGGAAAGGGGTGTAGCCACCCCTCTGCCCTGACCCACCCATAGGTGGGGCCACAGAGTAGTCCAACCCCTAAACTTGGTATAAGTATAGGAACCCAGTCCTTAGGACTTTAGATTATCCCTGGACGAAACTCTGAAACAGAATCCTGGACCTTCGACGCTCTACTCAAGACTAGAGGACAGAAGAATCTCCCTTGGGGTCAAGGAGTGACTCCCCTGCTTGGCAGGCACCAAAGACGCATCTGTCCGGTCTGCATTTCTGAAGCTCCCGTCGGACGCCGAAGTCTTCGCATCACCAGAGGTGGATTCACAGACTTTCCAGAGGCTACCCTGAGTCCCCAGCAAAGCTGAGGCCCGTAGCTATTGTGGGTAACGTGAGACCGTGACCCCTGGACACCAAGCACATTTGCAAGTGCATCCTCTTCTGGGTCTCCCACGAAGTCGTGCTTTGGGCTCCGAGTAGCCCTAGCCTCCAGCACCAACTGCACCGAAGATCACTGGCCTCCACTCCACGAGTGTCCTGTGAGCCAGATCCACGTGCGACGTCTCGAGGCTCCTTTGCGGTCGCTAGCCCATTGGCTAGTAGCCCTTCACGAAGGCCAATCCTTTTCTTCTTGGGCACCCTGGTTGCTCCAGGCCTGCCCTCACTTACCCTTGCTGGGTGAGTCCTAAGACCTTGCTGGTCTGCACCATCGACGATCTTCATCTTCACTGAGACTTGCCGTTACCAAGGCTTGTTGTATCCAATCCGGTCGCCGATGCCTCAGCACTCGACAGACATCATGTACCAGCCCGAATCCTGCTCCTGGTCGCCGACAACGCCTCCTGGACCTCGTGGCTGAAGAGTCAAGACGACCGTCAACGCACCTGAAGCACTCGACATCGGTGGGCATCTGTCCATCGCCTTCCTGGTCACTGGCTAGTGACCCAGACTCTGTCCCCTCTGCTTTCAGGTTCTTCAGATCTCCGATCCACTCTTGGATTCACCCCGACACTTTCCACTGGGTCGCCAGCAGCACTTTGCAGCAGATCGCCATCCAAATTGACGACGAAACCCGACCCCGAAAGGCACCTATGCACCCGGCTTCCGTGGGTGAGGTAACACGAGTACTCCGGTGCTCCCGTGGGTAGAGACTCTAGAACGACCTAGTTCTCAAAGGGTTTGCTCCAAGTCCTCCTTTAAGTGTCCCTTTTCTTTAATTTCCTGATCGCGACTTTCTCCATAGAAGTTAACGGCGTATCGCGGTTGTGTATTTACACTGCACGCGTCCCCCGTGGGTCCCCTGTGTCACTACCTTGGGTGGTTCCTTGTGGTCCAAGCACTTCTAGAGGCTCTAGGCCTAGTGTCTAGTTCAGTCGTGGTTCTTATACCACTTTATTGGTATATGGTTTGGTACGCCCCTAGGGCCCAAACGTGTATTTGTGCTATTACTGTGTTTAAATAACTTATAACTTGTGTATTTCGAACTCTAGCCTCATAAAGAGACTAGAGGGGTGTGTTTAGCAATAAATACATATATTTTGAATATATACCTGGTGTGGTGCTCTTTCATTTGATCACTCAAGAGATTATAGACTGGTAAAACAAGCTGCTTTACATTCCTTCAAGACTTAGCCTGAAGGCTGCTCTCCATAGCTACCACTAGGATAGCTTTCAATAAGGTTGTCTTTAACCTATCTCCAATAAGGGGTTGTTTGGACTGGTGCAAGGTGCCCACTATAATTAGTGGACAGCATATGCCAGGCCAACTTCTCACATTGGTGTGCAGCGTGTGGGATTCCAGCTTGCTATTGTTTTACCAGATAATCTCAATTGAATTGATCAACTGAAAACCACTAAAGGTACCTAAGGTACATATAATTTAAGCTTAGAATACAGTAAGTTCTACTGAACTTAGAGTTGTGTGTTAAGGGATAGCACACCCTTTCTACAACTCAAGAGAGTTTAGTAGGCCACACTAGAGTAGGTAGTGCATACACCACACCACACTAGTAATGTCTTTAAAGGAAGGACCTAAAGAATCCTTGCCAGAAGCCACTGGGCTTCTTCCCTCCAAGTATGATACACTCCCATTCTTGGAATTGAGAGCATTATGTAACTTGAGGAAATTGAGGACAGGCCAAAGTCCCACCACCCAACACCTTAAAGAGTTGTTGGTAGCTTATGATCTCAGTAAGCCCTTGGGGACTGAAGGGGTAGGAGCTGAGGGTGGGGCAGAAGATGAGGATGGGGCCAGGGGTAGAAATACCCCCAGCCCCCCCTCTGAAACTGGCCAGGAGGGTGACAATGACCCTGACCTGGATAACCCAATCACTCCTGTGGACGATGAAGAGGATGATCAGAATGATACCCTCTTTGTCCCCCCAGGAAGGATTATGAGTGTGCCCAGAAAGTCTAGATCTCCTTCTCAGGAGTCTAACCACTCTGGCACCTCCATAGGGAGCTCTGTCTCATCTCATAGGAGGGAATCCTCTCATGAGAGGAGAAAGAGGCTGGTTCAATATGAGGAAGCTCAGCTTGAACTCAGAAAGCAGCAACTGGCTATAGACAGGGAGTCCCTAGATCTCTTCAAAGAGAGAAGAAAGTTGGGACTAGAGTCCAATGGTGGCAGCCATGTCCCTAGGGATAGGGAAAGGTCCTATGACCATAGGAACCTGAGCAAGATTGTCCCTCCCTACCAGAGTGGGGATGACATCCACAAGTGGATAACTGCTCTAGAGAGGGCCTGTAAAGTACAGAAGGTCCCTCAGGAGCAGTGGGCAGCAATCTTGTGGCTCTCCTTTGCAGACAAAGGTAGAGATAAGCTCCTCACTGTTAGAGAGGAGGATGCTGATAATTACAAGGTCTTGAAGAGTGCTCTTATTGATGGGTTTGGCCTAACCACTGAACAGTACAGGTTGAAGTTCAGAGATACCCAAAAAGCACAGACTCAAGACTGGGTAGACTATGTGGATTGTTCTGCTAAGGCTCTGGAAGGCTGGTTGATGGGCAGTAAGGTGTGTGACTTCTCAGGATTGTACAATCTGATAATGAGGGAGCAGATTCTTAATAACTGTCAAAATCAGCTGTTGCATCAATACCTGGTGGACTCTGATCTGACCTCTCCCCAAGAATTGGGAAAGAAGGCAGACAAATGGGTCAGAACCAGGGTGAAGCAGAAAGTACAGAACCAAGGTGGGGACACTAAGAAGCAAGATGCTAAGAACTCTGAAAAGGGTGGGGAGAAGGGTAAAGATCAAAAGTCTTCATCAGGCCCCCAAAAATCTTCTTCAGGTGGGGATTCACAGTCTACAAAAGGGAAAGGCCAAAGAAAACCATGGTGCAAGGTCTGTAAGCAAAAGACCCACTGGACCAGTGATTGCACCAAGTCCAAAGACTCAAGTCCAGCACCCACCAATGCCCCTAAGGCACCTGTTCCCCCTAGTACAGTTACAGTTGGTGGGAGTGCTACAGCCAAGGGTTTAGTAGGGTTCACCCTGGGTACTGAGTTGGGCTCTGACCTAGTCAGAGAACTAACTCAGGCTGTGTTAGTCTGTGATGGAGGCATGGATGTGACCTCCTCTGTGAGTCCCAGTAATCTGGGCAAGTACAGACAACAGCCTTTAATCAATGGACGAGAGGCTTTGGCATTTAGGGACACAGGGGCAAGTGTCACAATGGTGACACAAGACCTTGTGAATCCTGGGCAAGTTATACTTGGTGAGATGTACCAAGTGACCAATGCTAGCAACGTCAGAACCGACCATACTCTGGCAGTTGTTAACTTCTCCTGGGGAGGGGTAACTGGCCTTAAGAAGGTTGTGGTGAGTGCAAACCTACCAGTCGAATGCTTGCTTGGCAATGACTTAGAGACTTCTTCTTGGGCAGAAGTGGAGCTCAAGACCCATGCAGAAATGCAGGGGATCCCTGCAGATGTGTTTGCTGTGACCAGGTCACAAGCCAAAATGTCTAGCACTGAACAGGCCTTGGATTCTGGAATAATGGACCAAGTGCCTTCCAAGAGGAGGAGTAGTAGGGTTAAGGCAGTGCCTTCCCCTTGGCTCAGGAAGAAGATCAGTCCCTTGAGGGGGATGATCTCAGTCCTGAAGAAGGAACTGTCCCAGAGGAACTTGAACCTGACCAGGTTGAGTTCTTGGGGACAGGGGGACCTTCCAGGGCAGATCTGAGCCAGGAGCAGCAGAGCTGCCCCTCCCTTGAACCCCTCAGACAGCAAGCTGCTGCTGAGGCTGCTGGGAAAGCTAGTGGTCCCCATACAGTGTATTGGGATGATGGACTCCTGTACTCAGAGTGTAGAGACCCCAAGCCTGGTGCTACCAGGAGGTTGGTTATACCTCTAAAGTTCAGGGGTTTCCTATTGACCCTAGCCCATGATATTCCCTTGGCAGGTCACCTGGGCCAGAAAAAGACTTGGGACAGAATTGTCCCTCACTTTCACTGGCCCCACATGTCTGAAGACACCAATGAGTTTTGTCGCTCCTGTGTAACCTGCCAGGCCAGTGGCAAGGCAGGTGGCACTACAAAGGCCCCCCTGATACCACTACCTGTGGTGGGGGTGCCCTTTGAAAGGGTAGGGATTGACATTGTTGGTCCCAATGAATCCCCAAACAGCATCTGGGCACAGGTTTATCCTGGTGGTAGTGGATCATGCCACCAGGTACCCAGAAGCTATTCCCCTCAGGACCACTACAGCACCTGTGGTGGCAAGGGCCCTCCTGGGAATTTTCTCAAGAGTGGGCTTTCCTAAGGAGGTAGTATCAGACAGGGGTGCAAACTTCATGTCTGGGTACTTAAAAGCAATGTGGAAGGAGTGTGGAGTGACTTACAAGTTCACCACACCCTATCACCCACAATGCAATGGTTTAGTTGAGAGATTCAACAAAACCTTGAAGGGCATGATTAAAGGGCTCCCAGAAAAGCCTAGGCGAAGATGGGACATACTCTTGCCCTGCCTTTTATTTGCATATAGGGAGGTGCCTCAGAAGGGGTTGGTTACAGCCCTTTTGAACTTCTGTTTGGCCACCCTGTCAGGGGTCCTCTGTGCTTGGTGAAGGAAGGATGGGAGTTACCTCTCAAGCCCCCAAAGCAAGACATAGTGGACTATGTACTTGGTCTCCGCTCCCGGATGGCTGAGTATATGAAAAAGGCAACCAAAAACCTTGAGGCTAGCCAGGAACTTCAAAAGGCCTGGCATGACCAAAAGGCTGTTCTGACTGTTTACCAGCCAGGACAGAAGGTGTGGGTGTTGGAGCCAGTGGCCCCAGCAGCTCTCCAAGACAAATGGAGTGGACCCCACACTATTGTTGAGCAGAAGGGTGAGGTTACCTACTTAGTAGACCTAGGAACACCCAGGAGTCCCCACAGGGTTCTCCATGTCAACAGGTTAAAACCATATGTGGACAGGGCAGACATGGGCTTGCTCATGGCTACTGATGAAGGGCAGGAGGAAGAGAGTGACCCACTCCCTGACCTGCTCTCACAGAACCCTGACGATGGGTCAGTAGATGGTGTAGCCTTGGCTGGCAGCCTCACTACCCAGCAACAAACTGATTGTAGACAGGTGCTCAATCAGTTTAGACACATGTTTTCACTGACACCCAGTCAGACCACCTGGTGCACTCATGAAGTGGACACTGGGGACAGTCTGCCTATTAAAAATAAGATTTATAGGCAACCTGACCATGTCAGGGACTGTATCAGGACTGAAGTCCAGAAAATGTTGGAGTTGGGAGTTATTGAACCCTCAGATAGCCCTTGGGCTAGTCCAGTGGTCCTTGTGCCAATACCTCACACCAGTGGTGGAAAAAGAGAGATGAGGTTTTGTGTGGACTACAGGGGTCTCAATGCAGTCACTAGGACTGATGCCCATCCAATACCAAGGGCAGATGAGCTCATAGATACTTTGGCCTCAGCCAAATATCTCAGCACATTTGACTTGACAGCTGGCTACTGGCAGATCAGACTAGCTGATACTGCAAAGCCAAAGACAGCATTCTCAACCCCTAGTGGGCATTATCAATTTGTGGTGATGCCCTTTGGTCTGAAGAATGCACCTGCTACTTTTCAGAGGCTGGTGAATACAGTCCTTACAGGTCTGGAAGCCTATAGTGCAGCATATCTAGATGATATTGCTGTCTTTAGCTCCACCTGTGAGGATCACCTGGTCCACCTCAGGAATGTTTTACAGGCCCTGAAAAAGGCAGGCCTGACTATCAAGGCCACCAAGTGCCAGATAGGGCAGAGTCAGGTTGTGTACCTGGGCCACCTTGTGGGTGGAGGCCAGGTTCAGCCACTGCAGAGCAAGATCCAGACCATCATGGACTGGACTGCTCCAACTACCCAGACTCAGGTGAGAGCCTTCTTAGGCCTGACTGGGTACTATAGGAGATTTGTCAAGGGGTATGGATCAATAGTGACACCCCTGAATGACTTAACTTCCAAGAAAATGCCCAAAAAGGTTCAGTGGACAGTTAGCTGTCAAAAGGCATTTGATGACCTGAAGCAGGCCATGTGCACTGCTCCCATTCTACAGAGTCCTGATTACTCCAAGAAGTTCATTGTTCAAACTGATGCATCTGAATTGGGGGTAGGGGCTGTACTGTCACAATTGAATGATGAAGGTCAGGATCAGCCAGTAGCTTTCATTAGCAGAAGGCTGACCCCTAGAGAGAAACGTTGGTCAGCCATTGAGAGGGAGGCCTTTGCTGTGGTCTGGGCTCTGAAGAAGTTGAGGCCATACCTGTTTGGTACTCACTTCCTTGTTCAAACAGACCATAAGCCCCTCTTATGGCTAAAACAAATGAAGGGTGAAAACCCCAAACTGCTTAGGTGGTCCATTTCCCTACAGGGGATGGACTTCACAGTGGAACATAGACCTGGGAGTAACCATGCCAATGCAGATGGACTCTCTAGGTACTTCCACTTAGAACATGAAGACTTAACTGGGCAAGGTTAGTTTAATGTCCCTACGTTTGGGGGGTTGTGTAGGAGAGTAGGATCTGCTTCACATGGGTACCCCCACTTTTTGCTGATGCTTCACTGTTTTTCGACCTTAGTCTGGCTGGGGCCCTGCTAATCAGAGCCCCAGCCTAGCTGCTTCCTCTCTAAAATGGTTTCCATGTGCCTTAGGCACATCTCTGATTGGAATCTGGAGTGCCCTTATAAGTCCCTAGTATATGGTATACTATGTACCAAGGGCATAGGTACCTCAGAGGCCTACCAGGGGCTGCAGCATGTATTATGCCACCCCTGGAAGGCCATCCAAACTGACACCACAGGTCTGCTACTGCAGCCTGGGTAAGGTGGTGCATGCACTCCTTACTGTGATATAGGTTACCTATATCACTAAATGCATACACACATATAAACCTATAAGTCACTCCTAAGGCAGGCCTTATCAATCCTGAAGGCAGAGTGCGTGGTTCCTATGTGAGAGGGTGCCCCTGCATGAGCAGGGCCCCTCTGCAGCGTTCGGAGACCCTTCTCTGATGCTGTTTGTAGTGCAGCCTGACCATATACTCTTAAGCGCATTATAACCTCGCGTTAAATGCTAACTTTGGACTGGCTGCACCTAAACATGTCGTGTTTGGTGTCAAACATCTTGGAATACTACCCCCCGCCAATTCTGGCAGCGGGGGTAGCATTCCACCCTTCTAGAGGGAAAGACATGTTAACTCTGGCTAGCCCGGTAACTTCTTTCTAAAGCCCTGGCATCACAAAATGGATGCTGCTGCCACAGACACGAGTCTGGCCTCCTGCTGCTGGACGAAACTCCGGCAGGGGAGGCCTGGACAATAGGTTTCCTGTCCCAGGGAGGTGTGACCACCTCCCCAGACAGGATAATGTGTATTGGGGCTGGGCGGGAGCACTTTCGGGTGCTTTGAAGTCCTGCACCGGGGGCACATTTGGTGTCCCTGTGCATACCCCAGTTCAAACCGGATCAGGGGCTTGCAGCCCCTGCTTTGGCGCAAACTGGACAAAGGGAAAGGGGTGTAGCTACCCCTCTGCCCTGACCCACCCATAGGTGGGGCCACAGAGTAGTCCAACCCCTAAACTTGGTATAAGTATAGGAACCCAGTCCTTAGGACTTTAGATTATCCCTGGACGAAACTCTGAAACAGAATCCTGGACCTTCGACACTCTACTCAAGACTAGAGGACAGAAGAATCTCCCTTGGGGTCAAGGAGTGACTCCCCTGCTTGGCAGGCACCAAAGACACATCTGTCTGGTCTGCATTTCTGAAGCTCCCGTCAGGCGCCGAAGTCTTCGCATCACCAGAGGTGGATTCTCAGACTTCTCCGAGGCTACCCTGAGTCCCCAGCAAAGCTGAGGCCCATAGCTATCGTGGGTAACATGAGACCGTGACCCCTGGACACCAAGCACATTTGCAAGTGCATCCTCTTCTGGGTCTCCCACGAAGTCGTGCTTTGGGCTCCGAGTAGCGCTAGCCTCCAGCACCAACTGCACCAAAGATCACTGGCCTCCACTCCACGAGTGTTCTGTGAGCCTGATCCACGTGCGACGTCTCGAGGCTCCTTCACGGTCGCTAGCCCGTTGGCTAGTAGCCCTTCACGAAGGCCAATCCTTTTCTTCTTTGGCACCCTGGTTGCTCCAGGGCTGCCCTCACTTACCCTCACTGGGTGAGTTCCTCAAACCTTGCTGGTCTGCACCATCGACGATCTTCATCACCGAGACTTGCCGTTGCCAAGGCTTGTTGGGTCCAATCCGGTCCCTGACACCTCAGCACTCGACAGACATCGTGTACCTGCCCGAATCCTGCTCCTGCTCCTGGTCACCGACAACGCCTCCTGGACCTCGTGGCTGAAGAGTCAAGATGACCGTCAACGCACCTGAAGCACTCGACATCGGTGGGCATCTGTCCATCGCCTTCCTGGTCACTGGCTAGTGACCCAGACTCTGTCCCCTCTGCTTTCAGGTTCTTCAGATCTCCGATCCACTCTTGGATCCACCCGGACACTTTCCACTTGGTCGCCAGCAGCACTTTGCAGCAGATCGCCATCCAAATCGACGACGAAACCCGACCCCGAAAGGCACCTATGCACCCGGCTTCCCTGGGTGAGGTAACACGAGTACTCCGGTGCTCCCGTGGGTAGAGACTCTAGAACGACCTAGTTCTCAAAGTGTTTGCTCCAAGTCCTCCTTTAAGTGTCCCTTTTCTTTAATTTCCTGATCGCGACTTTCTCCATAGAAGTTAACGGCGTATAGCGGTTGTGTATTTACACTGCACGCGTCCCCCGTGGGTCCCCTGTGTCACTACCTTGGGTGGTTCCTTGTGGTCCAAGCACTTCTAGAGGCTCTAGGCCTAGTGTCTAGTTCAGTCGTGGTTCTTATACCACTTTATTGGTATATGGTTTGGTACGCCCCTAGGGCCCAAATGTGTATTTGTGCTATTACTGTGTTTAAATAACTTATAACTTGTGTACTTCGAACTCTAGCCTCATAAAGAGACTAGAGGGGTGTGTTTAGCAATAAATACATATATTTTGAATATATACCTGGTGTGGTGCTCTTTCATTTGATCACTCAAGAGATTATAGACTGGTAAAACAAGCTGCTTTACATTCCTTCAAGACTTAGCCTGAAGGCTGCTCTCCATAGCTACCACTAGGATAGCTTTCAATAAGGTTGTCTTTAACCTATCTCCAATAAGGGGTTGTTTGGACTGGTGCAAGGTGCCCACTATAATTAGTGGACAGCATATGCCAGGCCAACTTCTCACACATTTCACCAAGTATTATCTGCCCAGGATTCACAAGGTCTTGTGTCACCATGGTGACACTTGCCCCTGTGTCCCTAAATGCCAAAGCCTCTCTTCCATTGATTAAGGGCTGTTGTCTGTACTTGCCCAGATTACTGGGACTCACAGAGGAGGTCATATCCATCCCTCCATCACAGACTAGGACAGCCTGAGTGAGTTCTCTGACTAGGTCAGAGCTCATCTCTTTACCCAGGGTCAACCCTACTAAACGCTTGGCTTGTGTAGTCCCACCACCAACTGTAACTGCACTAGGGGGAGCAGGTGCCTTAGGGGCATTGGTGGGGGCTGGAGTAGAGTCTTTGGACTTGGTGCAATCACTGGGCCAGTGGGTCTTTTGCTTACAGACCTTGCACCATGGTTTCCTTTGGCCTTTCCCTTTGGTAGACTGTGAATCCCCACCTGAAGAAGATTTTTGGGGGCCTTGTGAAGACTTTTGATCTTTACCCTTCTCCCCACCCTTATCAGAGGATTTCGAATCTTGCTTCTTAGGGTCACCACCTTGGTTCAGTACCTTCTGCTTCACCCTGGTTCTGACCCATTTGTCTGCCTTCTTTCCCAATTCTTGGGGAGAGGTCAGATCAGAGTCTACCAGGTGCTGATGCAACAGCTGATTTTGACAGTTATTAAGAATCTGCTCCCTCATGATCAGATTGTACAATCCTGTGAAGTCACATACCTTACTGCCCAATAACCAACCTTCCAGAGCCTTGGCAGAACAATCAACAAAGTCCACCCAGTCTTGAGTCTGTGCTTTTGGGTATCCCTGAACTTTAACCTGTATTGTTCAGTGGTTAGGCCAAACCCATCAATTAGAGCACTCTTCAAGACTTTGTAATTATCAGCATCCTCCTCTCTAACAGTGAGGAGCTTGTCTCTACCTTTGTCTGCAAAGGAGAGCCACAAGATTGCTGCCCACTGCTCCTGAGGGACCCTCTGTACTTTACAGGCCCTCTCTAGAGCAGTTATCCATTTGTGGATGTCATCCCCACTCTGGTAGGGAGGGACAATCTTGCTCAGGTTTCTATGGTCATAAGACCTTTCCCTATCTTTGGGGAAACTGCTGCCACCATGGGACTCTAGTCCCAACTTTTGTCTCTCTCTATAGAGATCTAGGGACTCCCTGTCTATAGCCAATTGCTGTTTCCTGAGTTCAAGCTGAGTTTGCTCATATTGAATCAGTCTCTTTCTCCTCTCATGAGAGGATTCCCTCCTATGAGAGGAGACAGAGGTCCCTATTGAGGTGTCAGAGTGGTTAGACTCCTGAGAAGGAGACCTAGACCTTCTGGGCACACTCAGAACTCTTCCTGGGGGGACAAAGGGGAGGTCATTCTGATCCTCCTCCTCCTCCACAGGAGGAATTGGGTTTTCCAGGACAAGGTCATTTTCACCTTCCTGGCCAGTTTCAGAGGGGGGCCTGGGTTTCTTCACCCCTGGCCCCTTCCTCATCTTCTGCCCCACCCTCTTTGCCTACCCCTTCAGACCCTAGGGGCCTGCTGAGATCATCAGCTAGTAACACCTCCCTGAGGTGTTGGGTGCTGGCACTTTTGCCTGCCTTCAACTTCCTAGTATTGCATAATGCTCTCAATTCCAAGAATGGGAGTTTATCATACTTGGAGGGAAGAAGCCCACTGGCTTCTGGCAAGGACTCACTGGGTCCTGGCTTTGAAGACATTACTAGTGAGGTGTGGTGTATGCACTACCTACTCTAGTGTGGCCTACTAAAACTCTCTTGAGTTGTAGAAAGGGTGTGCTGTCCCTTAACACACAACTCTAAGTTCAGTAGAACTTACTGTATTACTAAGCTTGATTTATATGTACCTTAGGTACCCTTCGTGGTTTTCAGTTGATCAATTCAATTGAGATTATCTGGTAAAACAATAGCAAGCTGGAATCCCACACGCTGCACACCAATGTGAGAAGTTGGCCTGGCATATGCTGTCCACTAATTATAGTGGGCACCTTGCACCAGTCCAAACAACCCCTTATTGGAGATAGGTTAACCCCTTGACCGCGATCGGAATTCCGCTCGTATGCTGGACATTCCGATCGCGGGTGGGGTCGTGACGAGCTCAGCTCGTCATGCGCACAGCGCTACCGCGCAGCATGACGAGCTGAGCTCGTCATGAGCACGGAAAGGGTTAAAGACAACCTTTATTGAAAGCTATCCTAGTGGTAGCTATGGAGAGCAGCCTTCAGGCTAAGTCTTGAAGGAATGTAAAGCAGCTTGTTTTACCAGTCTATAATCTCTTGAGTGACCAAATGAAAGAGGACCACACCAGGTATATATTCAAAATATATGTATTTATTACTAAACACACCCCTCTAGTCTCTTTATGAGGCTAGAGTTCGAAGTACATAAATTATAAGTTAGTTATCTACAGTAATAGCACAAATACACGTTTGAGCCCCAGGGGCGTACCAAACCATATACCAATAAAGTGGTATAAGAACCACGACTGAGCTAGACACAAGGCCTAGAGCCTGTAGAAGTGCTTGGACCACAAGGAACCACCCAAGGCAGTGACACAGGGGACCCACGGGGGACGCGTGCAGTGTATGAACACAACCGCGAACCACCGTTAACTTCTATGGGGAAAGTCGCGATTAGAATTTAAAAGAAAAGGGTCACTTAGAGGAGGACTTGGAGCAAACTCTTTGAGAACTAGGCTAGTCTAGTGTCAATACCCACGGGAGCACCGGAGTACTCGAGTTACCTCACCCAGGGGAGCCGGGTGCATAGGTGTCTTTCGGGGTCGGGTTTCGTCGTCGCTTTCAATGGCGATCTGCTGCAAAGTGCTGTTGGCGGCCAAGTCGAAAGTGTTCGGGTGGATCCAAAGGTGGATCGAAGATCTGAAGAACCTGAAAGCAGAGGGGACAGAGTCTGGGTCACTAGCCAGTGACCAGGAAGGCGATGAGCAGATGCCCACCGATGTCGAGTGCTTCAGGTAGGTTGAAGGTCGTCTTGACTCTTCAGCCACGAGGTCCAGGAGGCGTTGACAATGACCAGGAGCTGGATTCGAGCTGTCCCACGACGTCTGTCAATTGCAGGGGTATCAGCGACCGGATTGGACCCAACAAGCCTTGGCAACGGCAAGTCTCGTGGAAATGGAAGAAGGACGATTTTGCAGACAAGCAAGGTCTGGGGGACTCACCCAGCAAGGATAAGTCAGGGCACGCCTGGAGCAACCAGGGAGCCCAAGCAGAAAAAGATTGTCCTTCGGAAGGGCCTACTAGCCAACGGACTAGCGACTGTGAAGGAGCCTTGAGATGATGCACGTGGAGCTGGCTCACAGGACACTCGTGGAGTGGAGGCCAGTGATCTTCGGAGCAGTTGGTGCTGGAGGCTGGGGCTACTCGGAGCCCAAAGCATGACTTTGTGGGAGACCCAGAAGAGGATGCACTTGCAAATGCGTTCGGTGTCCAGGGGTCATGGTTCCACATTACCCACGACAGCTACGGGCCTCAGCTTTGCTGGGGACTCAGGGCTGCCTCGGGGAAGTCTGGAAATCCACCTCTGGTGATGCAAAGACTTCGGCGTCCGACGGGAGCTTCAGTGATGCAGACCGGACAATTGCTTCTTTGGTACCTGCCAAGCAGGGGAGTCACTCCTTGACCCCAAGGGAGATTCTCCAGTACTCTACTCTTGAAGTAGAGCGTCGAAGGTCCAGGATTCTGTGTCAGAGTTTCGTCCAGGTTAATCTAAAGTCCTAAGGACTGGGGTCCCATACTCATACTAAGATAGGGGGTTGGACATACTCTGGGGACCCACCTATGGGAGGGTCAGGTCAGAGGGGTGGTTACACCCCTTTCCCTTTGTACAGTTTCGCGCCAGAGCAGGGGCTGGAAGCCCCTGAGCCAGTTTGAACTGGGGTATGCACAGGGACACCAAATGTGCCCCCAGTGCAGGACTTCAAAGCACCAGAGAGTGCTCCCGCCCAGCCCCAATACACACTATCCTGTCTGGGGAGGTGGTTACACCTCCCTGGGACAGGAAACCTATTGTCCAGGCCTCCCCTGCCGGAGTTTCGGTCAGCAGCAGGAGGCCAGACTCGTGTCTGTGGCAGCGGCATCCATTTTGTGATGCCAGGGCTCTGGAAAGTCAGTACCGGGTATACCGGTGTGTACATGTCTCTCCCTCTAGAAGGGTGGAATGCTACCCCCGCCGCCAGAACTGGCGGGGGTAGTATTCCAAGATGTTTGACACCAAACACGACATGTTTCCGTGCAGCCATCCCAAAGTTAGCATTTAACGCGAGGTTATAATGCGCTTAAGAGTATATGGTTGGGCTGCACTACAAACAGCATCAGAGAAGGGTCTCCGAACGCTGCAGAGGGGCCCAGCTCATGCAGGGGCACCCTCTCACATAGGAACCACGCACTCTGCCTTCAGGATTGATAAGGCCTGCCATAGGAGTGACTTATAGGTTTATATGTGTGTATGTATGTAGTGATATAGGTAGCCTATATCACAGTAAGGGGTGCATGCACCACCTTACCCAGGCTGCAGTAGCAGACCTGTGGTGTCCTTGGCTGGCCTTCCAGGGGTGGCACAATACATGCGTCAGCCCCTGGCAGGCCTCTGAGGTACCTATGCCCTGGGTACATAGTATACCATATACTAGGGACTTATAAGTGCACTCCAGATTCCAATCAGAGATGTGCCTAAGGCACATGGAAACCATTTTAGAGAGGAAGCAGCTAGGCTGGGGTTCTGATTAGCAGGGCCCCAGCCAGACTAGGGTCGAAAAACAGTGAAGCATCAGCAAAAAGTGGGGGTACCCATGTGAAGCAGATCCTACTCTCCTACATAAGCCACCAGTAAGGTTATCTGAAAAGCATACAGATCATAAGTACAAGGAACTCAATAAAGTTCTATTTAAAATCCGGCATAATCTCACCTTTTAAAGGTGGGTAATAATGGGTCCAGAGAGATTTAGGCTTTTTTTAGGACTTTAAGGCACTACTTGCTGGGTCCTGCACATAAAGTGATGCTGCCAGGGGGTCAAACAATCTCATAAATACGATACATACTTATCATCAAGATCCAACAAAGATCTGAATAAAACAGAAACCGTAGTTTGATTTTGATCACAATACGACAACAGCAAAGGCACGATGGGAAGAGGCCAACATCTGATAGCTGAAGACCATGCTGTGGCTGAGATACAAGGGGAGCGTTGTCAAGGTCAGGCAAAAATGAAAGACCAATCAAAACCATGGAAAACCTTCATACAGGCAAATTAAGCAGCAGAGTAGCTGGAACAAGTGGTCTCATCATGTCAAGCTTGATTGCAATTCATGTACCTTCCTTTCTTTTGGTTTTCCTGCCTCTCTTGTATTTCCTGTCTCTGTTATCAGCACTTACCAGGAAGACCTTTACCTGCCTAGAGCTTCAAGAAGCTCATTGGCCTGAACTTCGAACTGTCATTCAGGAGGAGCAGAATAAATCCTTGATGAAGTGTGAACTTGATTCCAGAGCTGAGACAAAGAAGACAAAGGCCTTTGTGTGGAGAAGTGTTCTGTCCTTTTCAAAGGATGACCATCTGGGCAGTGCCCAGTAACTTAATTATCTTTGTATTGTATTGCGTTTTTATATAGCGCTACTGTCACCCTACGGGTATCCAGGCGCTGTCACATAACAGAGGAATTCATCAATCTACAGAGTATCGCACCTTTAAGGAATGATGTTGGCATTCCTAGGGAAGAGCCATGTTTTCAGATTCCTTCTGAAACATAACAGAGTGTCGGCTTGTCTGATCTCTTGTGGAAGTTCATTCCACAGACGAGATGCCGCATTACTGAAAGCTCTTCCTCCCATCCTGGATGTTTTGAATCTGTTGGTATTAACTAAATAAGCACCAGAGGATCGAAGGGATCTGGTTGGTTTGTACCACGTAAATCTATCCTGCATAGGAAGTGGACCAAGGCCATGAGCCGCTTTATATACTATACATAGGGATTTAAAACTCACTCTTTCCTTAACTGGCAGCCAGTGTAATTCAGTTAGAGCCAGCGTAGTGGAAGCCCTATGTTGTCTTCCTAACGCCAACTTGGCTGCCATAGACTGGCCTACTCTGTTGACATAAAAATCCTAAGGCCAGCCTCCATATGGAGCAGTCTGAAACTCAATTTTCCACTTTTCTGCCTGATCATCGGCATGTCTACCTTTGACATAGATACCGTCTGTCCTTATCTTTCCAAGAGCCCATAAAGCTGTTGAGTCATCCAGACAGTGACATTGATAGTCAACTAATGTGACATCAATCTGAGATGGGTGCCTCATTATCTGAATTCCAAAGTCAGGTAACAGCAATAACATAAACCATGTAGTAGGAATTGATTAATATTTACCATATTTGTTTATACTAATATGTCTAAGGCTATCACATTGATGAAACTAGATTATGCCAGAAATTCATCAAGAATTCCCCATATCACATAAGATCAGTAGACAACAGTTTAAGGTTAAATCATTTTATTATCGGATCGGTGATGCATGATACACAGCCAGCTGCCTACATCCTAAAGGCCGGCAGGGCGTAAAGTTGTACCTTATACACAGCGTGTTTGCCACAACCCGGAGGCCGGCCGCGTGACCATGTAGTGCGTGACTGCAAGAAGCTTCCGTCTTCCGGTTTTCTCCCCTGCGATCCCTTAACAAAATTATAAACTACTAAATCTACCCCAACTAACCCCCCCCTACCCTCGAACCGATGTGCTACCTAAGTCGTGTGGGATGTCAGTCCTCCAGCATCCACCCCTCTTTATAGTGGATCTTTGATCCGGAAAGGGATGTGGGCCCCCATGTCTTCCCTTGGTGTCCGACGTGGTCACCTTCTGCCGTGCGAGATAGCCTCTGGTAGGATCGCTGCATGTATCTCGCTTTTACCGCTGGTCCGCTCTTGTACCATCTAGTGAGTCAGTGAGTCTGAGTATTCGAAGATATCTAGGACAAGTGAGTTCATTCATTGTGGTGAAAAGGAGTGACAGGAGGGGTTTCCAGGTTGTGCAGAACGAGTCGGAGGAACCTGTCAGGGTAGCCTGGATTCGCTCCATTCCCACCGTGTACCAGAGTTTATGTAGCCACCCTGTATGTGTCGGCCTGTTCTGTTTCCCCCATAGTGACAGTATGTGCTGGACTGCAGCTCCCATTGCCAATCCCATTTGTTTCCCCCTAATTGATTTCAGTGGGAAGGTGAGTGCATTCGGGAGCCCTAGTATGGTGTATGCAGGGAAACGGGGTATTTCGGTCTCCAGATGTTGATCTATGTCGTCTAGGACCGCGCGCCAATAGTCCGTCAGTTCCGGGCAGTCCCATAGGAGATGCGTCGGGGTCCCCTCTGCGTCACACCCCCTCCAACATGTCGGGCTCCTGTCTGGGTTTCCTCTATGGAGTCTAGCCGGTGTTAAGTACCAGTAGGTAGTGACTTTGATTGCCGTTTCTCGGCCTGCCGTATTACGGGCTGTGTGAGTGGCCCTATAGGATATGTCAGTCCACTCCTTTTCAGTCAGAGCTCTCCCGATCTCACGTTCCCAGCGTTTCTGTCCTGCTGAGGGGGCGAAAGGAGCTTGGTCTCGTAGCATGCGGTACAAGTCTGAGATCAATCGTTTGTCAGAAGTTCTGGTTAGTAGCCACCGTTCGTATGGGGTGAGTTTTCTGCTAACCTTCGGTCGGGTCTCTGGATGGAGAAGCCAGTGGCAGAGCTGGAAATATTGGTATCGCGGTGGGACTGTGATCGCGTACCACTGTTTCACCTCCGTATATGAAAGGAACCCCTCCACGTCAAACATGTGCCCTGCCGATCTACAGTCAGTGGCCTTCCATTGCGCGAATGCTCCCGTTTCCAGGCCCGGTGGGAACTCCGGGTTGTCAAAGAGGGGTGACATGGGCGAGGGGAAGGAGGTGAATCCCCTCCGCACCGCCACCAAGTCCCATACCCGCAGCAGGGTTTGCGTGACCGGGGAGCCCTTCAGGTTCGGTGGTCTGTCCGTTTTCCGCAAGAAAGGGACCTTCCAGAGGGATAATTTAGCCAGAGCCCGATCCTGGAACAACCAACGTTTTTCGGACTCTGGCCTATGCCATTCCACTAGGTAGCGGAGTTGGGTTGCTTTAAAATAGTCCAGGAAATTGGGAATGCCAACAATGTAGTCAACAGTTTAAAAGGCTCATCAAGTAACCAACCAGATGGAGAGGTCCTTTGCCCCAGATTATCACACAAGATAGTGTCAGAAGATTTGTCAAAGACTGCCATACTGCTGCGGCATCCTGTTTTATGGAGAAAGCTGATGCCGAGCCAAGTTGGAGAGGAGAGGAGCAGAACCCAGCTGATGATTTGTTTTCCCTTTAAGGGAACTCTTTCTCCCGGCTACTGATAACTACAACTTCTTGCTGTAAACAGGTAGGCAGTGTATACTGATTCCTTCTAAGCAAATCTAGATGCAAGTGAAGCTATTCCATGCTGTCAGTATAGCAAACAGAAGTAGGCTTTAGTGTGTTAGGTTGCTAAATGATGTTTTCCTTATGGTAGAAATGTTAATCTTATTTACACTGTTAGCAACATGTGTTAGTGCTGTTTTAATATTATTCTGTGTGGTTATTTTACAAAGCAACATGAGACAGTTGAAATAAAGCACTTTTAAGCATCAAGAGCTAGATGTAAGAACATTTTGTGGCTCGCTAATCGCTCACAAATAGGTTAGAAACAGAAGAAGTGGCATTTTGGTATGTACAAAAGCCATTCACTAATTAGATTTAGCTCTACGACTGTTTTGCAAATCAGTTTTTAATGCAACCGATATTTGTGAATCTGAATTACTGATTCCGTATTTGCAACTTGCAAGCCGTAAGTTCACAGTTGTGGCAATTATCAACTAGTTGCAAAAATGCCTGTTTGCACAAGCAATTTAGAACAAACTTGTTTCATGTGGTAACTGTGTGTAAATTATAAAGACTGACACAGAATGAATCAGGGGTTGCAACAATGGCTGCTCTGTATGTGATTGCGGGGAGGATTCAACTACTGGCTGTTCAGCAGAGGAGGAAGAAGAGGAGACAGGAGAGGATATCTATGACCAGGCTTTCCATTTTCCAAAAGACAGAGGAGGAAATAGTTGAGTAAATCAGGCTAAGTAGTGCAGTGATATTAGATTTGATTGAATTGCTGAAACCACATCTTGAAAGGAGTACGCTGTGCAGCAGTTCCATCCCCACTCATGTGCAGATGTTGTGCTCATTGCAAATTTTGGCATTGGGCAACTACTGGGTTGTGATTGCTGTTGCTGGTGGGGTGTCACAAAGTGCACTGTCGCGTTTCTTTCAGATGATTCCTAGATGCCATACTCCTAAACATCAACAGGTACATATACCTACCCAGCAAGGCTGAGGAAATCCAAAGCACAAAATTAAACTTTTACCGGGTGGCTACATTTTATCATTTCTTAGCGTTCCTATTTGTCTTCCAGTGCATATAGAATAGCAGTTTCCAAATAGGAAAAATACGTATTCCTTCAATATACAAGTTGTCTGTGATGCACATAATGTAATTACAGATATAGTTCAAAATACCCAGGATGGCACCCATAACTCATACATCTTCAGACTCAGTGTAATACACCAACAGCTGGAAAGGGAGGAGTTTGAGGATGGCTATTTATTAGGTAATGTGATGCTGCGCAATGACATATATGAATGTGACTATTAAATTGCAAGTTTTGCCATGCTCACACTTATGTCTTTTCTTCCAAGTGTCAATGCGTATGTGTTAAGGTGTTGGATACTGATACCATACCTAGTGCCAGCAAATCAAAATCAAAGGTGTTACAACATTGCTCATCAATGCACCAAGTAGCTGATCGAATGAACATTTGGCATGCTGAAAACAAGATTTTCAGTTTTCTTGCATTTCTGTGCCTGTTTTCTCGCATTTCTGGTATTCCATGTTTCTTCTGGTATGCTTGCTTTCCTGCTTCCCGCTTTTTTCTCACATTATCTCATCCTTTTGCCCATTGTGGGCCCTCTATTCCTGCCCTTTTTTGTTCTTGCTCTTGCTTCCGACCTCCCGCGAGCCCCACCCAACATCACCCAGTGCCCTCTCTCCTCCCAGGACCTACTTAATGGAGGCCGCAGCGCATTGAGCAGGTCCTTGACCCAGCTCCACCTTGCTGCCCCGAGCAGCAAGTCTTCTGCTGTGCCACCACCGCTTGTGACCCCACCCTGAGGGCCTATCTGCCTCGCCTCTTCTGTGCCTGCTCTGCTCTGCCTTGCTCTGCTCCTTTTGTCTCTTCTCTGCCTCTTCTGCCTGTAATTTGTGCCTGTTCTGTTGCATTTCTGTGCCTGTTTACTCGCATTTCTGTGCCTGATTTCTCACATTTCTATGCCTGTTTTCTCCCAATACTGTGCCTGTTTTCTTGCATTTCTGTGCCTGTTTTCTCACATTTCTATTCCTGTTTTCTTGCCTTACTGGTATTCCATTTTTCTTCTGCTTTGCCTGCTCTCTTGCTTCCTGCTTTATTTGCTTTATTTTGCCCTTTTGCCCCTTGTGTACCCTTTCTTTTCCACCTGTTTTTCTTCCTGCTCCAGCTCCCACTTCCTGCCAGCCCCGCCCCCGCCACCCTCCACCCTCCACCCCTCCCTCCTCCCAAGACCTACTTAATGGAGGCCGAAGTGTGAGTGCACGGTGGACACATGCAGCGGGTGTTGTGGCGGCTCGCCAAAGGCAAGCCCATCTGCGCCTGTCTGCAAATGGACTGCGCCCAGTGCCAGGAACCCTGGCTCTTCCACCCCTCGCAGGTACATCTCCGCCAAGTTCCAACCCCCGGACCCCAGATTCTGCAACAACAACTGCTGCCTCAGCTCTCCATGATCAACAGTAGGACCTTTCACCTGCAGGCACTGTCCCTTCTCTTGCATCTAAACACATGTGAACAATCAAGAGGGGAACGAGGAGAGATATTTAACATGGTCCTACACCCACACTCCTACCCTACAGAATCATTGTATCAAAACACATAGAGAGGGTAGCTCCTCAGGAGGGACAAACTTGACCCTATTTTTTGTGGAATCAATAATCGGGCAACATGGATTGAAGGGTATCCGAGTGGTCAGATCATAGTGCCCTGACACTCTTCGTAGGCACTCCTCGTCAAGCCGACGCTGCAATGCTTGATGGGCCGATGGGCTCTTTAGTGGAGATGTTTTGATCAAAACATGCCGTTAGATGAGTGCAAGTGAGGGGTTGAGGATAGGGTGGTATGAAAGAGTCTAAGGGAACCAAGAGAGTTTTAATGGAGTTATGGTCCCTTGACACAGTAAAAACAAAAATGCTAACTTGAGGTAATAATGTACCCTAATAGCTAGCATGTGAAAAGAATGGTGGGGACATCATGTTTCATGCCTTGGTTGCCAGGAAGGTCAATTGGCATTTCATCAGACCAGAATATTACCTACCCTATATGGTAAAGTACTGGGGCCCACCATTAGGTTTTGGGTGCCCGCTAAAATAACAAATACTGCACCTGCATTGCTGCAGTGGGGTTGATTCCACCTATGAAATAAGAAAGAAACAAAAAGTGGTGGCCATGAGGGAATTGCCTTCAGACCAAGGTAATCACTGACACATTTTAGTTCATGGCAAATGGAGTGTGGCGCTCCCCATGTGGTGCAGCGCGGTTGCAAAGAATGTGTTTTTTAGGAGGAGACAAAGAAACATCAGTTGTGATACACAATATCTCTTTCGTGACAGCCTATGTTCTAGGAACATAAGTAGTTAGATATTTATCATATCGATGTTATAGAAGAAGCTTAATGATCATCTGAGAAAACCACATGGTAAATTCATAATAAGAAGGGTTTATCTAAAGAACTTACCCAAAGTTTTTTTGGGTGAGGCGGAGGTCCACAACTTAGCTGCGGAAAGTACTGGTGCAAACCAAATGGTACCAGTAAGTAAACAATGTGCAGGTCCTATGGATTGGTAAGAACTACATGGCAAGACTGTATTGGTAAGTTATAGAAAGGGATTTGAGAGTTGATCCATTTGTAGAACGCCTCACATGTTATGAGATTGCCACTCCAAAAGATGATGATGTCATCTATATAGCATTGCCACAGTTTTATGTTGGACTGGTAGGGGTTGTTGTTTCAAATATATAGGCGTTCAAATTCCGCCATGTACAAACAGGCCAGGCTGGGGGAAAAGGTGCTGCCTGTCGAAGTCCCCTGAATCTGGTGGAACAGCAAATCCTGGAATTGGAAGAAGTTTTCTCTCAAGGCTATAGTTGCACTTTCAATTATGAAACTCACTGGAGTAGGCAATGTCCATGTTTTGGCCAGAAGGCATGTCTCAATGACCGCAATTGAAACCTCCTGTGGAATATTTGTGTATAAGCCTTCCACATCAAAGGTCATCAGGAGGGTGATGTCATCTAGGTTGTCTCTTTCTGCAATCAAATTCACGACATCTTTAGTGTCTTTTAGAAAGGTCAGAATTTTCTTCACTAGTGGTTGTAGAAAGTAGTCTCCTACAAGACTCATCCTTCAGCCCAACACTGTCCAACATATATGTGACCCCTTGGGAAATATAGTTAGAAACTATGGGATGAACATCATATCCTAAGCAGATGGCACTCAGCTCATCATCTCAGTATCAGAAGATCCATACACCACAAAACCCAACTTCTGCAGGTGCATGACAGTCATCACCAACTGGATAAAAAATAACTGCCCAAAACTCTACACAGACAAAACGGAAGTGCTGATTTTCAAGAATAACACCTCCTTGTGTAACTACTCCTGAGTAACACCTACTCTGACAGACCACACACACAACCTTGGCATCATTCTAGATAGCAAGCTCACCAGGAAAAACCAGATCAAGCAGTCTCCTCCACCTGTTCCCTCACCCTTTGCATGCTCTGTAAGATCTTCAAATGCTTACCCGTCAACATCAGATGAACCGTCACTCAAGACCTAGTCACCAGCCGGCAGCGCACTCTACATGGAAATCACCACACACCTCCTGAAGAGACTACAGACCAAACAGAATTCAGCAGCTAGACTCATCCTCGACCTTCCCAAACTGACCTACCCCACCTCTAGAAGCTCCACTAGCTCCCCATTCAGAAGAGATGTCAATTTAAGATGCTTATCCACACTTACAACAAACTTAGTTGTCTTGTCTGACCTGCCTTTTTGAGTTTTGAGGTGAGGTAAGCTGGTTTCCCAGTGTGAAGCATTTTATGAGTGAGACACGCAGTTCTAAAGTTGCAGCGAGCTTCAATTGGGAGCCAATTCCGTCAGGGTAGGGGAGATATGGTCATATTTGTTTATCCCTGTGGCCGTTCTGGGTGCTGCATTGAGAGTGGTTCTAAGGGGGTGAAGTTGGATTTCCCAATGCCTGTGAAGGTGACATTCCCGTAGTCTAATCTAGACATCACCAGCGCTTGCATGGCAGATTTAAGGTATTTCGGTGGTAGGTAGGGTTTAATTTTGTTCAGAAGTTTCAGAATGTAGAAGGCACTTTTCTCACTATTCTTTATATGATCTTTCATGGTTAGTTTGGGGTCCAGTGTGATTCCTAGAGATTTAGTGGAGTCAGTTATGGTTAGCTTGCAGTTAAGAGCATCTATGGAGTCTAGCCATGCTTGCACCTGGGGGGGACTGCTCTGTCTTTAATATGAGAAGAATTTCGGTCTTATCTTGGTTGAGTTTTGGGTGGTTTCGAAATAGCCAGTGTTGGACTTCTTTGAGGGTGGCATTTAACTGGTGTACTTCATCTAGTGAGGAGATTTCCATGTAGATCTGGGTGTCATCTGCATATAGATGAAAGGGGATGTTTGCTTGGTTTCGAATAACAGTGGGAGGCTCCATGTAGATATTGAACAGTGTAGATGAGAGGATAGAGCCTTGGGGGACACCCCGAATGATTGCCTTTGTGTTAGAGGCCAGGTTGTCTATTTTTATTTATTTGGAGCAGTTTTGTAGAAAAGATGAGAACCCGTGTAGTACCACCCCATCCACACTGATCCTTTTTTCGAGGGAATCCAAGAGGAGCTTGTGGTCGACCGTGTCAAAGTCTGCCGATAGGTCAATGAGTATGAGCAGGCAGCATCAGTCTGTGTCCAGGGATTTGTGTAGGTCATCTACTATGTTCAGAATAGCTATTTCCATGCTGGATCCTTTCCTGAAGCCTGATTGATGAGCATCCAGGAGATTGTTGTTATCGGTGTGTTCATTTAGTTATGAGAGAACACATCTCTCTAGAGGTTTGGCAATGATGGAGAGATTAGAGACATGTTTTAAGTTATTGAGATCATTCTGGTTTGCACCATTTTTTAAGCAGTGGCTTAACTTGACCGAGATTGAAGCATCACTCCAGTCATCATCAGGGAACTGTTTATAATCTTAGACCAGATGGGGGTTAGGGCGTGATTGACCTTTTGTTGCCAGGGATGCTGGGAGGGCTCCATAACGTGGGAGGAGGGTTTGGACATAGCCAACAGAGCAGATAAATCTGCCTCCAAGAGTGGGTTGAATACCTTCCAACTTCTAGGAGATTTGTGGGGAAGTGGGATTCGATTGCTCTCGTTATTGTCCTGTGGAGAGAGCTTCGGTAGGGTGGCAGTGGAGTGAGAACCAGGGTTGTTATCTTCCTTTCCGGAATGGGGGTTTCCCTTGGATGACTTGTTGTGATCTCAATCTTCGTGATTTTATCACGGACGACATTGGCAAAGTTGTCACACCATTCTTTGGTGATCTGAGGAATTTTTTTAGGAAAGGTTGAAAGGTTTGCTGTTTGATGATATTAAAAAGTTCTTTGAGGTGCTTTTTGGCCTTGTCTAGAGCATTGTGTAAGAAAGTGGCTTTCTTTATTCATGATGTGTTTTTTGTAATTCCTGCGTTCTCTCCTGATTTGGTCCAGGTGGGCTGTGGATGGATTTGCTCATCAGAGTCTTTCTGCTGCTCTAAGCTCTCTTCTTTCAGTGTTGAGGTCTTTATTGAACCAGGATCTCAAGGGTCTGTTCCTCACCCTTTTCAGGTTCAGAGGGGCTACTTGGTCTAGTATGGAGGACATCATTAGGTTGTAGTGGGTGGTGAGTTCGGTTGTTGAGAGGTTTTCGGATGAGGTGGGTAGTAATGATCAAATTCTTTATTCGAGGATGCGCTAGGGGAATTTGCCTTAAGTTTAATAGTCTAAAAGTCTAATAGCATTTTTCAAAAATGCAATGGGACTGAGTAGCGACTAGCAATTTGATGCGTCAACTTGTATGCACATACGGAATTGCGATTTCCTAATTGCGATTTGCAATTGGGAAATCGCAAATCTTCAGGTTCGTACATCTAGTTCCAAATGCCTTAACCTTGATCCCTAGCTGCTCAAGACGGCCAATCAGCACCGTTTGATTAATGGTTTCAAATGCAGCTGATAAATCTAAAAAAATGAGGACGGCGGTAACCCCACAATCCACTATTGACCTAATCTCATAAATCGCAGCAACCAATGCTCACTCTGCACTATGTCCACCTCTAAAGCTAAACTGAGATGGAACGGTGGGCAGACAAAATATCGAAAATAATATATCGATATACAAAAATATCGAAGTTAAAATATCGAAGGGACAGAATATCGAAGGGACAGAATATCGATGGACAGAATATCGACCATAAGGTAAGTAATATCGAATTTTTTAATATCGATGTTACTAATATCGATATTTGTATTATTGTCATGTATCTTGTTATGTTTTTAATATGTATGTGTTATATGTGTTTTTGTTAAGTGTTCTAATTGTTTAAAAATATATGTATACAATTTTTATATGTTAATACATTTATTTTTTAAGTTAATTTTTTTTTTGTACTGTAGCGGGTTGTGGGTTTATAGGGGAATAGGGTGGGAAGTAATTTAATTATACTAAATTAATTATTAATTTTTAGGAATTATAAATTAATTTTAATTATTTTTTGCGTTTAAGTTCTGTAGCGGGTTGTGGGTTTATAGGGGAATAGGGTGGGAAGTAATTTAATTGTAATTAAGTTATAATTTATTTTAATTAATTGTTATTGATAATTATATAATTGTTAATTAATTAATAATTGGCAATTAATTTTATTAATTGGTTATTAATATATTAATTCATTAATTGATCATCATGTAATTTAAATGTAATTAACTTATAATTTATTTTAATTAATTGGTATTGATAATTATATTATTGTTAATTAATTGATAATTGGTAATCAATTATTATTAATTGGTAATTAATTATTAATTAGTTATTAATTTTTATTAATTGATTAATTGATCATTATGTTAAGTGTATTATTTTATCATTGGAGTGTGTTGTGCGTTTATAGGGGAATACTTTTGGAAGTAATTGAAATCTAATTAAGTAATTATTAAATTTATTTTTGGGTATTGATAATTAATTTATTGGATATTAATTATTAATAGGTAATTTTTTAAATTACAATTTTTGGTTCTAAAAATTAATTTATTGTTGTTTTATTATTAATTGGTAAATAAATATTATTAAATATTATTTATTGATAAATTTAATCAATATATTAAGAATTATTTATTAATTGATAATTAATGTTTAATTATTATTATTATTGGTATAAAAAGTATTTAATTGTTTAATATTAGTTAATTGGTAATTAAGTTTTAATAATGTATATGTTTTTTGTTATTAAAAATATTTTATTGTTCAATATTTATTATTTAGTAATGACTATTTATTAATTATTATTTATTGGTATTTATTATTAATTTATTGTTAATAAATTTTCGATTGGTAATTATGTTTTTAATAATTATTTATTGGTATTGGTAAATAGTTTAGAGTTATTTAATAATTAATTAATTATTTAAAAAATTAATTTATTTATAAGTTATTTGTAACTTCTACGCTATCCAACACTTCCCCTACTGTTGCACTCTCTGGAGTTGGAATAGTAATTTTTACCCCTACGCTATCCAACACTTTCCCTACTGTTGCACTCTACTGGAGTGGGAATAGTAATTTTTACCCCTACGCTATCCAACACTTTCCCTACTGTTGCACTCTCTGGAGTGGGAATAGTAATTTTTACCCCTACGCTATCCAACACTTTCCCTACTGTTGCACTCTCTGGAGTGGGAATAGTAATTTTTACCCCTACGCTATCCAACACTTTCCCTACTGTTGCACTCCCTGGAGTGGGAATAGTAATTTTTACCCCTACGCTATCCAACACTTTCCCTACTGTTGCACTCACTGGAGTGGGAATAGTAATTTTTACCCCTACGCTATCCAACACTTTCCCTACTGTTGCACTCTCTGGAGTGGGAATAGTAATTTTTACCCCTACGCTATCCAACACTTTCCCTACTGTTGCACTCTCTGGAGTGGGAATAGTAATTTTTACCCCTACGCTATCCAACATTTATCTTACTGTTGTTTTTTTGGGTGTTGTAATAGTAGTTTTATTCCCTACGCTATTTAATATTTTTTGTATCATTTTAGTTAATATAGTATATAATTAATTTTCAAAATATTAAAAGTAAATTTAATTTTTTAATTTGTTATTATAATTACTTAGGGCTCCATTACGATACCCGGCGTAAAAAAATCCGCCAGGCATGGAAGCGGCAAAATCCGCCCGCACACACCGCCTGAACACCGACCACGCCATTACGATTACACAAACCGAAACCGCCATCGGCGGAAAATCACACAAAATACCGCCCGCCATCGTCCGAGTCGGAGTCAAACCGCCCGCCACGGACGGAAACACGCACGACAACACAAAACCGCCCGCCCTCACGGCCGACACACCGCACGTGAAATTACGATCGCACCGCCATGAGCGCGGGAAAACTACAAATATACCGCCCGCCAGCGCAAACAACGCCGATGAGAATCGACACGGCAGAAGCCATGGCGCCCACGTACCTGCACAGAAACCATCCGCTCACAAAACCAATAGCACACAACATGGCCAACAAGTCCACACAGCAAGGCACGCACAAATACACAAGCACAGTACACATCCCGAAACACCCCCTGGACAAACAAAAACTACAAAGGCCAGAACCCCAGACACAACACACCTGAAAACAACAGACCATGAGGACACACCCACATAGGTAAGTACAAAAGCAGCACTCCCACAGACCACAACCCCTTGCAACATTGCAAACCAGAGAGGAGAGGAGAGGACACAGTGACACAGCAAGGACAGCAGCACACCACAGAAACGCACACATCACAACCACCACCACCACCACCACCACCACCAAACACCGGCACCACAAACCCCTGCACATTACACAACACACACCGCACCAGCACCACAAACACCATGGCACCACAAAGAATGCCCAAGTTCACGCCCATTGAGCTGACGGTCATGGTCGACGAGATCATCAAGGTGTACCCACAAATCTATGGGAACATGGTCCAGCACACACCACTAGCCACCAGAAACAGAATGTGGAACCGGATCGTAGACCAGGTCAATGCAGTCGGGACCCTGCCCAGGAACAGAGTCGAAATAAACAAACGTTGGAATGACGTCAAGAGCCTGGTCAAGAAGAAGGAGGGCAAAAACAGAGAGCTGGCTGCCGTCACTGGCGGAGGGAATCCCGCGCTCTTCAAGACCTTCAAAGCGTGGGAGGAGAAGGTGCGAGTCATCATACATCCGGAGATCCTCGCCGGATTAGCAGGGGGAGTGGAGGCTGGTAAGTACAAACTAATGTATACCAGCACACCGCTATGTACTCACATGCACTACCACCATGCCACAGCTCCCAGGGACAAACACCCCCATGTCCAGCAAACAATACACAACACATCACACACACATGCAACAGACACCACCACACACAGCCCAAACAGAACAACTGTAAGATGCGTGGGGACATGTGTACACTCAGCCAGCCACGTAACCACCAACAGGTCCCCAAATATGCCAGAAGCGCCACAACGAGCACCCACCACACCCATGTGTCCGCCACAGCTGCACTAACCGACAAGTAACAGGTAAGTGGCAGGAACACAAAGTGCAGTGGGTGGGACGGTGGACAGCCCAAGTACAACACACACCAGGCCCCTAGTCCCACAGCACAGCAAGGAGGAGCATCCCCCACACCCCACAGCCACGTGTCAGCCACCGCAGTGCACAACGACAGCCGAAAGGCAGACATCACGGTCCACAGCAATCGGTGTCAGTGGGTGTCCAGCCACCCACACGACCCACAACACCCCCCACCCCCACAGACCTGCAACATGGAGCACCCCCGCTTAGAGCCATGTGGCATCCAGTACAGTGCACGCACGAACAACCTGCAGGTGGGAAACTGGACAGGGCTGGATTACTGGAGGCATGAGGACCGATACACGACCAACACATGGGACATGTCACGTAGCAGACGAACACGCAGCACCGCCCACCGTCACGAACAAGTGAACAATGTGCACACGGACATGAACAACAGACTCACACCCCACATGACCCATCACAGACATAGCAACACCCAAGGAGCCACGTCTGCATGCACAAGCCACACTGAATATAGTACCACACGGCAGCCACTGTGCAACTCATCACACACAACCGAAACACCATTGAAGTCCTGTCCATGTAGCCCCTACTGCCTGTCAACCACACACCCCACAACTACGCCTATGTAAGACAAACAACACTAGACGCAACAGAGCGGAACAACATAAATGCACACGAACACCACTGAACCCATCAAACACACAGACACACCATGCACATACAACATACCATCCATCCCATCCGTCAGCCCCAGTCTCATGAAAGGCATGTCATCCGCACAGCTGCCACACATACAGCAGTCACGCTAAGATACATGCCCATGACCAACCATGTGCCAGAAGTCAATGAAGCGCACGACACACTGTGAGCAACAACACACAACATGGGCCACACCCCCACGAGCACTGCAGTGATGCACATGGCACAGGGCAGCACGCACACCAAGGAGATGGGACAACTGCAATACGTTGGCTGTGCACACAACCATCACTCACTCATAACGATGCGTCCAATGCCATGTCCAGTAATCACAACAGACAGCAAATATGCAGGCCATGTCAAGCATGCACACACCTCAAACCATGCACTGTCATGCTGCCACAACACATGTCACGTTCGGCACCCATGGCTCACAGCATGTACCCCAAAAGCATATTCCCTCCCAAATGCGAATCTGGGGCATGGCCCCCATGTTGCCATATGCGTCCCTAAGCCGCTCCATTTGAACCCCAAAAGCATATTCCCTCCCAAATGCGAATCTGGGGCATGGCCCCCATGTTGCCATATGCGTTCCTAAGCGTTCCATTTGAACCCCAAAAGCATATTCCCTCCCAAATGCGAATCTGGGGCATGGCCCCCATGTTGCCATATGCGTTCCTAAGCGTCCCATCTGAACACGCAAAAGCAAAGTACAAACCAGACCCAGGATGGGCCAGGAGCCCGCATACACCAGAGTCACAATAAGTAGGGGCACAGCAACACACCCATCGGCATGGCCAATCCGTCCCATGCCACATGTGCACAGCACACAGTCCCATTGCCAAGCACACACAACTACAAATGCTACAGCCACACACACGCCTCCGGGAAACCCATGTACGAGATTGCACGAACTGTTAATGTCAGACGACAAATACATACTTCGCCAGGTGCAACACAATAACAAATCTCATTCTCTCCACAGGTGACGAACTGCTGGATGCTGGGGATGGAGCCAGCAGCCAGCACAGCCAGCCCACAAGCCCCCAACGAGGACACACGGATCTGGAGGATCTGTCCTCCTCTTCGGACACGGACCACCAAGCAGGCCCATCTGGTGTGGCAGGGCCCAGCCGCTCCCCAGGACCCCTCCTACCCACCAACCCATCATCCAGGGCTGCTGAACATTCCCAGCCCCCTGCTGCCACTGTCGTTGCGGCCACACCCACGGTCATTGCGGCCACACCCACGGTCATTGCGGCCACTACCACTGCCGCAACCGCCACCATCGCCGCACCGACCACCACCGCCGCCACCACCACCACGTCTTCGCTGGCACCAGCCCCAGCGCAGGTGGTGGCCCGGCCGACTGGATCCACCCTGGGAGCCACAGCGAGGACCGTGGTGAGCAATGTGGCTAGTGGGCAGGCCGGTGGCAGCAGGACTGGTAGGAGGAGCAGGGTCAGGGAAACGCCAGCCTCCCTGGGAGCCATGCCCTGCCTCAAATGGCCAGAGTCCTTGGGGCCTATGAAGAGGCCCAAGGACAATGGGTCAGGTCTGCTTCAGACACGCGTGAGGTGCTGGGGGTGCTGAGGTCCATGGACGCCCGTATGGGCCAACTCGTGGACCTCATGGGCCAGCTGGTGGTGGCGGAGGTCACAGCCAGGGACAGCAGCTCCACCTCCGCCACCACCTGCCGGGGCGCAGGGTCGAGCAGCAGTGTCCAGTTCCCCTGCGTCCACAGCCAGTGAGCACACCTCACCCCCACCAGCATGTCGCCAGCAGCACACCCCCTCCCAAACGTGGAAGGGGCCGTCCGAAGTGCAAACAGATCTCCCGGGAGGACTTCGCACGCTCCAGACGCAAGTGAGGCAGCCAGCCAGCCTTCCGCCTCCTGACCACCCACTGCATTGACTTGGACTACGATCCCACTCCACACAGCCATCTGGATGGCATGTGTGTGTTGGACTATGGACATAGAACCAGTGGGTACACCCTGAGCATCACGCAGCCATGACCGACAGCTCATTGTCACTGCACGCACCACTTTTGTCATCACCTTACACACAATCACATGTCACAGTTTGAAATAAATGCACCTCTTACACTAACTGCTGTTTGTGCCCTGTGTTTTATTTGTACGGAATACAACGGCCACCTTGGGCGGAAAGGCACCTGATGCGTGGCATGGCAATGGAATCCGGAGGGCCTGTAGGGACCTAGGGGTGGGAGACAGAACAGGAGCACATTCAATGAGTGTGTCACACACCCATCACACAGTACATGTCAACAACTACAAGCAATGTACACACATCGCACAGAGCAATAGGGCACAATGCCACAGCCACCAACAGTGGCATACTACCCTGGCCATGGAGCGTTGACACACAGCACGCAGTGAACAAACGGCCACCCTGACACAGCACACACACACCTGCACAGATACAGCCACATCAGCCGTCGTACATGGACACTCACCGTCAAGTGAAGTAGCGGGCGATGAGCTGCTGCCGCACATTACCAGCTTCCTCCTCTCCACTGTCCTCCTCACTCGAGCTGTCCTGGTCTGCGGGCTGGGGCCCTGGTTGATCTCCGTCATCCACGATGAGGGGGATCTGCTTCCGAATGGCCAGATTGTGCAGCATGCAGCACGCCACCACTATCTGGCACACCTTCTGTGGGGAGTACGCCAGTGCACCCCGGTGCGGTCCAGGCACCTGAACCTGGACTTGAGGAGGCCAAAGGTACGCTCGACCACACGTCTGGTCCTCCCATGTGCCTCATTGTAGCGATCGTCTGCTGGGGTGCGAGGATTCCTCAATGGACTGAGCAGCCATGCCCCATTCGGGTACGCAGAGTCACCTGGGTGTGAGGGACACAGAGAACCGTTGCTATTCCAACTGGACAGGGGACAGCATCGCACAACCAGCACGCTACACCACTCCACATACTCACCGACAATACAGCCACGATCCTGTTGCAGATTGGACATCAGTCGTGGCAAGATGCTGTTGCGCATTATGTGTGCGTCATGGGCCGAGCCTGGGAACTTTGCACACACGTGGGTGATCACCATGTCCGCAAGGCACACCACTTGCACATTCAGGGAGTGCGTGTGCTTCCTGTTGCGGTACAGGTGCTCAGTGGCCTGTGGTGGAACAAGGCCAACATGTGTGCAGTCAATGGCTCCAACGACGTGTGGGATTCTGCCAAGGGCATAGAATGCACCCTTCACTGCCGCCAATTCACGAGCCCTGGGGAAGCTGATGTACCTGTTTCGGTACAGCATCATGGCTGCCAGTACATCCCTCAGCACCTTGCTGAACATGGGCTGGGACATCCCTCCTCCACTGCCCACTGTGTGCTGGAATGACCCAGTGGCGAAAGAAATGCATGGCGGCCATCACCTTAGCCGTGGGGGTGACAGCAGTCGGATACACCCTGCGGGGACGGAGATGGGGTTCTAACATGGCACACAGTCGATGCAGGGTTGGCCTGTCCAGCCGAAACTTCCGAATAACCTCTGTATCGTCCATGTCCACCAGCAATTGGTATGGGCGGTCAATGTTCGGTCTCCGCCTAGGGAAAATGGCAGAGGACACATGTCAAAGCAACACAACACATAGCAATTTCGCATACACATCACTGACATGACTGAGCAAGCACATGAGCCACAGCCCAGCTGTCAAGCTGGGACGGCACGGCCACAATACACTTACACAGGTCTCCCAACAATGGCAATGGCTAGTGAGACAAACCACTGCCATGTGCATGCACATGGGGATCTAGGCCCCAATGACTTGCGGGGCGTGCTGATGGGGACTGACTGCATATCCGTCAAGCGGCAACGCCACGGCAACATGAATGTCTGCTGAGCATGGAACTGCTTCCGAGGCTGGATGAGTATGGCACACGACGACGACGATGTGGGCACAGGCTGAGCGGCCAAAACAAGTGGGACCTGTGGCACGAGGGGATATGAGACAGTAGTAGGTGTCAGCACTGCACCCTATGTACAGCACTGTACGGATCACACCTCCCGAAACATTGACAGGTGTCCACATTGACAGCCCCATGCCAAGACGGCTGTGTGCTTGCAGTCACACGTCACAGGTGAGAGGTTACATTGCACGTGCCAGGTGGCAGACGTACATAGTGGGAGCTGGCATGTGTGTGCATGTGTCTCCTGTTCAGGATCCACCAGATGGGCGCTGACTCTGTACTGACCATTGGACACAGCATGTTCCGTGGAAGGCTTGTGTGTGTGGGATGGTGGCACTGGATGTGCCTCCGTTGGGTGGGGGCCATGCACAGGGCGGGTACGTCGATGATTGCGTATTGTTGGTCACGGTGGGTGCACCAACTAAGATGTGTTGCCCTGTGTTCAATTCCTATGTCCGCATGATGATGGACTGTGGATGTGGGCAGACTACACATTGGTCGATGTGCTGTCTATATGCATGTGCCTTCACACCAGGCACAGCTGCCCCTGCACATGTGACCCCTGCTGGACTCGCTGCTGGGTCTGTGGAGCTGATGCACCTTCTGTGCGTGGGGCGGACAGCTCTCCTCACTTCCCTCATTGCGCATGTCATGACTTTGCCGCAGGTGACATGGATCATGGAGGGCCCACATGTACGCGTGGGTAGGCTACACATGATTGTTCACTGGTCGCCACCCCCAGTCAGTGTTTCGAATGGGAAGGTTGTCGTGCTGGTGGTATGTTCGATGTGGCGGATGGGCGGGCCTAGGTGCGGGCTTACATTCCGGACATGGGGGGGTAGTTGGATTGGCGACTAGTTGCAGTACACACGGGACACGTCTCTTCCTTTCCACATCTGGGTCATCCCTTGTACTCACTGACAGTGATACAGTCATCTTCGCCCCAGCCCTCATGTCCTCCCTCGCCTCCCCAATATGCATGCTCACCTGCGAGGCTAGCGCTTGCACAGGCAGCCCCAAGCTCGCACCAGAGAGGGCAAGGAGTGTATGTGTGGGTCCAGTTGCACGAGTGGGCTGTCTCAGGGTATGATGTGTGGCGGGACGCCGTCCACCTGCGTGGTGCCCCAAATGGAGACCCGGCCTGCATGGACTATGCATCACAGTCTTCGCCTTCCGGATCCGCCACCTGCGACACCCAGTGGCTGTGGCTGCCCTTGCGGCCAGGCCGCGTCCGTCTGTGGCTGATGGCCCACACATTCACTCTTTGGCCTCTCTGGGGAGGGCTCAGGGGTGGTGGCGCACGCGCTTGCACTTAGTCGCAATGGCATGTGGCGTGGTTGGTATGATGGGCAATGGATGGGATGGTGCGAGCCACCTCCCGTGACGTCAGTGCTGCTCGTGCTGTGGTGCGTCCCCCTACACTTCCATTTGACTTTGTGCCATGCTAGACGTTGAGGTTCTATTGCCTGCGTGATATGACCAGGAGGAGCGCGAGGAGACCTCTCACACACCATGCTCCACTGCCATCCCGTGCCCTGTATCGCCTGTGCGGATTGACTATGTTGGGGTTACACCTGGTCGACTGGGGCTGTGTGTGCCTTGTCAAGGGGCATGGCGGGCGCACAACAGGATCCAGCTTGTCCACAGAGGGTGGGCTGAGGTGCGCCTGGTACCGCTTTGTACGTGTGCCCGGCTGCTGTGCACACACGTGTTCACTCCCCCGACAGGTGTCCTCTCACAATGCCCAGGGAAGCGGTGGTGTACTGTTCATGACCCCTCCCAACACGGCGTGCTCCAACTTGGCATGTGCGCATCTACCCGTCACACCCACCCACCTGAGCACTGCGTCCATACGACTTCACACGACACATGTGTGTCTTCCACAGTTGTGCTACTCATTTGCGTTGACATCCAATACCAGTGGACTACATGGTCATGTCACGACTGCCGTGTACTTCACATACTCTCATCCTCTCTCATTCGTACTTGTGAAATGAGTCAGCGGAGACAGTTTTGGTTTCAAACATTATATTGAGTCTTCTGTCCTCTGTGATGCAGTATAGTGGACACTACTGGCAGCGGAATACATGTTGAGGATATACTGAGCATGATTGCAAATGGGATAGGGTGTGGGGTTACATGTGATTGGCTGTTGCATGTGGGATGTGGGCTTCAGAGTGACATCTGCTTGGCCAAGGCTGTGCTAATGTACATTTACGTTTAGCTGCGGAGCTGCGGACTTTGACACAGACGGTATACATGTAGCCTACCAGACCGCTTGGCATCATGGGCACAGTCCATCTCAGTTCCATGTGACAGGTTTGCTGCGGTTGTTCCTCATGCACGCGTGCATGTGAGATGACATCAGGGCATGTGCTTGCGTGCATGCAGCGGCGTGCCACTTGTTGTTGCACTGTGGTGGTTACTGGACATGTCACAGTCACTGGGGTCGTGTTGTTGTTGTATGCACTTGACATCCATGCAAAGGTCCTGGTATGGGATTCCCGGGGCGGGGGTGGGAGGGGTGCAGCACCCACAGACTCCAGGCGACCTATTCATGTCCACTGAGCGGTGTGTGTGTCCATGGGCGCTGGATCCATGTCGTGTCCTGGTTGTTCGTGCAGTTCCGTCCATGTGGGTGCGATACACAGAGCCCATGCCACTGCCTCCCACGATGCATGCGGTGTTCCTGGATGTGATGGGGAACAGTGTGCATGTCCCGGTCATATCCGATGTCATGGCGATGTCGTTGATGGTGTGGTTACAGTTGCCGGTCGTTTGGTATGGCTGTTGTGGTGGTGACTGGCCAGTCCGTGCGGAAGCTAAGCATGGGTGCGGGGTTGGACATCACAGGTCACTCGGGGAACCTGCGTTGTGGTCCGACGTATTTACAGGTTGTCAGGTATGCGATGCCGTCCAGCAGGGCTTCCATGTCATTGGTGGTGTACATGTTTGCCAGCCAATGTAGCGGATGGTGGCTGTCAAGGTGTTGTTCGTAAGTTGTCCCTTGGAGGACCATGATGGGGCATGCTGGGTGACATTCGATGTAGCTGTTCTCGATGATCCGTCGTGTGGAGGCACAGTGGTCCCATTTCAGTGCGGGTGCGATGTTGGCCACATACGCCATGCCCCCATAGGCAGAGCAGGCCCTGTCGTGTGCGTCCAGAGGGAGGAGTAGTGGTAGCAGGTCCGCCTTCAGACATGCCGGGTTGGAGAGGCATATCTCGACGGGATGCTGGTAGGGACACCTCCGACAGTAGAAGACGGGCATGACGCAGCTGAACAATGTGATGCGGTAAGTCAGTCGGTAACTTACGTTCAGCAGGGACAGGAGATCGCATCCCAATGTATGAAACAGGTTGGTTTTGTACAGCTTGAGCTGTTCGGCGTAGTTGGGTAGGTGTGTTGCGGTTGCCATTTCGCAGCGGTGCGTTGTGGTGGCGTGCTCCGGCTGTGTGTGCAGTCTGCAATGTGCACGCTCCGAGGTTGCTGTGAGCTCTGTGTAGTCGTAGGGAGACAGGACTTGTGTTCTGTTGGCTTGTTTGGAGGACACGGGCCCTCATCCCACATGCTTCTCAGACAGTTCAAGGTCAGTGATGTGTGACTCCTTCCAATTAACTTGCATGTGGCCGACATGGGGGAGTGTTTTCTTCTTTCTTCCCCGTCCGTTGTGTGCTTCTGTGATATGCGCTATCTGCCCTGTGGTCGGTCTCCTCGGCATGCCTGTGTTGGTCTATTCTTGGACAATGGCTGTATTCACCGGCTTCTGTCGTAGGGCTGTGGTTTCGGAGTTGGAATGGAAGGTCATTCAGTGCTGTCTGCTCTCCCTTCTGTGGGCGGCAGGCTGCCTTTCCGCTCTGCGTTGGGCCTTGTGTGTGAATGTTATTCTTGGGCCACCTGTTGTCGGTCCCCGGGCTCTTTGGTGTTCCGTTTTATATGTCTTGTTCATATGTGCAGGGTGGTATGGGTGTTTCAGTGTGGTACTGGCGTTCCTCTTCCCGAAGGGGCCCTGCTTCTCCTAGTTGGTGTTGCCGCCGCTGTGTGCTACGCCATGTTTGTTACACTGGGGTGTGTCCTGCTGTTGCGTGATCTTCACTGACATGTGTGCGTCGGTTGTGTGGCGTTGGGTGTTGTCCGTGAATTGGGCGTTGGGGACATGTCTGTGGCAGGCCTGTCACGTGTCATGTGCGTTCGGGGTGGGGCTGATGTGTGTGCTGCTTGGTTGTGTCCCTGTGTCTGTGTGCGACGCATGCATGGCGCTGCGGTTGGCCTCTGCGTTGTGCGCATGTGTGGCGGCGTCATCGGCGCTTTGGGGCCGTGACGGGGTGGTTGGTTCCTAGTCCCAGGTGGTGTGTACACATGTGTTACGCGATGTTACGATTTGGCCTGTGTGTCATATGTGGATGCAATGGTGGATGTGTAGTGTACACGCGCTGGTGGGGGGTTGTCCGCTTTTTCCGCCCTTGCACTGTGTGCGCTGTTTGCGTGCACTTGTTGTGTGTGTGCCTACCTGCGTCTCCGCGGTACGTTGCGTCCTTGGTGGTGCATCAGCAGAAGCATGGGAAGGGCCTGCAGTGCTGGATTCATGCTCGGGGTGCCGCTTCTTCGTTGTCCGTGCTCGGCGTCCGTGTTACCGCCTCGGTTTGTCGTGCGGTGTCTCTTGGCCGTGGGAGCCGTTTGTTTGCGGCATCGTAATTTATACGCCGGGCGGGACGTGATTTCGTCGGACGGTGTGTGTCAGTTGAGCTGCGCCGCTACGTGTACGGGCGCACTTTGATGGCGGACGGTGTTGCTGGCTTGCCGGCGGTGTTTGGCCTACTTTTTGCATTGTAATTGGACGGGCGTGTGGACTGCTGCGTGCCGGCGGTAACTGGTGCTTTTTGCATCCGCCAGCACGGCGGTGGTGCTTCCGCCCGCCATCGTAATGAGCCCCTTAATTTTTATTTATGTTATTGTTTTATGTGTATAGATGTATTTGTAATTTATAATATCTTTAATAATTTATAATTTATTAAAATAATTATTGAAACTAATTATAAAGTAAGTATATATATTATATATTATATGTATATGTTTAATTAATGTTTTATTTAATTATATATGTTACTTATTAATTTTAAAAAATATACAATATTTTTAACTATGTTTAATTTAATTATAAGTATTATTTAGTTTATTCTACATATTATTTTTAACAAAAAAAAACGATATTTTTGATAATCGATATTTTTGACAATCGATATTGTTTTTTTCGATATTTTTGTACTTACCATGTTGTAGATAGCATTTCGATATTCTTGACATCGATATTTTTGTTGCGATATTTTTGTAGGTCGATTTTTTGACCTTCGATATTTTGTCAGTGATCCGGATCCAGGAGCTCATGCTTGCCAAGAAACTAAGGGGCCCATTAGGATGGCGGGCGGAAGCACCACCGCCGTGCTGGCGGATGCAAAAAGCACCAGTTACCGTCCGCCCGCCACAGCACACACGCCCGCCCAATTAGGATGCGAAAAGACAGCCAAACACCGCCCGTAAGCCAGCTACGCCCTCCGCCATCAAAGTGCGCCCGTCCACGGAGCAACGCTGCCTAATAGAGACACAACGCCCGACGAAACCACGTACCGCCCGGCGTACAAATTACGATGCCAGAACCAAACAGTTCCCCCGGCTAAGAGACACCGCACGTGAAAGCAAGGCGGAAAACCGAACGCACAGTACGGATAGCAAAGAGGCGGACCCCCCGAGCATGAATCCAGCACTGCAGGCCCTCCCCATGCTCTACCTGATGCAGCACCCAGGAGTCAACGCACTGCGGCGACGCAGGTAGGCAGACACACAACAGGGGCACGCAAACAGCGCATACAGCGCAAGGGCGGGAAAACTGTATATGGCCCCCGCCCCTACAACCCTGCGTGGACACGACACATCCACCACTGCACCCACACATGCGCACAACGCAGAGGCCAACGGCAGCGCAATGCATGCGCCGCACACAAACACAGGGTCACAACAAAACACCACACACACCAGCACCACCCAGAACGCACATGTCACGTGACAGCCCTGCCACAGTCATGTCCCCAACCGGCAATTCACTGTTGCCAACCTGACGTCACACAACTGACCCGAACATGTCAGTGACGTCACGCCACATTAGGACACACCCCTGTGTGCAAAACACGGCGAAGCACACAGTGGAGGCAACATCACCCATCAGAATATGGACCCCGTCGGGAAAAGGTACGCCAGTACCACACAGAAACACCGATGCCACCGATGGGATTTGTGTATGGCAACCACATGGACAGAACTGCACGTACAACCATGCCATGATATGGATCCTGCGCCCATGAACATATGCACCGGTCAGTGGACAGCAATCGTCCTGCTGTAGTATGTGAGAGCTGTCACCACACCTCCCTCTGAACGTCCGTGCTCAGGACCTTTGCATGGACACCAAGTGCATCCACCAACAACATGAGCCCAGTGACTGTGACATGGCCAGTACCCACCACATCGCAACAACAAGTGGGACGCCGTTGCATGCACGTAAGCCCATGCCCTGATGTCACCTCCACGCCCGTGTGTATGAGTAACTATAGCAGCAAACCTGTAACATGGAACTGAGATGCACTGTGCCCATGATGACAAGCGGACTGGTAGGCTAAATGTATACTGTCTGTGTCAAAGTCAGCAGCACCACAGTAATTAGCAAATGTACATTAGCACACCAACGGCTAAGCAGTTGTAACTCTGAAGCTCACATCCCACAGTCAACAACTAATCACTGTACCCCTACACCCTATGCTATGTGTAATCATGCTGAGTATATCCTCCACATGCACTTCGCTGCCAGTAGTGTTCACTATACTGCATCACAGAGGACATAAGTCCCAATACATGGCTTGAAGCAACAATGTGTCTCTGCTGATTCATTTCACAAGTACGAATGAGAGAGGATGAGAGTGTGTGAAGTACACGGCAGTCGTGAGATGACCATGTAGTCCACTGTCATTGGATGTCAACGCAAATGAGTAGCACAACTGTGGGAGACACACATGTGTCATGTGAAGCGGGAGTTACGCATGGCTCAGGTGGGTGGGTGTGACAGGTAGGTGCGCACATGCAATGTTGAAACACGCTGTGTTGGGAGGACTCAGGAACAGTACATTGGCGCACTCCTGGGAATCTGTAAAGACCACCTGTCTGGTGACGAATGTGAACTCGTGTGTGCACAACAGGCGGGCACACGAACAATGCCGCATCAACCTTGTCACAATTGCAGCAACTGCCACAACATGATACAAGGTTCCACCATAACTCATCCTATGAAAGGCACCAAAATCAAATTAAAGGTCAATGCCACTTGCAATACCTCCAACGTTATCTACCTGTTGAAATGCCCTTGTGGCCTGGGTTATGTAGGCAAAACTGAGCGAAAAATCAGAACACGTATTCTTGAACACAAGAGTAACATACGTACGAAAAATTTGAAATCTGTACTGGCTGCACACTATTTGGACAAACTACACAACATCAGTCAATTAAAATTCTTAGTTCTAGAAGTTGTAGACAGCAAAAAGAAGGAGTTGACAATACCAACAAATTACTGCAAAGAGAGAATCATTGGATCCGTTTTCTGAATACGATGCAACCGAATGGACTCAATGATCGGATGGAATTCTTGTGTTACTTATAAACTGTATTTTGTTATATGCCAGTTATTTAACATGGTTGTTATCTCTTTCGTGTTCTTCTGTATATCCATACTATTCTTTTCATACTTTCACTCTTATACCATTTTTTTCTATTTTTTTCTGTTTTTCTTATTCTTTATTGGATTACACGCCATCTTCACCCTGTTTATTCACAGCAGTGCAGCATTTGTTATATTTTCATCAGAATCCTCTACCAAGATGGCCCCCGTTTCAACACGATCACTCTCCGACGCTTTTCACGTAAGTTAGGGTCACATGGTCTTCATTCACGTTCGTTCACGTTGATTCGTGTCGAACTGGTTTTAAATACTGTCCGGCTTAGAACTCACGCCGTATACTGGCTTTGGAAGAAGTCGTGATTAATTTAAGCCGTAATGTAATTACTTGTCGTATTCAGCTTTCCATGCATGTAGGCTACACAGCCACTCACTTTTATTTATTTTGTTCGTTAAAAAGATAGCGAGCACCCATCATTGTCAGCTCGGATTTACTTATTTTGGCGTTTGTATACGCCTAGACTCACCGGATTCTCGTTTTCGCACCTTGTCACTTTTAAATTTAACCGCGAGTTATATTAACCTTCCATGTATGTAGGCTACACAGCCACGCACCTTATCAGTTCGTTAATATGATAGTGAACACCCATTATCGTCAGCTCAGATTCACTCACCTGCGTTTGTGCACGCTCAGATTCACCCGATTTTCGTTTAGTCACTCTTACATTTAACCGCGAGTTTTTAGTTGTTTGTTGTTTTAGTTTGCTGCCATTTGCTGACCACAATCTATTGTATGGTGTGCTTTTTTCACACGTTTGACTGAACGACACGTTTTGTGCATCTTGTTGTTTGTTGATCTAGACACTAATTTCGTATTCGCCTATGTTTATTCCACCCTAGCATGTTCTTTCTTTATCACAATTTCTCACCTTATCGGTGCGCCATATATATGGGATCCCATGTTTGTTCTGGCTTAAGCTTTTGACAACATCATTCATCCAGTTTGGGTGATCTTTTCTTGTAAGCGCTTTTTTCTGTTTTTACTTTCAGATGTTTTCCCCTGACGAAGGGGACTGTGTTGCCCGAAATGCATCGGGATGGATGTAACAATACGTTCAAATTCCCAGTGAATTGTTTACTATTTTCATCACTTTTTGAAAAAACATATTATCATCGATGGATGTGAATAAACATCAGCTTCAACTGATTTAATTTGATACAAGCATTCGTGTTTTAAATCCTTACCCTTGATGGGATTTGTAGCAGTGCACAGGGGGACATCTCCTAACCAGGAGATGCAACTTCGTTGCATCAAGTGTAGACGTCAGCCCACCCTCCGTGGACATGCCGGATACTGCTGCGCGTCCGCCAGGCCCTTGCCAAGGCACTCACATCCCCTGTCGACCTGGTGTATCCCCAACATTGTCCACTTGCACAGGCAATACAGGGCACGGGATGGCAGTAGAGCATGGTGGGTGAGAGGTCATGGCGTGCTCATCCTTGTCACATCACGCAGGCAACACATCCACAATGTGTAGTATGGCACAAGTCAAATGGAAGTAGTGGGGGGACGCACACATCACAAGCAGCAGTGACGCCACGGAAGGTGGCTCGCACCATCCCACCCATTGACAATACACCCACACACGTTACATGCCATTGCAACAGAGAAGCCAGCGCGTGCACAAGCAGCTCCAAGCTCGCCCCAGAGAGGCCAAAGAGTGAATGTGTGGGGCCATGAGCTCCAGTTGGACGCGGACTGGCCCGCTAGGGCAGCTACAGCCTCTGTGTGTTGCAGGTGGTGTATCCGGACTGCGGAGCCTGTCATGCATTGTCAATGTTGCCCGGGTCTCGAGTCGGGGCACCACGCATGTGGACGGCGTCCCGCCACCAATTATACCGTGAGACAGACCACTTGTACAACTGGACCCACACATACACTCCTTGGCCTCTCTGGGGCGAGCTTGAGCTGCTTGTGCATGCGCTAGCTTCTCATGTGCAAATGCATATTGGTGTGAGCGAGGGGAGGCCATGAGGACAGTGTAAAAGATAACTGTTTGACTTTCAGTTAGTTTAAGTAATGCCCCTGATGTGGTCAGAAAAAGACATGTCTCGTGTGTATTGCAACTAGTAGATAAGCCGATGACCTTCCCATGTCTTGCATGTAGCCCCGCACCTAGCCCCGCACACTCGACACATCAAAATGAGTACCAGCACCACATACTTCCCATTCGAAGCACTGACTGGGGGTGACAACCATTGGACAGTCTTGTGTAGTCCACCCACGCGTACATGTGGGCCCTCCATGATCCATGTCACCTGCGGCAAAGTGATGTCATGGGCAATGACGGAAGTGAGCAGAGCTGTCTGCCCCACGCACAGACGGTGCATCAGCTCAACAGACCCAGCACTGAGTGCAGCAGGGGTCACATGTGCAGGGGCAGTTGTGCCTGGTGTGAATGCACATGCACATAGACAGCACATCGAGCAATGTGTAGCCTGCCCACATCTACTGTCCATTGTCAGGCTGACCTAGAAAAAGATCACAAGGCAACACATCTGTGTGGGTGTACCCACTGTGACCAACACTGCGCAACCATCAGCGTACTCGCCCTGTGCATGGCCCACCCCACAACGAAGGTCACATTCAGTGCCACTATCTCTCACACACATCCCTATCACGAGTCATGGTGTGTCCAATCGACAGTGCAGAGTAAGCGCTCATCCGGGGGTCCTGAACAGGAGACACATGTAACCCACTAGGCAGTCTGTGTCGGCACCTACTGGCATTGTGCAGTCAATGTGCAGGCCAGGCCTGCTGGGACTGAGAAGGGCAGCATGGCCCCAGCCTGACTTCCACACGACCAACAAGTGCACTGAGACCTGCATTGCCAATTGTCTGTGTCACTGGATGTCTGACATGAAGTTGCCATGTACCACCACTCGGGAGGGACAGACAGGTCAAAGCGCCCGAGAGCTCACATACCCATGCCACCTGCAGCCAGCATGGTGAGCAGTGCATGTCTGTACTCCACAGGCTCTGACTCATAGTGCTGAGGAGCAACGACATGTGTGTCCCCACATGCACACCCACACACACTGCAGTTGTCTCTCACACACAACTTTCGCAAGGAATAGCCATGTGCAGTGTGCGTGGAGCACGGAATCCAGGTTCTCCAGCTCCTCGCTGGTGAGTGGACCTGGACATGTCCTCAGCGTCATCCACGTGTAGGTGGAGTGGTGGCAGCAGCAGGTGTCGTCGAGGGGTGCCAGGCTGCAGTGCCAGGTAGCTGTGGTTATGCCTGTCCCACTCACACACACATATTACCCCCTGGGGCCGTTTCAGTGGGTACAAGCTGCTGCGATTCGTGTACCATGTCTGGCAGCTTCAATTGCAGACGTTGGCCTGCTCCCAGCTGGCCATGGACGCCTACCTCCACAGTGGAACACGCAGGGTGCAACCACGAGGGTCATTGGAGTTGGCCGTAAGGGCCTGGCCCATGCCGGGTACAGTCCGCTGATGCCATGTGCACCACACAGTATAATGTGCGCAATGCATCTGCAGGTGTGGCCATGATTTGCGTGTGGGTGCAGGTCCACAATGGACAGGGCCACAACATGCTGTGTGCATAGGCAGGGACGGCCAGTGCTCAGCCTCCACATGTATGTAGGAACATCATCATGTACACATTGGCATGGGAGCATGGGATATGCATATGCACACACATGCCATCTTTCACTATGTACATCTGCCACTTGGCACGTGCAATGTTACGTGTCACTTGTGATGTGTAGTTGCAAGCACACAGCCGTGTTGGCATGGGGCTGTCAATGTGTACACCTGTCAATGTTTCTGGAGGTGTGATCCGTACAGTGCTGTACATAGGGTGCAGTAGGGACATCAATGACTGTCTCATATCCCCTCGTGCCACAGGTCCCAATTGTTTTGGCCGCTCAGCCTGTGTCCATAGCGTTGTTGGTGTGTGCCCTACACACCCAGCCTCGGAAGCAGTGTGATGCACAGCAGCTAGTCATGTTGCCGTGGTGTTGCAGCTTACCGAATATGCAGTCTGTTACCATCAGCATGCCTTACAAGTTGTTAAGGCCTAACTCCCCATGTGCATGCTCATAGCAATGGTGTGTGTCACTGCCCATTGCTATTGGTAGGAGACCTGTGTAAGTGTATTGTGGCTGTGCTGTCCCTACTTGTCAGCCGTTCTGTCATTCAATTGCCTGCTCAGTCATTTATGTTTTGTGTATGTGAATATGCCATGTGGCGTGTTGCTTTGACATGTGTTCACTTCCATCTTTCCTAGGCGGAGACCAAACATTCATCGCCCCTACCAATTGCTGTCAGACATGGTGGATGTGGAGGTCATCCGCAAATATCGTCTGGACCGACCCACCCTGCATCGTCTATGTGCCTTGTTGGAACCCCACCTCCGTCCTCGCAGGGTGTATCCAACAGCATTCACCCCCACGGCTAAGGTGATGGCTGCACTGCATTTCTTCGCCACTGGGTCATTCCAGCACACAGTGGGCAGTGGAGGTGGGATGTCCCAACCCATGTTCAGCATGGTGCTCAGGGATGTACTGTCAGCCATGATGCTGTACAGGAACAGATACATCCGCTTCCCCAGGGCTCGTGAATTGGCGGCAGTGAAGGGTGCATTCTATGCTCTTGGACGAATCCCCCACGTCGTTGGTGCAATAGACTGCACCCATGTTGGCCTTGTTGCACCACAGGCCACCGAGCACCTCTACCGCAACCGGAAGCACACGCACTCCCTGAATGTGCAAGTGGTGTGCCTTGCGGACATGGTGATCACACACGTGTGTGCGAAATTCCCAGGATCGGCCCATGACGCGCACATCATGCGCAACAGCATCCTACCACGTCTGATGACCAATCTGCAACCGGACCGTGGCTGGATTGTTGGTGAGTATGTGGAGTAGTGTAGCGTGCTGGCTGTGCGATGCTGTCTTGTGTCCAGTTGGAATTGCAACGGTTCTCTGTGTCCCTCACACCCAGGTGACTCTGCTTACCCGAATGGACCCTGGCTGCTCAGCCCATTACGACGTCCTGGGAGCCCAGCAGATGTCCGCTACAATGAGGCACATGGGAGGACCAGACGTGTGGTTGAGCGGACCTTTGGCCTCCTCAAGTCCAGGTTCAGATGCCTGGACCGCACCGAGGGCGCACTGGCATACTCCCCACAGAAGGTGTGCCAGATAATTGTGGCTTGCTGCATGCTGCACAATCTGGCGATCCACAAGCAGATCCCCTAATTGTGGATGACGGAGATCAACCAGGGCCCCAGCCTGCAGACCAGGACAGCTCCAGTGAAGAGGACAGTGGAGAGGATGAAGCTGTGAATGTGCGTCAGCAGCTCATCGCCCGCTACTTCACTTGACGGTGAGTGACCATGTACGACGGCTGATGTAGCTGTAGTTGTGCAGGTGTATGTGTGCTCTGTTACGGGGGCCTTTTGTTCACTGAGTGCTGTGTGTCAATGGTCCATGTCCAGGTTGGTATGCCACTGACAGTGGCTGTAGCATTGTGCCCTGTTGCTCTGTGAGATGTGTGTGCATTGCTTGTAGTTGGTGACAAGTACTGTGTGATGAGTGTGTGACACACTCATTGAATGTACTCTTGTTCTGTTTCTCACCCCTAGGTCCCTGCAGCCTCTCCTGTCCCATCGACATGCCACACGGCAGATGCATTTCTGCTCATGGTGGCGATTGCACATCGTGGAATAAACCCAGGACACATTAAGCCGATTGTGATCAAGGTGTATTTATTAACAGCGGTGACATGTGATTGTGTGCAAGGTGATGTCAAATGTGGTGCATGCTGTGACAATGAGTAGACGGTCATGGCTGCGTGATGGTCAAGGTGTACCCATGAAGTTCTATGTCCACAGTCCAACAGACACATGCCATTCACATGGCAGTGTGGGGTAGGATCGTATTACAAGTCAATGCAGTAGGTGGTCAAGGTGGCTGGCTGACTCACTGGCGTTTGGTGCGGGCGAAGTCCTCTCTGGACACCTGTTTCCTCTTCGGACGGCCCCTTCCACGTTTGGTAGGGGGTGTTGATGTTCCGCTGGTGGTGGTTGAGGAGTGCTCACTCGCTGTGGACGCAGGGGAACGTGATGCTGCACGAGCCTGCGCCACAGCAGGTGGTGGCGGAGGTGGTGTTGCTGGCCTTGCTTGTGCCCTCCCCCACCACCAGCTGGCCCATGAGGGCCGCGATTTGGGCCATATGGGCGTCCATGGACCTCAACACCGCAAGGACCTCCCGCGTGTCGCTTGCCGACCTGGCCCATTCGCCTTGGGCCTCTTCATAGGCCCCAAGGACTCTGTCGATTGGCGGCAGGGCTTGGCTCCCAGGCACAGTTGGCGTTGGCCTGGCCCTGCTCCTCCTACCAGTACTGCTGCCACCGACCTGCCCACTAGCCACATTGCTCACCACGGTCCTCGCTCTGGCTCCCAGGGTGGAGCCCGACGGCCGTGCCGACCCTTGCGCAGGGGCTGTGGCGAGGGATGGCGTGGTGGTGGTGGTTGCGGCGGTGGTGGTGGTTGCGGCGGTGGTGGTGGCCGCAACGGCTGTGGCAGCAGGGGTCTGTGACTGGTCAGCAGCCCTGGGTGATGGGTTGGTGGGCAGGAGGGGCCCTGGGGAGCGGTTGTGCCCTGCCACTCCAGATGGGCCTGCTGGGTGGTCCGTGTCCGGAGAGGTGTCCAGCTCCTCTACATCCGTGAGTCCGGGTCGGGGGCTTGCGGACTGGCTGTGCTGGCTGCTGTCACCCTCTCCAGCATCCAGCAGTTCGGCACCTGTGGGGAGGATGAGATGGGTCATTGTGTTGCACCTAGCAAAGTATGTATTGGTTGTCTGACATTCACAGTTCGTGCACTGTCGTGCACAGGTTTCCCAGTGGCGTGTGTGTGGATGTACGATGTGTGTATGCGTGGGCTAGGCAATGGGTCTGTGTGATGTGGACATGTGGCATGGGACGGATTAGCAATGCCGATGGGTGTGTGTTGCTATGCTCCTACATTTTGTGGCTCGTGTGTATGCGTGCTCCAGGACCATCGACGATGTTGGGTTGAACGATGGTTTAGGGGAGGGATGGAACGCTTAGGTACGCTGATGCCAGAAGGGGGTACAGCCCCTAAACGCTCTTGGGTTGAAATATGCTTTTGGGGTACATGCTGTGGGTAATGGGTGCAGAACGTGACATGTGTTCTGGCAACGTGACAGTGCATAGACAAAGGTGTGTGTCTGTCTCACATGGCCGGAATATCTGCTGACTGTTATCATTCATGGACATCACATTGGTAGCAATGTTGTGAGTTCGTGCTTGTTGTGTGCCACACGACGTATTGCAGATGGGCCAATTCCTTTGTGTGCGTGCTGCCCTGGTACATGTGCATCAGTGCTGTGCTCTTGGGGTGTTGACTATATTATGTGTGTCGTTATTCGCAGTGTGACGTGCGCTTCGGTCACTGCAGGCACTTGATTTGTCATGGGCAGGTATCTTTGCATGTCTACTGTATGAGGGCCAGCTGTTCGGATGTCATACCTTTCATGACATTGTGGCTGTGAGATGAGATGGATGATATGTTGAATGTGCATTGTGTGCCTGTGTGTTTCATGGGTCCGGTTGTCTTTGTGTGCAATATTGTGGTTCCAAGCTGTTACTTCTAGTACGGTCTGTCTTACGTGGGCGTTGTTGTACGATGTGTGGGTGACAGGCAGTGAGGACTACATGGACAGGACTTCGATGGTGTTGCTGATGTGTGTGATGGGTGGCACAGTGCCTGCCGTGTGGGTCTGTGCTCCAGTGGGACTTGTACATGCAGACGTGGCTCCTTAGGTGTTGCTGTATCTGTGATGGGTCATGTGGGGTTTGACTCTGTTGAACATGTCCGTGTGCACATTGGTCTCATGATTGTGACTGGGAGCAGTGCTGCGTGTTCCTCTGCTACGTGACATGTCCCATGTGTCAGTCGTAGTACAGTCCTCATGCCTACAGACAGCCCCGCCCTGTACAGTTTCCCACCTACAGGTTGTTTCTGAGTGCGCAATGCAATGGATGCCACATGGTACTGGGAGGGAGGGGTGCTCCACCTTGCTGGTCTGTGGGAGTGGGAGCCTGGTGGGTGTTTTACTTCAGCTGTCCCCCTCCGACCCACTGTCTTTGTGTTCCGGCTACTTACCTGTTACTTGTCGGTCAGTGCAGCTATGGCGGACACATGGATGTGGGGTGTGCTCCACCTTGCTGGTCTGTGGTAGTGGGGGCCTGGTGGGTGTTTTACTTCAGCTGTCCCCCTCCGACCCACTGTCTTTGTGTTCCGCTGCTTACCTGTTACTTGTCGGTCAGTGCAGCTATGGCAGACACATGGATGTGGGGTGTGCTCCACCTTGCTGGTCTGTGGTAGTGGGGGCCTGGTGGGTGTTTTACTCAGCTGTCCCCCTCCGACCCACTGTCTTTGTGTTCCGGCTACTTACCTGTTACTTGTCGGTCAGTGCAGCTATGGCGGACACATGGATGTGGGGTGTGCTCCACCTTGCTGGTCTGTGGTAGTGGGGGCCTGGTGGGTGTTTTACTTCAGCTGTCCCCCTCCGACCCACTGTCTTTGTGTTCCGGCTACTTACCTGTTACTTGTCGGTCAGTGCAGCTATGGCGGACACATGGATGTGGGTGTGGGGAGTGCTCATTCTGGCGCATCTGGAGTACAAGGGGACCTGGTGGAAGTTGCGGTGCTGGCTGACTGTACACATGCCCCCATGGTTTTGTTAGTTGGTAGCTTTGGGCTGAGTGTGTGTGAGTGTCTGTTGCATGTGTGGGTGATGTCTTGTGTATTGTGTACTGGACATGGGGGTGTTTGTCCCTAGGAGCTATGGCATGGTGGTAGTGCATGTGATTACATAGCGGTGTGCTGGTATACGTTTGTTTGTACTTACCAGCCTCCACTCCCCTGGTAATCCGGTGAGGATCTCCGGATGTATGATGACTCGCACCTTCTCCTCCCACGCCTTGAAGGTCTTGAATAGCGCGGGATTCCCTCCGCCAGTCCTGGCAGCCAGCTCTCGATTTTTGGTCTCCTTCTTCTTGACCACGCTTTTGAGGTCGTTCCACCTTTTGTTAATTTCTCCTCTGTTGCGTGGAACGTTCCCGACTGCATTGACCTGGTCTACGATCCTGCTCCACAACCGGTTTCTGGTGGATAGTGGTGTCTGTTGGACCTGGTTGCCATAGATTTGTGGGTGCACCTTGACGATCTCGTCGACCATGACCGTCAACTCGGTGGCAGTGAACTTGGGCATTCTGTGTGGTGCCATGGTGTGTGTTTTGGTGTTTGTGGTGCTGGTGCGGTGTGTGGTGTGTGATGTGCAGGGGGTTTGTGTTGCCGGTGTTTGGTGGTGGTGGTGGTGGTGATGGGTGTGATGGGTGCGTGTCTGTGGTGTGCTGCTGTCCTTTCTGTCTCGCTGTGTTGTGTGCTTTCGTCCTCGGTTTGTAATGTTGCAGGGGGTTGTGGTCTGTGAAGGGGCTGGTTTTGTACTTACCTATGTGGGTGTGTCATGATGGTCTGTTGTTTTCAGGTGTGTTGTGGCTGGTGTTCTGGGATTTGTAGTTGATTTGTATGTCCAGGGTGGGGTGTTTCAGGGATGTGTACTGTGTTTGGGTTTTTGTGCGTGAGTTGCTGTGTGGACTTGTTAGCCATGTTGTGTGTGTTTGTTTTCGTCAGCGGATGGTTTCTGTGCATGGACGTGGCCGCCAGGGCTTCCGCCGTGTCCATTTTCGTCACTGTTGTTTGCGCTGGCGGGCGGTGTATTTGTGGATTTCCGCGCTCATGTCGGTACGATCCTAATTTAACGGGCGGTGTCTCGGTCGTCAGGGCGGGCGGTTTTGGCTTTTTGTGCGTCTTTCCGTCCGTGGCGGGCGGATGGACTTGGACTCGGACATGGGCGGGCGGTTTTTTCTGTTTATTTTCCGCCTCCGGCGGTTTTCGGTTCGCGGCATCGTAATTGCTCGGTCGGTATTCAGAGGGTGTACGTGGGCGGATTTTTGCCACTGTGGTTGATGGCGGATTTTTATCCGCCCGACATCGTAATGGACACTTAAGTGAGTTCTAGATGTATCACCTTCTCAAGCATTTTTCTGGTAAAGGCGGGTGAGCGATCAGGTGGTAGTTACTTAATTCCAGCAGGCTTTTTATTGGATTTTTGATTAGAGATAAAACTATAGCCCTTTTCCTAGGTCTAGGAGATTTTCCTGTGCTAATGGTATAATTGAACAGCCCGGGAGGTGCAGTGCAATAATGTTAGGTGGTGATTTCAAAATTCTGGGAGGACAGGGGTTACAAGGAGTCCCTAATTTGATGGTGCAAAATAGATTTTGCACCTGGTTAGGTGGGAGAGGAGTAAATTCCTTAAGCAGACCTTTCACTTTAAAGAGAGGGTCTTTAATAAGTGACAGCAAAGTATCTTTTTGAATGAAGGAATGAAGAACAGTGATAGTAAAAAAAAAGCCTTCGAACCGTCCACTCTCAATAGGGTGGACAGTTGGATGGCTTACTTCCAAAGGTCTATACTCTATACTGTAGAACGTTTATGCTGATGGAGTAAAGTCTGTCTGTCCACCCAACTCAAAATTGGGCGGGTGGAACTGAGAGTTTGGCAGTTAGGGTACTCCATCGCTTTTGTGACTGAGTACCATGTCCGCCAGCTTTTAAATCGGGATCTTAAAAGTGAACTTCATGTGAGTATGTCCTGGCATTTTAATTTCTATAGTTGTGAAACAGCCGTCGTCCCTTTCTATTCAGGCCATTCCCAGAACAGCAGTGTTAAAGATGCAAAAGCACTGTTGTTCTTAAAGGATCAGCTATCCCCAAAAGGGTAACGACATATCATGCCTTCCAAAAAACGCAAACGGAACAATTACTTCAACTGATTGAAGCTGCCATGTTTAGAACAGATTAAGCCGATTAGTCCTAGATCCAGCCTGTGAAAAGACTGAATATGGTATAGAGCAGCCATTTTTATTCTGTGCTCCCGGAAACTCTGGGGTCTGCTACACCTGCTCAGGGAGTCTGCGACTGCTTGGAAAATGAAACAATATTAACAGATAACTAAAGTGCACATAAATAAAGAAGCAAAACTGACATTTTTAAACATTCTGTAACTGTAAAGGAATTAGAATTTGGACACTAAAATTTAAGTTGGTGTTCCTTAGATTCCTTCGTGAGAGCAGTGCAAGTGCATTAAGCTAAATATAGTATGGCCAGTGGATGTCTTCAATTGAATTTAGCGATACTACATCCTTCCAACTAAAATAATTAAAATGTCATTATTTCACATTTGTTTAAAAAAAAAAATACATTTCATCATTTGTGCATTTGTGTATTTTTTGATGAATGCTTCTTTTGTCTTTTTGTGTATTGTTTTGTCATTCAGATCATTAAAATTGCTTAGGCTGAGGTCCCCAGATTACATAATAACTCAGTGGAGGGTCCCCAGATTCCAATATTGATTCAGTGGTGGTTCCTGGATTCCACTAATGATTAAAGGGGTCCACAGAAGTCAAACATTTAAGAACCACTAGTATAGACAGCATTTTGCTCTCATTGTGTGAACATGGTTTGACTCATGTTTAGTTACTTCTCTCCCTGCTTCCAAAATTTTGTTTTAGTTCTTGTGAACCTGACAGAACTAAGCAACATCACCTACATCTGTCAGAGCTCTGCTGTCTCCTTAATGCAATACACACATATACACTTTTTTAATATTTCTTATAAAGTGTTTTATCACTTGTGAACATAGACACAGATGTGCTGCTGTGCTGTGTGCCACCAGGAAGAAGGGGGACTGGTGGGCAAAATATTATTATTATTATTATAAAGTACCGGGGAGTCAGATTAGAGCTCTGCAATGATAAATGGAACTAGGGTATTAGACGTTTTTTAAAACAAATTGGTTAGGCACCTTTTGACCTGCAGGAAATTGCTGTAAAGATGAAGATCACCTTCCAAGTGGGATGTTTACGGATTACAAAATGGTGTAGACCTGCTACCCTGGCTTGCCTTTTTGGTACTTGTCTTTCTCGAAATTTCATGGTGTCTTTGAAGAGGATTGTGACCCCGGCTGTCTTAGAGGGGGCCGAGGCATGATACTGGATTGTGAACACTGCAGCAGGACACAATAGTGATCTCCCTAGAGCAGATGTGTCTCCTGCAAGAGGCCTATATCTGTCCCAGATCTCTTCAGATCATCCGGTACACTAAGTCGCTTCATGGGAATATTAAGGCATTGGACGTTATTTGTTAGCAGCTGGAAAGTCAGTGTTACGGGAGGTAGTTGTGAGGATGTAGGTGGGGCTGGTCTGGCACTCTGTATTCACGAGATGTGTGGGCCGCGGACGAGGTCTGGTCAGCATTTGGTGGTGTTGCTTCCAGGGGGGATCCCCAAATGTACCCCAAACACATAACCTCTGAACTTAAAGGAACATGGTTAAACTAGTGTGGGTGAAGAAAGCCAAGGCCCCCTAAAGACATGGGGGTCCCCCGCTCAGGGGCCACAGGGTAAAGAGTGCAGTAGTGCTCATGGAGGTGTCGCTGCCCTGGGTAGGTAGGCGGGCAGGTCAACCCAGTGACCCTTCTCCCTCCACACCTCCTTATTTTGATAGCTAAGGAGAAAATTGGGAGAGTTCGCTATAACTGAGACCAGGGTTGAAAGTTCCCAGGAGCACCTGGAGGTTTGTTGCTGCATGTCTGCAGCCTCTTCACACAGGGTTGTTCAGGTCCCAGGTTTTCTCCAGCTGTTCAATGCCAAAGTGAATAGAGGCTCTCTCTGTTAGCTTCTATCCACATGCCATTAGACCTTCGGGTCTAGCAGCCCCGGAGCACCATGGTCCACCCCTCTTTCTCCTTCAACAGGCATCTGGGCCTCCCAGGGACTTGGTGGCACTTCTTAGGGAGATAAACGGAGGAGCTTACAGGCAACCTCGAGTTAGGTGAGGGATTGGGCCCTTCCATCCCACTGAAAGTGGAGTAAAAAGGGGTGGCCCCAACTGTAATTAGTCCCAGCAGGCCTTAGGAAGTCTGTGATGGGCTTGAATGACTTACGCTTCGCCAGAGCGATCAGAGACAAGGCATGAAAGAGCAGTACATTAGTTTCACTAAAGGAGATCTGAGCACCCTCACGAGCCTTGGATATGAGCAGCCCTTTGTCCTCAAAGACGTAGACCCTCATGAAGACGTCTGGCAGTGGGCTCCCCTGCAAGCATCTTGGGGATACTCTGTGAGTTCCATCCAGCCTGATTCACAGATGTGAGGGTCATAAAAGATGGCCTCAAATAAGTACTGGACATATGTAGGGAGGTCCACAAACAGAACCTTCAGTGGTATCCCTTGAATAAGTATGTTTTTCCGGCATGTACTATTCTTAAGGTCTTTCTATTTTCCTGGAGCTGAGGTGTTGTTGCTCGTGGAGTAGCAATTGTTGTTGGAGTTTATCGCAGTTGTCCACCTGTTCATGTAGGCCTTTCTCCAATTCTTCCACTCAGAATCCCTCGATCTGATATGTCCCTGAGTATCTCCTAGAGATCACAGCATAGATCCATTTTGATGGTAAGGCTCTCTCCTTAAGGTCCTGAACCACCGCTGAGAGGAAGTCTGTAGTGATGCTTTTGTCATCAACGGTTTGGGGGTTCACACTGTTTGGTGTGTCTGATGTGGGTTTGCATGCAGAGGCTGTTGGAGCATGGTTTTAATGGAGCTGCCCTTCTTCGCTCTACAACCCATCATGGCTGAACTCAGAAGCATCAGCCCCTTAGCCTGGTGCATAGAGATGAGTTTGTGCTGTGTGTCGCCAACCCACTGTATGAGTTCGAATGGCAGGCAGGTAATTGGGTTGGTGGGCCCCCTGGCTGGCGAGTGTGATCTCTCTCCATCCGGTGTCAGGAGGGGGCCTGGAAAGAGCATCCGGCCACCAAACCAAGACAGAGGGCTGATTTTTATTTCTAAAATGTAGAATTTACATTTTTCTCCATGTTACACTCTAAGGGCCCGATTCACAATAGTAATCTGAGACAAAATCCTAACTCTACGACTTTCGGTATTCACAAAGGGCATTTAGGAGTAGTAAAGTTAGGAATCCTAACTTTACTACTCCTAAATGCCCTTCGTGAATACCGAAAGTTGTAAAGTTAGGATTTTGTCTCAGATTACTTTTGTGAATCGGGCCCAATATTATTACAACTCATGCACCCGATGACTTGGGGAAGACAGTTTTTGGAATTGACTCTAGAACTTGACGAATTCTTGTCAAGCATCAAAATCATTAGGGTATCATCAGGATATGAAATGGTAGAGATACCAAATGATTTAACAAGCACAATGAATAAATATATAGAATGAACAAGGTAGGGCTGAAGGATGAACCCTGAGGAACACCATACTTCAGTTATTTTTACTCTGATCTAAAAGAGCCCATAGTAGCCACATGTTTCCTATTCTTGAAAAAAGATTTAAGCAATGCCGAAGCAGAACCACCAATTCCAATATCTGGCAGACACTGGAATAAGATATCATGCGATATCATATCAATTGCCACTGGCATATCCAAAAGAATCAACACTGCAATGTTTCCTCTGTCAAGCACGAACTTTATTCATTCTGAGACTTCTTGGTGAGCGGACTCCGTGGAATGCTGTGGTCTAAAACCAGCTTGGAATCAACGAAGGATCTTGGGCGATTCTAAGTGCTCCACACCTTGGGAGTTAACAAATTAGGCAAGATTTTAGGGTAGGCATTAGCTTTCTTGAGCAGAGCTCAAACTAAAGCTGACTTCCATCCATCTGGCACAAAGGCAGACATTAAAGACTGACTTAGAATAGAATTCAGAATTGGGTTGAGGGCTTCAATAGTTTTCTTGAGAACAGACGGAGGGCAGGGATCTATGGTCAAGTTAGATTTACAAAGGGAAATAGCACGTTTGGATTGTTCCATGGTAATGGTTTTAAACTCAGAGAGAGAAAAATTAAGAGGTGTTTAATCTAGAGTCTTCTTAAACTTCTCCACTGACAACTTACTCAAAGTGAAACCCTCTTGAATGACTTCAATTTTATGCTCAAGCAAAGCGGCCAGCTTGTCACAGAGTTCGCAGAATCAGCATCAGGAGTGTACATTTTAGGATGAGGGAAATCTTTAGATATTTGTTGAAAAAATGCACATGCTTCATTCTTTGCCAAATCAGTCTTAGTGGCAAAGTACAGTTTCTTAACATCTTTAACAGATTTGTGGTACCTTTTATGAGGCTGATTTATAGATGTCCCTGTCCTCTTGAGAATACTTGGCTCTCCATGCCCGCTCTAACTGGTTGCAGGTTAGCCGTCCTTTTGCCAGGGAGGAAGAGAGTCTCGCAGTGGAATTAGAAAAGGAAGTGCAAACTAGACATACCGGGTTTACTGAGCAGAAAGAAGGGCAGACTCCCAATTGTGATTGTGACTTAGCCCCCCCTGGCTTTACAGTTAAATCCCCAGAAAATATCGAAAAGGGTTTCCCCAAGGAAATTTTGAGGCGACAAATAAAAAAGAAGGGCAGAAAACAAAAGAAAAAAGGAGACCATATAGAGCCCAAACTTAAAATTACACCATCTCTTCGCTCTTTTTTAAAGTACAACCATCAGAACTTGCTCTAAAACGACCATCACAAGTTGAACTAGAAGGTTCAAATTCAACTTGGGGGCCCATGGCTAATACTGTTATAGATACCATTCCCATAGTTATGGAGAGTGGTAATAAATTTAGACAGGATGATGCTGAAATAATGGCTATGAACATAGCTCCCGACATCCCTGAAGTTCCTGGTGGAATAATGAATCAAATTGGCGACAACGCTAGGGACACTCAGGACAAAGGAGATAATGATTGTGGTGACTATAGTGGACATAGACCAGACACAAGCAGTATAAGACCAGATATAAATATAACAACTTCTAGCAGTGGGAATCCGGGGGGGCAGTCGGTGCACCTTTGGTAAATCCACTAGAAACAATGATGGGAAACTTGATGGGGAACCTAACGGCAGAAATCAGAAATGGGTTCTCGACATCTGAGGCAAACCAGCGCGAAATTCATGGGTTTTGTGAGACTCTGGAAAAGAAATTAGATATGCTATCTGATAGGACAGAGATCTTAGAGGATTCAGTAGAGGAGCTAAAAATGGGCCTTGCCAGCAGTAGAATGGAACTCCAGGCACTGCGCAAAGAGGAACAGAGCCTTCAGGAAAAAGTTGAGCAGCTGGAAAATAACTCTAGAAAAAATAATTTGAGGATATTAAATGTACCGGAAGGAAAAGAGAGTGAGGACCTAAAATCATTTGTGGTAGCTCTCATAAAAGCTGCAGTCCAGGTGGAGGAAAGTGAAGTGGATATCGCTAGAGATATACAAAGAATACACAGGATCCCTTCAGAAAAACCCCGGGAAGAACAAAACCAAGGAAGATTCTCATTAATTTCCATACCTATGCACTTAAAGAAAAAATATTGATAGCCGCACTAAAACTTAAAACCCTGAAGGGCCCTGACTTCTCTTTTGAAATAAGATCGGATTTATCGCGAGCCACTCTAGATAGACAGTGGGAACTGGGCAGGCGAATGGATGATTTAAAAAAAGCTGGGGCGACTGTGCAACTTAAATTTTCAGCATCTCTGCGAGTAATGTTTAATAATAAAATGTATATGGCTAGAAATACAAGTGAAGCAGATGACCTACTAGAAAGTATTAAGGGGGGAGTGGCGGGGGCAGTTAGGTAAAATAGAATAAGTAGGTATTCATTTTGGCGCCCACACCGAACATGTAATTTGACACATACATTGTATGCTATTTTTTTTTATGACTTAGTTATTTTAAATCTTTCACTTGTAAGACTGGGAGCTAACGGAGCATAGGACTAATTTTGGACTAACATCATGTCCAAGAAGAAGAAGCAGGGGTGGGTTCTCCAGGGCGAGTTGGGTGAGTTGGGTGGGGGTGGGGTGGGAGGGTGTCACAGGGTGGGGAGCATTTGGGAAAAAATCCCCAAAAAATCCTCAAACACCTTAATATTAGTATCAGCAACCAGAATAACAATATTAGAGATATGTCCATACAGATATTAACGTGGAATGTCAATGGATTACGGGTGAAGGGCCGAAGGGATATGCTACTTCAATACTTACGAGATTCTCCCGCACAAATTTTGGTCTTACAGGAGACACACTTGTTGAAAAAGGAATGTCTCGATATCTTTGGAAAACAAAGATGGGTACAACAAGTTTTTGTACAGATCAGAGCGTGAATATCAGAGGGGTTGCAATAATAGTGAAAAAACAAACAAAAGTTTGGGTAACACGTACGAAAGCAGACAAAGGGGGTAGGTGGATCATAGCAGATGTTAAAATAGATGACAGGCCATTAACGTTAGTAGGCTATTATGGCCCAAACTATGATGATTGTGAACCATTAATAAACCTATTTGCCAATCTCTTAGATTTCACCGGCCCAATAATTATGGGAGGGGACTTTAACGTTGTTCTAGATTTAAAATTAGATAAATCAAGCAAAACCAGAACTACACCGACCCCCAATTCACGCACACTATTAAAAAATATGATGATCCAACATACATTGTGTGACCTCTGGAGAGAAAGGGCAGGAACTCTACAGGAAATATCTTTTCACAATAAAAAATATGGTAGTAGGTCTAGAATTGATTATTTCCTAGTAGATTGGGGCCTTAGAGAAGACATTTTTGACATTGAATATAAGGCGGCCCACTTATCAGACCATTCAGCAGTTCTTTTAATACTAAAAAACAGTATTAGGTGTGAAGAGAATAGGTGGACTCTGGATCGGACCATATTAGCAGATAGTGAAGCAATGGAAATTCTTAAAGCAGAGGTCAGAGAGTTTATTGAGATTAATACCGGTTCAACATCAAATGGAATAGTGTGGGATAGTCTAAAGGCTTTTATAAGAGGTAAAATCACTAGTGTAACATGTCACAGAAATAAGACATATAGAAGAGATATCTCACGACTAGAGGAGGAGATGAAGAAAATAGATCTAGAAATAAAAAGATCAGACTTAGAGGAAAATATAGAAGAACTTGAAAAGCAGCAGCTACTTATGAAGAATCAACTATCCGAGATCCTCCAAATAAGAATAAGAAAGAGGTGGGAGGCTAGCAAGCTAGCACATTTCGAGTATGGAGAGGGAGGGGGTAATCTTCTTGCTTGAAAAGTTAAGACAGAACGGAACAAAAACAGGATTAAGGAGATCAAAGAAGAACGGTCTGGAGATATCCTGAGTACTGAGACTGAGATTAAAGAGGCCTTTAAGAACTTCTTTAGTGACCTATATATGGAAGCAAAGGAAGATATAGTAGGTACCGAGGTAGAGGACTGGCTTGCTGAATCCATTCGACCTATAGATACTAGTCAACAAAAATTTTTAAATCAAGAGATCACCAAGGAAGAAGTAGTTAAAGTAATTCAAACTAGCAAAGGGGGTAGAGCGGCAGGGCCAGATGGCATCCCAACAGAGTTGTATAAAATCTTAGTAGAGGAGATATCCCTTCTCTTGACATCAGTGATAAGAGAGATATTAGGTCAGGGAATACAACTACCAAAATCGTGGAATGAGGCTACGATTACCCTTATCTTGAAACCGGGTAAAGATCCAGCATCCTGTGAGCCGTATAGACCAATATCCCTTTTAAACTCAGATTATAAATTTTTTACAAACATTTTATCTGGTAGGTTAGCTAAAATTGCGGGTGATATAATACATGAAGATCAGAGAGGTTTTGTAAAAGGGAGATACCTACATGAGCTTACTTATGAGCTTATTGGAGCTATCGATTTCGCAACAACTTTTAACACTCCGCTAGCTATAACAACACTGGATGCCTCTAAGGCATTTGACAAGGTGAGATGGGCCTATCTATTCTCAGTATTAAAGAGATATAATTTGGGAGATAATTTCTGTCAAGCAATAAAGCTAATATACAAAGAACCAGTAGCAAGAGTACTTGTAAATGTTAAATTATCCTCACCTTTTAAAATCCTTAGAGGCACAAGACAGGGCTGCCCCGTCTCCCCCCTTTTGTTTAATTTGTACATGGAGCCCCTGGCCTTTAGAATTAGACACTCAACCAACATTCCACCTTTTTGTCAGGGTAATTGGGTTAAGAAAGTCGCACTATATGCAGACGACCTCAAGGTATATTCTTCCAATTTAGATGCTGTACTACCTATAATTTTACGTATAGCAACAGAATTTGGAGAGGTGTCGGGGTACTCAGTAAATGAGCTCAAGACCGAAGCAATGATATGGAACCAAGTAAGTTGCAACCCACTAATTAAAAAGGAGATGCGATATCTTGGTTTAAGAATAGTTCAAGATATCAACGTGATTGCTGAAACAAACTTAAGAAGAGTGTTTAGAGAGATAGTCCAGCTAATGAAAAGCTGGGTACACTTCCCGTTAACTATTCTAGGGAGAGTCAGCTTGGTCAAGATGAGCATCCTGCCAAAGATTACCTTCATATTCAATTCATTACCATTACATTTCGATAAAGCCACTATACACAGCATACAGCAAGCAATAAATTCTTTTATTTGGGCTAATAAAGGGATTAGGATCTCTTGGAAGAAGCTACGAAGAAGAAGGGAGAAGGGAGGTCTATCTTTGCCAGAAATACAATATTATGCGTGGGCTTTCCAATTAAAAAATTCCAGAATGCTCATAAAGATTCCCGATGGATCCAGAACAGGTTTAATGTTCTCAGCCATGCTAAAAGAGCATACAATAAAGCTTTATGGCTTCCTTTTCAAATTTGGTGATCCCAAATAAAAAAAAAAAGTTAAACTGAAGGTGCTGCACTCAATGGCAACAATGTGGTACCACATCCGACGCCTTTTGAAATTAGACTATTACTCCCACTTTGCCCCGATGTGGGATTCCCCAGGAACCCCAGAGTGTCTCAACGACAAGTTGGCGTTACCAATCAGAGATGCAGAACTAAAGGTCTGGGGGATCTGACTAGAGAAGGAAATCTACTATCCTGGTATGATTTAAATGGACTGATGAAGGGTACTCTCTCAAAGTTTAAATATCTACAACTAAAAAGTTGGGCGCAAAGTAGAGAATCGACATTGGGTACTGGTAATATTTTAGAAGATCAATTGGTGACTAAACCATCAGGAAGCAAAGAAGTAGCACTCTGGTATTGGCATCTTCAGGACATCATGGATGGAGAATTCACTCTGGCGGAGGAGTTGTGGGGAAATCACTTGCCGCGGGAGCAGTTGCAGAATATTTGGCGAGTATCTATGCGCACTCTTTACATCACAGTTAAACCTGCTTTTTTAAGAAGAAACCACCTGTTTTCACTTCATAGGGTATATATATCACCCGAGAAACAAACTATCTATGATGGGGAAAGGAAGCCGAATCAGCTGTGCTAAATGTGGGTTGGAAAAGGCTACAGACATCCATATGTTCTTCCAATGCCCAGCAATCAGCGAGTTCTGGAAAAAAGTACAAACAACTATGACAGGTATTTTGGGTCGGCAAATAAAGGTAAGCCTTTCTCTGGTTATCTTTGGGGTGGTCGACGAACTTGTTGGTAACATCAGAGATCTGTTGTTTTATGCAATGTTACTGGCCAGAAGAGAAGTTTGTCGTAAATGGGTGAGCAATATACCTCCACAGCACTCAGAATGTCTGGAATCCCTTATATATATGTCTAAGATGGATCTTTCAGGGAAAAAGTCTAAAAAGAAAGCTTTCTGGAAACTATTAATTGCTTGGAGAGCCCAGAGGGGGTACGAAAAAATTGTTGAGTAAAATTGCTGATACAAGTATAAATTCACGTCCAATGATTACACCGGCTAACACTCCTGGACTGCTTCAGGGCCCTTACGAATTTTGGAAAATCAAGCAGTATTGGTGTTATACCGCGTGAGAGAGACAGCCACAAAAAGGTTGGTGTCTATTGGAGTATGCCCGGTAGCGGTTGGTATCCCTCTCGACAATAAGGGCAGAAAAAAAAATGGACATCTTTCTCTTTTTCTGAGGTGAATGAGGACAAAAAAAAAAAAGAGAACCAGGGGGCAGAATCGTTCCAGTTTTTCTGGCGGCAACCGATTAGAGGTGCTAGATCATCGAACGCGTCGTAAAAGTGACGCAGTGAAATCTACAAGATTTCACAGTGTCACTTCTAGGACGCCACTGCGTCAAAACCTTATGCCTGCTTGAAGCAGGCATAAGGAGTTACGCATTGTAGTGGGAATAGGCCTCAGAATTTCTGACGCATGTGTCAGTCCTTGCGCCATGGTGCGCCGTATTGTAAATGCGGCGCATCCATGGTGGCGCAAGGGTTTCTGAGGGTGGCGCAGGGAAAGTGACGCATCTCTACAGATGCGTCACTTTCTTGTAAATCTGCCCCTAAGTCCAGCATGTGGCCAGCCGAATGTGTTGAACGAGTTACCATCTGAGAGAGATGTAAGGTAATTAGATAGTCGGTAAGGGTTCTGGCTGAAAAATTCACGTTGTCATCAATGTGACAGTTAAAATCACCTAAAATGGTGAAATATGCATATTGTAACATTTGAGTAGTTAAAAAATCTCATGAGGAGTTCAGGGACCAGGAAATAGGTCCAGGAGGACGTTATATTAAAATGCCCGAAAAGGACCCATGTTGAGATGTCTTTAAATAAACACCCAGACCTTCTGCTCCTTCACATCTGATCTATATGATATTCCAAACAATGTAAAGAGTTGCAAAGGAGGATTGCCAGGCCTCCATCCTTTCTTCTTTCCAGTCTAAATGATGTATAGAATAACCATCTGGAGTCGCAGTTTCTATATCGGGGCTAGAGAGTCCATTTAGCCAGGTTTCGGTGAGAAACAAGAAATCCAAGTTATTATCGATTATCAAATTATAAACATCCAAGGCATGTTCAGAAAGGAAACAGACATGAATAAGTCCACCTTTATCCCAGATTTATTGTAAAAACTAGACTGAGCCAGAACTACTTATAGCTTCCCTTCTCGGGGATAGAGGCCCTGTGCAGTCCAACATTCAAAATGTGTTTAAAAGTTAGGCGTGATGCGGCCCCATCACTTTTGCTAGATTGAAATCAGTCTTACAATCAGCGATGCTGGAACCATTTTTATAGCAGGGGAGCTGTCATTAAAACATAGCTGCCAAGTTTTCAGTTTGCTTATGTGTGACATTCCCATGTGTGTAGTGCGTTTATGTGGGACATTTCAAGCCTTATGTGTGACACTTTCAGTGACACTTTATTGTGAGTGAAATAAGACAGCTGCATCCATGTCAAGAGATCATTTTTAGAAATGACACCCTTTTCTCATATGTGACAGTCCTCAATGCGTGGCTTGACCCAGGGGTGCTTTACATGAGAATCAGATATGTCTTTATTTTGCACTACAGGTTTGCTCAGAATCACAGAATGTTGAGGCGAGGCCGGGATTCCAGTCCTCTTCTGTGGTTCTAAAGCAGACTGTTCTGGTCGCTAAGCCACACATCATACCACCCCCTTTGTCTTCAACCATGGGTGTAACTGAGGCCCCCTGTAGCCCCTGCAACCCCAGGGCTCCTTATTTTGGAGGGGGCCCCCTCACCTCCCAAAGCCATGCCGATGCATACCTTGCAGAATGTGTGCAATGGCATGGACTAAGAAATAGGTAAATGCTCAGGAAAGTCACTCTGCTTTCCCGAGCAGGCCACCTGCAGCATGGGGGGGGGGGAGGGGCAACCATTTATGGGGACCCCATAGAGCCCAATACCAATGAATATCTGTGCGGTCTGTGGGATGACGGGCCCCCTCATCACATTTTGCGGGGGGGGGGCATCATTTTGTGTTACGACACTGTCTTCTACCTGTGCAGTTTTCCAATTAGGCTCCTCTTTTACTGCAGTTTAGACTGTCCCAGTTTTTGACATATATTTAGAAGAATTGTGTTATATCCTCAGTAGTACATATACTTGTACTCAGCCTAGGTCCTCCTAGCTGCTCAGCCAGAGTGAGAGATGGTATTGGAATGTTGGTGTGACTGTGATGAATGGAATGCCTGGGTGCCTGTGTGGATGAGTGGTGACAGTTAGAGATGGGCTGAGCAGCTAGGCAGGCTGCTCCTGGTGGGGCTGGTACCACACCAGTGCTGGCTGGACTCAAGACTAATGTAACTTGGACTTAAGACTAAATAAAGAAGGCTTGAAAATACATCCTGGCTCCTGGTGTCTACCTTCACAGACTACAACAAATTGTTTTGTGGTTGGACATCCACATCAGTTTGTTACATGATGGTTTCAGCAGGGGCTGCTTTTGTACATTAATTAGACAAATGTGGGGTTTTGTGTCTCGATCTTCAAATCTCTGTAGTTGGCTTGGCTTGAAATGAGCTTCTGCTGTGCTAGTGGGATATTTCCACGTCGTAATATAGCGAGAAAACTATACCTCTCATTGTACACTTGCGCCATCTTGTGGCCTTTGATAAACAGTTCACAGAGTTTAGCTTTTATGTGTCCCTGCAAATTGACATATTGGAACTACACGGTTTTATCACACTTCAGAACACTGTTCAATGCACAGTTTAATCTGATCAGCTGTGCAAGCTCTGCCAAGTGTAACGCTTTTACGTGACATTCTCGGGTAATGTGGGAAAATTTCCAAAAATGTGTTATTTTAACACGAGATGTGTGGCACTTGGTGTGAGAAGTTGGCCTGGTATATGCTGTCCACTAATTATAGTGGGTACCTTGCACCAGTCCAAACAACCCCTTATTGGAGATAGGTTAAAGACAACCTTATTGAAAGCTATCCTAGTGGTAGCTATGGAGAGCAGCCTTCAGGCTAAGTCTTAAAGGAATGTAAAGCAGCTTGTTTTACCAGTCTATAATCTCTTGAGTGATCAAATGAAAGAGCACCACACCAGGTATATATTCAAAATATATGTATTTATTGCTAAACACACCCCTCTAGTCTCTTTATGAGGCTAGAGTTCGAAGTACATAAGTTAGAAGCTATTTAAACACAGTAATAGCACAAATACACGTTTGGGCCCTAGGGGCGTACCAAACCAAATACCAATAAAGTGGTATAAGAACCACGACTGAACTAGACACTAGGCCTAGAGCCTCTAGAAGTGCTTGGACCACAAGGAACCACCCAAGGTAGTGACACAGGGGACCCACGGGAGACGCGTGCAGTGTAAATACACAACCGCGATACGCCGTTGACTTCTATGGAGAAAGTCGTGATCGGGAAATTAGAGAAAAGGGACACTTAAAAGAGGACTTGGACCAAACCCTTTGAGATCTAGGACTTTGAAGAGTCTCTACCCACGGGAGCACCCGAGTACTCGTGTTACCTCACCCAGGGAAGCCGGGTGCATAGGTGCCTTTCGGGGTCGGGTTTCGTCGTCGATTTGAATGGCGATCTGCTGCAAAGTGCTGCTGGCGACCAAGTGAAAAGTGTCCGGGTGGATCCAAGAGTGGATCGAAGTTCTGAAGAACCTGAAAGCAGAGGGGACAGAGTCTGGGTCACTAGCCAGTGACCAGGACGGCGATGGACAGATGCCCACCGATGTTGAGTGCTTCAGGTGCGTTGACGGTTGTCTTGACTCTTCAGCCACGAGGTCCAGGAGGCGTTGTCGGTGACCAGGAGCAGGATTCGGGCTGGTACACGATGTCTGTCGAGTGCTGAGGTATCGGCGACCGGATTGGACCTAACAAGCCTTGGCAACGGCAAGTCTCAATGCAGAGGAAGCTCGTCGATGGTGCAGACCAGCAAGGTCTGTGGAACTCACCCAGCAAGGGTAAGTGAGGGCAGGCCTGGAGCAACCAGGATGCCAAGTTAAAAAAGGATTGGCCTTCGTTAAGGGCTACTAGCCAACGGGCTAGCGACCGCGAAGGAGCCTCGTGACGCCGCACGTGGATCTGGCTTACAGGACACTCGTGGAGTGGGGGCCAGTGATCTTCGGTGCAGTTGGTGCTGGAGGCTAGGGCTACTCGGAGCCCAAAGCACGACTTCTTGGAAGACCCAGAAGAGGATGCACTTGCAAATGTGCTCGGTGTCCAGGGGTCACGGTCTCAAGTCACTCACGATAGCCACGGGCCTCAGCTTTGCTGGGGACTCAGGGTAGCCTCGGGGAAGTCTGAGAATCCACCTCTGGTGATGCGATGATTCGGCTTCCGACGGGAGCTTCAGAAATGCGAACCGGACAGATGCTTCTTTGGTGCCTGCCAAGCAGGGGAGTCACTCCTTGACCCCAAGGGAGATTCTTCTGTCCTCTAATCGTGAGTAGAGCGTCGAAGGTCCAGGATTCAGTTTCAGAGTTTCGTCCAGGGATAATCTAAAGTCCTAAGGACTGGGTTCCTATCTTTATACTAAAGATAGGGGTTGGACTACTCTGTGGCCCCACCTATGGGTGGGTCAGGGCAGAGGGGTGGCTACACCCCTTTCCCTTTGTCCAGTTCGCGCCAAAGCAGGGGCTGCAAGCCCTGATCCGGTTTGAACTGGGGTATGCACTAGGGACACCAAATGTGCCCCCAGTGCAGGACTTCAAAGCACCCGAAAGTGCTCCCGCCCAGCCCCAATACACATTATCCTGTCTGGGGAGGTGGTCACACCTCCCTGGGACAGGAAACCTATTGTCCAGGCCTCCCCTGCCGGAGTTTCGTCCAGCAGCAGGAGGCCAGACTCGTGTCTGTGGCAGCAGCATCCATTTTGTGATGCCAGGGCTCTGGAAAGAAGTTACCGGGCTAGCCAGAGTTAACATGTCTTTCCCTCTAGAAGGGTGGAATGCTACCCCCGCCGCCAGGATTGGCGGGGGGTAGTATTCCAAGATGTTTGACACCAAACACGACATGTTTAGGTGCAGCTATTCCAAAGTTAGCATTTTACCGCAAGGATATAATGCGCTTAAGAGTATATGGTCAGGCTGCACTACAAACAGCATCAGAGATGGTCTCCGAACGCTGCAGAGGGGCCCTGCTCATGCAGGGGCACCCTCTCACATAGGAACCATGCACTCTGCCTTTAGGATTGATAAGGCCTGCCTTAGGAGTGACTTATAGGTTTATATGTGTGTATGTATTTAGTGATATAGGTAACCTATATCACGGTAAGGGGTGCATGCACCACCTTACCCAGGCTGCAGTAGCAGACCTGTGGTGTCAGTTTGGATGGCCTTCCAGGGGTGGCATAATACATGCTGCAGCCCCTGGCAGGCCTCTGAGGTACCTATGCCCTTGGTACATAGTATACCATATACTAGGGACTTATAAGGGCACTCCAGATCCCAATCAGTGATGTGCCTAAGGCACATGGAAACCATTTTAGAGAGGAAGCAGCTAGGCTGGGGTTCTGATTTGCAGGGCCCCAGCCAGACTAATGTCGAAAAACAGTGAAGCATCAGCAAAAAGTGGGGGTACCCATGTGAAGCAGATCCTACTCTCCTACACTTGACATACCTGTTAATATCATATCCCTGAGATTATAGGGATTGTGAAAGATTCAAGCGTCATACAAAAAACAGTGCAGCAAATGTGCCATGCACATTCAGAAGAGAGTGCAATGGGTGTGGAATGTAGCTGGTGATTTTGGTGCACTGGTGAGGTAGTGCACTGTTATTTACAGAAAGCACATTTTCTGCTGAAATGGCCTCTAAATTGGCCTACACATGCAGTTTTACTGGTAAAACTATGAAGAACAAAACAATAATGTGTGGAAGTCATGTTTCAGTGAATATTAATCATTTGCGCATCACCAAGTAATTGTTTCATTTGTTTTGATGCCAAGAAAATCTGTGTTTCCATCGCATTGCAGAATTACAAAAAAAAAGTGTGTCATTTGTGCTTTCCTTATTGCTGATGATGACGCCGGATTCCCACTATAAAAGTTTACTAAGAATCCTCGGTCGACTGGACCTTTATTACCTGCGGAGAAGTGTAAAGGGGAAACAATGCATTCAGAACAACCTAGCATGAATCAGTTTAAGTACAGCTCGGAAAAGATCACTGACTCCGAATTCCAAACTAAGGGGTTTATTACAAAACCAAAAATAACTGAACATACAAACACCTCAGGACGAGGTTGTAAAGATACATTGGCACTAATACAAAGTCCATCCTATGAACCAACCTAATCCGATACAACATAAAGAGAATAAGCAATTCCAAAAATACTAAACAGGCAATAACTGCACCAACATCTATATTAGTCTTCATTAGTGGCTGTAAAGGAAATCCATTAATCTATCCCTACTCTATCCGTAAAGTGGCATCCCTACTTAACATTTCCCCAAGCAAGATCAAGAAAAGGTGTCAGCTCGTGAAGACTTCCTAAGAAGTACACTCACGTTGTAAAGATCAGTAGCCCAGATTTCAAAATCGTTCTAAGTCTTCATTCTAAGAATCGATCCCTTCCTTCTACCCTCTAACAGCTCTCTGCTCACTCTCTGCTAACTGCTAACTCATCCCTCGGGGCACTGTCCCTAATACAAAATGCACAATTGATAAACACGCCCCTAAAACACCTCCTCTGGCCAGGCACCTCTCGTAGGTAATTTTCCACCAAAACTTGTACTCGGTCCAGCGACGGTTGATGTGTCCTTGGGTCTCAGGCTTCTTCAGCAAAAGAACATCTCGGCTCCCAATTATCGACATTCCTGAATACTTTGTAACAGGTCTCCTCCGTACCTAACTCCTAAACAAAAGCGTTATTCTAAACTAACGAGAACGGTGTCCTTGCACCTGCAATGAGAACATGAGAACAGAACAACCTTGCACGCACATGAATTTCGCTGACTACCTCCAAATGAGAGCCCTACCAGGGGAAAATGCATTTCAGGCCTACATAAACCAGCTAACATAAGGAAAACGAATAGGCCTTTCTTAGCACGAAAGAGCAAATACTTCATCTAGGCCTTTAACATCAAATTAAACACACATTTATATGTTACATCTATAAGCACTACATTTTATCGCACTTAAACACAATCACCTATACATGTGCAACTTCAACATGATGCACGTTTAAATCTAATGCATTACATTACACAAGAAGTACTTCATTAAGCATTTGCAATGAACATCGGAAATTACATGATTCCCTCGAACTGCCATTTTATGTTTCTTGAATGGCACAACTCATTCTAACATTTCATTTACCACTGATTATTACAACACAGATTCTAACTAAGATTAATACACATAAAATATATGCGGGTACGGACTATTCATGAATATAATTTACCCCTACAATTTTCAGAATCTCATTGCGCTCTATCACTGATATATTTTGAAATATGTGTATTGTAATGATTATCTAGAAATTGTAGTTGCAATCATAATTCGATAGCTGAGCCCCATTAAATTGTTTTGTGTTGGACCTGGCCCTTTTTGCAGGGTAATCCCCAAACTTTTTGCCTTCCTCCGTTTATTTGTCTGACCTTCTTTTTGTTGGCTTTAGGACTTCACCACTGCTAATCAGTGCATTAGCTCTCTCCTCTAAACAAAGGTATGATTGGTTTAAACCTGTTTGGCATATTTGATTTACTTGTAAGTCACTTGTAAAGTAGTATACCATATACCCAGGGCCTGTAAATTAAATGCTACTAGTCTTTCAATCCTGTCTCAGGCCTGCCACTGCAGGGCCTGTGAGCCCAGTTTACTGCCACTTTGTCTTGGCATTTAAAATGACTTGCCAATCCTTAAACTCCCCTTTTATTACACATAGGTCACCCCTAAAGTAGGCCCTGAGTAGCCCTATGGGCAGGGTGCGGTGTAAGTAAAAGTTAAGGCATGTGCCTTTATGTGTGGAATGTCCAATTTTGTTTCTCACTGCTGAGGGGCCTACTCCTTTCATAGGCTAACCTTGTAGATTTATAAGAGGTCATTCCTGATCTGAAGGGAGAGGTGTTGCCATGTTTGGTATTTTTAGAATAGAGGTGATAAATCCTGCTTACTGGTGTAGGTGGATTTTACATTACTATTTCAGAAATGCCCCTTTTAGAAAGTGACGCACTAAGGGATTGGTCCCTTTAACAAACAGCCAAATTGGACCTCTTCAAAATTACACACAACGAAAAATATTGGCTGTGATTATTCGAACTGGTACTTTCAAAAATAAATAAAAAACAACAAACGGCAGACCAAGGTCAAGCACATTCAATCCATAAGTACTAATAGTTCATACAATGGTGCAATCTCTTCCCACACCTGCCGTCCAAAGGTGTGATACCGGAACCAATTTTAAACAAAAAATGGAAGGTGCACTCTCTTAGAGTAAAGTCAATCTGCAGCAATAATATATTCAAAAAGTCTTCTTTTGTTCAGTACATCTTTTTATTATAAAAACTGGCACACAGCCAACGCGTTTCGTTCCCATTTCTTTGCCAGGGGGAACTTCGTCAGGGCTCTTATGTCACAAGAGTTACAAGCAAATTGGGTGTAAGCTAGATCTCCAGATCCAATATCATCAATAACCTTTCATATGGCAATGTCTTTGATAACTTTTATGCGGCAGGAAAAAGGACCTCCCTCATAGATAAATATAAACGATTTCTCACTATTCCGAAAATAAACGGAGGTGTGAGCTTATTATCAGCAATCGAACATAATAATAATTTTTTCTTTATCCACATCAAAAATATATCTGCGGATAGACGTGGGAACTAATTACCGGGAAGGTCCTCCATACATGGCATCATAACCAGTAGCGTCAAGTAACTATATTTCCTTGGCCCGTGTATTTATTTCACAGTGAGCTCAACAATCTTTTTTTAGGAAAATATATATTATCACAGCCAATATTTTTGTTATGTGTAACTTTAAGAAAGTAGACATTTCTCTGTGCTTATGACGCTTTGTACTTTGCAGCCTGACTCAATCCACGTCTAGGGGTCGGAGACAGCTGCACTTGGTGCATACTTCCCCGATCGCCCCAACACAGGAAGGGCTGGGTGTGACAGGCGTTACATCTGCATTATGATGGTCTTCCTAGGTTGGAAGGGGGAGAGGTTGTTCACACTTTACATTTGTATCGATTGTGTCCTGCCCTCACACAAGGGGCTGATTTACCTCCCTTCCCCGACTGATCGTCTGGAACCAGGACTGGGCTGAAATGGATTGTTGCGCACTTCTAATAGTTCCTTTGAAGTCACCTCTTCATCAAAGACAGTTCTGAATATAAGACTGGAGATCTGACCCCATGTTTTTAGACACTTCATGGACCTTTAACCAGATGCTGCTGGCTCTACAAACTGCACATTGCCAGAGGATCCCTGAGCTGTCAGGAGGAACGGCCACTTGGACTACTTGCTTTGTTGTGCTGACCTGCTGCTGCTGAGCTGCTAGAGGGACTGCCACTCTGCTACAAGTAAATCCATGTGCTGCCTCGCCTGCCTGCTCCTCTTTGTGCCCCAAGTGTTCTCCCAGGGATTTTTGGACCCTGTTCTCTCAGAGACTCAGGGCCATCAATGACTCTGCACCTTTGTTATTGTTGTGTGACTCTGAGTACGGCAAATAAACAAACCCTCAAATCCCACCAGCGCTCTATTCTGCTCAAGCACGGTGCTTCATGCTACCTGGAAACTGCGCACTTTAGCCTGATTGACAGCGTGTTTTGAGGAGCACCGAGCTGCAGGCGTTTTCATCAGGACCGAGCGTCCTGGGAAATGAAACTGATGCCACAGCACCGAAGGAAGTCGGCCAGCATGGCCCACTCTGTGATGACCAGAGACTACAGGTGGGGGTACAGCTAGCGTTGCCGATTGCCAGGTGGGATCAGCGTTCCGTTGGTATTTCCCCCCAAAGAAAAGGACCAGTGTGGGATGTGATGGCGTCCCAAGTAACAAAAGATCGTCACTTATTGCCGTCTGGCTCAGAGTTGCTGCCAGGGAGGCTGCGTGCTCCGGGTTCTCCCAACGAGATGCAGTCAACGTGCTGCCCGGACCCAGCACAACACAACTCCTGCATGGCCAAAGGGAAAAGGACACTGCTCCCGAGGTCCATTACTCTCTCCAGCGGCCCCTCATGCTCCCTCACCCAACTGAAGGTACTGTAGGGTGACCAACTGGCATGGGTGCAAATTCAGGATGGTGAGTGTTAAAATTCAGGACAAAGGGTAACAATTCAGGACATACATTCAGGACAGAGGGTCAAAATTCAGGACAAAAACTCGGGACTAAAGGTACGTTTTACAGACATATCAGAGGAGGTCACGCAATAGTATATGAGTACGCAAATAGACAACCAACATAAGTACAAGTCAAAATAAGTTTATATTAGGTTGCGACAATCGTTGACTTCGCGCTTATTTGGTATGCATGCAGCTTTGAGCAACTGTGCAGGTATTTTTGTGGTATTTCACATCATCATAATTTATTTATATGGTTACTGCACTGGGTTGTCCCATCTCACAGATGAGAGCCAAGCAGGGCAAATACTGTCTGTGTTTATTGAACATTGTTTTGAGAGGTCACTCCTTGACTCACAGTCAGAGATTGACTCCTTTAAAATCTTCTGATTGTTGTGGGGAGAAAATCAAGTACCAAATACTTCTTGAATGCTGGAGTCCGCACATGGCATCATGTGAAACCTACTAGTGAAAAGAGGTCATCCTGTCACTGTGCAGAGATGCCCATTATCATTCTGTTTGTGATAATTAGGCCGACATACAGCTGATATTGGGCCGATAGCAGTCTGCGCCAGGTCGGGGATGGGCTGCTGCAGGCCATTGAGCGCAGTAGGAGCGCGAGCTGGCCCCTGCAGTGAGAGTTACAAAACTCTCAGGCTGCTTGCAGGGGGACATCTCACTGCAATGTGCAGAATTACGGACAAAAGGCGTCCGTGAAAGAAATCCTTACAGACAACGGACATGGTCACCTTAAGGTACTGCTATGCTGGAGGCACTCCCCGTGCCAGTGAAGCCATCCCGCACTCTTCCACGTGTGGCTCTGTGGTGATTCTTCTGTTGTTTTACACCGGTGGCGAGTCTGAGCGGCTACGACTGGCCCAGGACTCACCGGAGCTCACACTGGCCATTTCTGGAGACTGAGTAGTTAGACCAGTCGCCAGTATGTTGTGGGGTCCAGCTCTCCCACCTCCCGTGCCCCACGCATCCAGGAGGTGATCCACGATGGGGATCGTTGTCGCTTAACAATATCGTCAGAAGTACCATATCCCCCGGTAGTAGGTGCCCAGATGCTTCTGTGCCCTACGGTTTTGGGGGTGGATTACCAGATACAGTGCAAAGGAAGAGCAGATGCTCCTGCGCCCTCTGCTAATGCACTTGTTTAAGTTAGCTCAGAGTGATTACCGCAACCTTGCTAGTAGGAGTGAAAGTGTTCCTCGATCCGTAGTTACTTACTGTTATTGATGTGCTTTTCTGCTGCATTTCCTGCCCTATTGTCATGGTATATGTCATTTTTTGATTCTTGCATTGGCCAGGATTTCGAGTACTATTTCAGCATTTGCATAATATACACAGTATTTATAATTATATCGTTTTTGTCTATATTTGAACAATTTACGATATTTTTATATAATCTTGTGTAGAGTCTCTTCTGTGGTGTATTCATTGTGTTTCTGTGTGAGTGTGATGCGCAAATGCCTTACACATTGCCTCTGATGATAAGCCTGCCTGCTCTGTGCCATGCTACTAAAGGGTGTGCACAGGTTATCTTTGGTGTGAAAAGAGTGGTGGGTTCTGCCTGGCTTAGGTGCATACCCTAGCCTGTAAGCCGACTGACCGCAACAGACGCAAGACGATATCTAATCCACCCGACAGCAATACTGCTTGGGAGAGGAACAATTACTATACCCTACCCAGCTCCCGACTCCACACGCCCTGAGGAAGCCCCAGGTCAGATGGCCGATGTCATGGGGCAAAACACGTGTTGGCTATAGAATGTTCTCACTTGGCTACGAAACACGAGAAAAATAAATTGGAATTGACTCCAGGGAATACTTGATTTCTTTTTACTCGTTCCGACACATTTTCAAGCACTGTTTTGGGAGGTGCCTGTATTGGATGGTTGCTTTTGTACTAATGACGTTAGGGACAGCTGACACCCTTCTTGCGGGTGCTTCGAGGTACAGACCGCTCTTGCTGAGTGTGGCATTAGGCTACTTAACCACAGTTAGAGTTTCTCTTAGGAGGACTCTGATGGCTGACACCTTTTTATGCTTCCTTTGACTCACGCTTAAGCATAGATATTCCCTTTATGTAGTGTAGGGACAGTTAGGGAACTTAGAGAAGATTACTTTTAGAGCGTTCAATGCAATCTAACTTACATTTTTGTCTTTTAATAACCCATGTGGCAATAACAGAACTGGTAGTTTTCTTTTTGTTATATAGGGTGAATCGGATCCAGAGATTTAGCTTCATCCTATTTTTTCTGTATTTTTACCTTATCATGCTAAGATTGATGTATTTGAATCTGTTTCAAAATGTATGATAACTTTACTAATGACAATCCAGTTGTGGACCTGACTTCCTCAGAAGTTTCTGTCTTTGGGTTAATTAATTGAGGAGTTCCTTGCCTCTCATGCTGTTTAACAAGAAGCATCGACCAAAACGTTGAGGAGACAGGTTTTCGCTCTAGCACTGTTCCACAGTTCATTCGCATTTCCTCTTGCACTGTCTATCTTTGCAGTTCAAAGGATTAATATCTGTTTTGCTTTTTGCCTCCTACATGGTCTTCCCTGTTCCTCCTCTCTGCTTTAACCCAACTCGAGCTCTGAGACCCTCCACCTGCGCATCTGGGTGCAGATTCGCTCTTTTCCCAGGTTCAGGTTTGAAGGTGTCTCCCTTCTCCTGTGTTTTCCCTCCTTTGGGCAAGGCCTGATGTTTGTTTCCTGGTGTCTTGTCAGGATCGGATTCTCTATCCAGCTCTGTCGTTGGAAAATACATGCTTTCTCCTTCCTGGTTTGCATCCCATTGCTCTTCTTGGTCACCACATGGAAAACCCTGAATCTTCATTTTATAGTTTGATTACCTTGTCATTTTTCTGTCTGTCCCTTTTCCCTTTCTAATCTCTTCCTTCTAGTCTGTTTTCCCTCTCTAACTTAGTCTGTTTCTTGTCTCTGCATGTAGTGGATAACTCAATCATCACAGGAGCACAGTGCTGATGCCGGGTTAGTTTATTCGACACGTACTAAGCACTGCGTTGCACATTGCATTTCTGAGTCTGTTATTTGACCTAGTTTTTTAGCACTTGCCCTCCATGATACCTCCTCCAAAGCTTTTGACTGCTCACTCTCGCTACCTGAGAAGGCATGCACATGCAAAGGGAACATGAGGAGATTTCATGTAGCCCAGAGGACCTTCTCAAGGCAAACATAGCAACGCAGTAAGCACTGGGATAATTAGGTGAGATTGCACCAGTTGATTTTTATCCATCCATTTAGTTAGAGAATTTATATCAAATTCTGACATTACCAGACCACTTTGAACACATTTTTAATTAGATCCTTAGAGTTTGATCTCAGTGAACTGCTCCAAAATAAATGTGGACATTTTCACAAGACACCATTTTGTGACCCTAACCAGTTTTACCACACCGTTCCTGTCTTATAAGCTCCTTGTGAGCCCACTGTGGACCGATACATGCCAGGCCAGGGTGAAGAGAGACCTGATGATGAAGCATGCCGCATGCTGTGGGTGCGAGAAACCATCCTATTTAAAGGAATTTCTTTAGGCACAATACCAAGAGTAAGGACCACATGGAGAATATCTGAAAATAAACGCAGCCTTACCTGAGTATTCCAGTGCTCATTATGTTATTGCGTCTGGTTGAAATGTAAGGACTTAAGAAACATTGTACATTATTTTTAGATAGAACACCTTCTGGAAGAATGTCCATAGGAGCACAGACAGCACTTGGCTGGCACAATTGTCTACAGTAGCAGGTAAGTGGGTCAAAAACCAGAGAAGACTGTAGGGACAGAGCCTGTAGGCAGTGCTGACTTTGAGCCAGTGGTTTCCCGTGCTCAGGACCCTCACTTAATTGTCAACAACTGTACTTACCACAGACTGCCACATGGTGGCACTGTCTATCGAATTTAGAAATTAGCACAGCAACAGTTGTTTATTAATTCAGTATACATTAAAAAGAACTAATACCTGCCACCCAGGCCATTCGTATAGTGTTGGGCTCCTGGAATAGTCTGAATTGCAAACACTTGCAGGAATGTGCTGGTTAGTAGTTGTATTGGTGCTGTTAATGGCAGGGCTGAGAGCATCAATGGATGGTGCAAACTACGTGTCCTCCTGATGAAGGCCCTGGCACTTAATTATTTTGACCAATTAAGCACTGCCTGTAGGGGAACAGTATGTCGTGCAGTATAATCTGAAACTTGTGCAGAATAGCCATGTCAGGACCAGGAAGGGGAAAAGAAAAAGGCCTTGGACCAGAAGAATAATGAGGCATGGGTACCTGCAGCACGCAACAGCATGGCCAATTTACCTGCAGTCAGGTGGCCCTGCAAAAAATGAACAATGGTTTGAACAAACCCCTGTAAGTAGGGGCACTATGATAGGGCTACCATGTGCGTCAGTGAGTGCATGATCTGTGGGGATGTATGAACACGTGTGTGAATGAATAGAATATATGTGTATCGGTTACTGAGAGCCTGTGTTGTACGAACTTGTGGCACAGGACATGCCTTTTGCCATATGTGGCACTGTTACATTTACAACACAAACATACAACCATTTATTTTTTAAATGGAAGAAATTTAAACAGCAGAAAAATGTTCTGAAAAAATGTTCATAATAATTATTTCTGCACTTTAAATTTCTCTCATTTAAAACAAAATGGCTGTATTTTTCAGTTATAAGTATAGCAGTGTGTCTACCAGCCACTGGGAGCAAGATGCCTGCTGTGTGTAAATGAGACTCTTTGAAATGGGAGAAAATTCAAATGAAGAGTTACCTTTCTGTTTATATGCATTACATAAAACGTATCATTTTAATTTTCTCCCTTTGCAAACAGCAGGCATATTACTCCCAGTGGCCTTTAGACATTGTGCCACATTTATAACAGGAAATAACAGTAATTTGTTTAATGTTAGGAATTTAGAGTGAAGGAACATGCTTCATTTGTAAATGTGACACCTTTAAAAGGGACAGAATTAAAATGAAAAGTCAACTGAACCATTAAGTAAACTCTCCATTTTCTCTTATTTAAAAGCATTCAGAAATATCATTTTGTTCTCATGCTCCAACACTGAGTTGAGAACAATTTTTATTTAAGAGTTAAATACATCACTGCTTCCTTTCTGACCCACATGTGTCAGAACACTGAGTGGAGCACTGCTCATTATCAGGCTCTGCTATTTTTATTTATTTATTTTACAGAGTTTTATATAGCACGAACTTGACCCGAATCGGGTATCAGAGCACTTTACATAGCACCAGTTGCATTACATGAGGACACATTCATATTTTTTTTTAATTAGGCATGGGGAGATTAAGTGATTTGCCCAGAATCACAGGATGTTCAGCGTCATTGCCGAGACTCGAACCCAGTTCCCAAGATTCAAGGTCGACCACCCTAGCTGTTAGGCCAACTCCTCTCCTCTCTATCTGCAGCCTGATAATAATGTAAAATAAACATAACCTTTTCTTAATGTTAGAAGGAAAACTCCAAACACTTATTTATTGCAGTTCTTAGTTGAAAAAATGAACTCACGTATGGGAGCTACTCTGAAGGTCACTGAGAGCTACTGATAGCTCACGATTCATTAGTTGGAGACACCTGGGCTACTGGTTAATGCAGCTTTGGGAGAGTTCTGTATTTTGTCCAATCACTGTTTTGACTCATAGAGAGTTACCTTGCTTACCTCAAAGCACATTGTGTAACACGCAGATCACAGATTTGCATTTTATGTAGAGAGGTAAGTGGGTGACTGCTTTTCTCACTCAGATCATTTTGCTTCTTTCAGAACTTAAGTTTGATCCTTCTAATATAGCACAGCGATCAAGGAGCTGCATGCAAATGTAAATAGGTCCTTGTTGCTTTTCTACAATCTGCTGTTATTTTAAGATTGCAATGAAGGGCTCCTCTGTCAATTAACAAATTCCTGTTAGTATAGACAACCTCAATCACTGTGTTACATTTTATATCATGACTATTTGTTCCTTCAGACTTTTCACTCTTAAGATGTCATGTCTACAAGTATGGACAATATGTGACAATATGTGACTCCTGCACCACATAGACCTCATTGTCTCAAGGAACATTCCCTGTAGATTGATTTATACACTGGTATGATTTATTGTGTCTCTGCGGTTGTATGACGGAACAACGCAGGGAAATGCTTTGCATGTCTTCACTACATTTTCTAGCCCACATTTTTTTAAGAACGCATATGCTTTTACAACCCATGCCTTTACCAAGAGAGAGCATTGGGTCTCATGTGTTGCCAGCAAGCTGCTGCTGGCTTACGACGCGCCCTTTCGGTCTGGAGCAGCGCGGTAAGACAGCACCTGGACTTTTGCATTTACTGCACAATGCGCTGCCCCCCCGGCAGTCTGATGAACTATACAAGGTCGAATTCAGCTTTTAAAGGGGAGAGAGGAGGTAAATTTAATTACCTGATAAAGAGATCCAAAGCAGCTTTAATCCCCACTGGGCACTCGAGCTGGTGTGGGGCCCGACATCCAATCAGGTATTGGGACATCACATGGTGTTGGGTTTTCCTTATTACTAAATGGGGAACCCTGAAGGACTCCAATGACCAGCATGCCGTTTGCCTGGTGAGGCCAACGCGACCTTTTGACACACCCTTGAGAAGAAGGAGGGGCAAGCAATCACCTGACTGGGAGCAGTCACTTCATAAACTCCACCTGGATAGACCCCCTGGGAGAGTGAGGAGCCCGTGAAACCGGCACTGAAGAAAGCATACCAAAGCTGAAATGCGTCTGCCGTTAGCGTTTCATGGACTGCCTGTCATCGCGTTCATGAATATCATTAAAGCTGCCTTTGTCACTCTGGAGCTGTGTCGAGCTTTCCTTCGTGTAAGAGAGAGCATTGGGTCTCATGTGCTGCCAGCAAGCTGCTGCTGGCTTACGACGCGCCCTTTCGGTCTGTAGCAGCGCGGTAAGACAGCACCTTGACTTTTGCATTTACTGCACAATGCGCTGCACCCCCCGGCAGTCTGATTAACTATACAAGGTCGAATTCTGCTTTTAAAGGGGAGAGAGGAGTAAATGTAATTACCTGATAAAGAGATCCAAAGCAGCTTTAATCCCCACTGGGCACTCGAGCTGGTGTGGGGCCCGACATTCAATCAGGTATTGGGACATCACATGGTGTCGGGTTTTCCTTATTACTAAATGGGGAACCCTGAAGGACTCCAATGACCAGCATGCCGTTTGCCTGGTGAGGCCAACGCGACCTTTTGACACACCCTTGAGAAGAAGGAGGGGCAAGCAATCACCTGACTGGGAGCAGTCACTTCATAAACTCCACCTGGATAGACCCCCTGGGAGAGTGAGGAGCCCGTGAAACCGGCACTGAAGAAAGCATACCAAAGCTGAAACGCGTCTGCCGTTAGCGTTTCATGGACTGCCTGTCATCGCGTTCATGAATATCATTAAAGCTGCCTTTGTCACTCTGGAGCTGTGTCGAGCTTTCCTTTGTGTAAGAGAGAGCAGTTGGAGAGTAGATACATTCTGCAATTCAATACCAAGTCGCCCGCTGGGCTCAACACCACGGAGGATCTGCACCACTTCCTATAGTGTAACATGGCATTCACATCCTTAGTGAGCATACCATCGCTTCACATCTGTATATCTATGTTATCACCTGTATATATTTCACTTTTTACATCTACTGTTTATATTCCATTATTAGGCTCTGCCCGTGCACCCACTGTATTTACATGTAGTTGGGTTTCCCGTCATTTATGCTATGTGCGACCACAAAGACATTACCCAGTATTCATACTGTCATTTTATTTGTCTAAATTTTGTTTTTCAAACATAGGCACTGCAGGCTTGTAACCTATGCTGAACAGCAACTAACGTACATATAGCATGACTGCGTATGAATATGAATTAGATTGTTACTTTTTCTCAATACGCTGTGTTATACACCCACTGCTGCTTTAGTCATATTTTGTTCAAGCACGGACAGTCTTTGGAATATTTCTTGCGCTTGTGCACACATTTTTTCCTCAGTACATTCTTTGCATTTTTATGTCACTTAAATGCTCTTGAGGAGGCACAAACACTACACTTTAGTAACTTTACTTAATTTTGCACTCACGCTTTCCTCAACATGTATATACACGCCCATGTGCACATTTCACCCTCACTCACACTTTTAACTTTTTGTTATATTTAGTGGCAGTTTCGAGATACATTGCATTTATGCAGTTATTTCATTTGTATCTTTATTTGCACCAGAGCTTTATTTGGACATTTCCACATTAGCCTTGGTTTTACACGCAGCGCTAGCATTTAGTGCTGCTTGTGTCGCACCCTGAACATAATACCACTGACACACACATTGTTTGGGCATGACTCAACTACGTACTATGAGCTGTTGGGAAACTTCAGCATGTTTTCTTGACAGAGACATGCTTCCCGTCTTAATGTGCACCGCGTCTAGACGCGTTAGTTGTTCCACAGGCGTTTTTATTTATCTTTAGAAACGCGCCGAGAGCAGTAATTTACTGACTCGCTCAGTGTGGGGATTTTAACTCGTGTTTTAGATGTATTAGCACACGGTAATTGTTTCTCAAACTGCTCACAATTTGGCATTCTTTCCGCTGCTTTGTGTACTTACACGCTCGGATGATTGCATCTGGGGACGCCATTGGCACAGATTTCAGCTTCCAGGATACATATGCGGGAGGACTGGGGCAATCACTGGCTTCAGCAGACAGGCAGCTAATTTATAGTCTGCTTACACTTGCGGTACTCACTGGAGTAAAACATGATGTCACACATGTGCTTTACTGCATTTTGCCCACAGTCATACGCTGCAAAACTCCTCAGTCACCACCATGAACATAGTAGAAACACTGCCACTAACACACTTGTATAAATACCACCCTTTCACCAGTAGAGCGCTATGTGATCAAGGCCGCATGTCTGGCGGCCGAAACGCGTCATTTGGACATTTGATGCTTGAATAAATCATCATTTAACTTTCTAACTTTGCCTTTGGAGTCTGTTTCCTGGTGTTGCGCCTTTCTTTGGATGGTGGTACCCCTGCGATCCTGCTGTGGAATATATATATATATATCATACACAATTGTCCGGTAGTGCAGGGCTTAGCCACGCGGCGGTACTGAACGGATTCCGGAAATCCTAGAAATAGCATCAGCTTATTCTTCCAATGAAAGAAAGAAGATTCAGGGCGCTCCCTGGTGCTAAATGCTGTTTATTGCAGTACAGATAGCCTCCTACCGACACGTTTAGCCTTTACGGCTTGGTCACGGTAAGGCAAGCATTGTTTCACTTCCGTATACATACAGTGGTGATTAGACATAGAAAGTGGACCTGCGTGATACTGGCAGAAAACTGATGGGCGCGGCAGAACCAGAGGAACAAGAGGAACAAAAAAGACTGCTTTAAGACGGAAAGGAAGATTCCAACAAACCAACACCAATGCTGACCCGGGCCAAGAGAGGGATGAAATGACGGTTGTAAACCTATCAAAACGTGAGTTAACAACTATTGATATAGATTTACTAACTCTGGGTCTTTCGTTCTGCCCTACTATGAAAATGGACTATGTGCAAACGTGCATCGATGTATTTTGTTTTTTGCGCAAGTTAAAACTCAAGAAATGGTTTCACTTGCATGCACCCAGAATTAAATCACAAAGTGGTGCTGCACCGTTGGATACTTTGTGCATATCAGATGTGGAAATCTTACATACTCTAGCAGAATTGGATGACAACATTGAACATCATGAAGATCTGTTACATATAAACAATGTATTTATTTTTGGGGAGAAACCCCCCACACCCCTGTACTTACCTTTAAAGTGTGGTAAAGGCATTCATTGTAAAGGCATATACATTGTAAAAACATACTTCGTAAAAAATGCATGGTGAAGGCACAACGTGGTAAAAACCTTGTTGTAAACGCTGTTTCCTGTCTCTACATGGTGTAAAGAGCTCTGCAACCTTCACTGAGATGAGTAACTTTATTTAAGAACTAAATTCAGAATAAATTATTAGGTGCCATTTAAACCATTATTCGTGTAATTACTCATACACCCTGATAAATCTTGTCTTATTAACGTGCATCCACATGTCTTACATGGGGTGGAGTAGGACTGAACAAAGTCGAAAACCTGCCTCTAAGACATAGGGCCTGATTCACAAAGGTAAACTGAGATGAAAGTCTAACTTTACAAATTTTGATATTCACAAAGAGCATTTACGAGTAGTAAAGCTTTTGTCTCAGTTTAACTTAAGTTTTGGTCTTACGTTTAAATGAGAGTCTAAGGACTTTGGTTATCAGTGAAAGTTAAGGCCAAAACTAAGTTCAACTGAGACAAAAGTCAAACTTTGCTACTCGTAAATGCCCTTTGTGAATATCGAAAGTCATAAAGTTACCTTTGTGAATCGGGTCCATAGTTTCTGTAAAGTATGTGTGAAGTGAACTTCCATAGCATTGGCATCTAGGTGTTAGGCTCCAATGGCTCCCAGACAGGACGATACTTGAATAAAAGCAGGGCTGATGGCTAAATCAGGCCTTTGTTGCGGCCTGGCTGGAACTAAAAATAAGAAAGCCCCTTCATGCCTGCATGTTGCTGCTTCAAACGGATTTCAGACAGCGTGCGGGCACTGCTGAATTGTGTCCTGGTGTCAGAAAATGACAGCATGTTTCCCCGGGTCGGCGGATCCCAGATCTGACCCAGAACCAGGATCCAGAACCGGGATCCAGCGCAATCCCTATACTTTCCCGCATTAGCTGAACTTCTAATAACACGTGGTGCCACGTGTATTGGGGTATCGCTATCCTCACTTTTAATGCTGTTCTCGCGTCTAGCACTAGACCTCATCAGGGCAACACACGTTGCAACAAACCCTATTTCACACCTCCCTTTTCACTGGCATTAGATGAGGTGATGTCCATCTGATGTGGCTTGGAGACAAGGGTGCAGTGAAGCACCGGCTATATTAGCTTAATAAAGTGCCACAGGGACAGATTAAAGGGTTTTATCACCCTCTCTAATGTTGATCTGTCACTCGTAGGTCATCACAAGACAATAGCAGAAACTAATGAATATTGCAAGAATAATTAACATGAAACAGCTGTGCGGTGGGGGCCAAACAATGCCTAAATAGCCAAAAACAGTGACAGTGAGAAAAAATCGTAAAGCAAAACGAAGTGTGAGGCAAATGGAATGAGAAAGCAAATAAAGGAAAGAATAGAATAGAATACAAATAAGGAAAGAAAGATGGAAAGACAGAAGAGAAAGAATACAACAAGCATTTGCAATGCAATAGGTCTCGCATTTACGCGAGTTTGAGCTATTGGCATTGTAATGACACTGCCTTTTATTTACGTTTTGGGTTTTAAAACATAAATAAAAGGCATTGTCATTTACAATGCCAATAGCTTAAACTCGCGTAAATGCGAGACCTATTGCATTGCAAATGCTTGTTTTCCTTGCGTGTATTCCCTGGAGGTTATCCTCTTGCTCGTTATGGATCCTGTTTTTACAAACAGGGGGGCATATTATCAAGGGCTCTATCGCCGCTTTAGCGGGACTTTTTCCCGCTAAAGCGGCGATAATTCAAGCGCCCTATTAGCAAGCTGTCGCTAACTGCTGTTAGCGACAGCTTCTAGGCGATAGCGACCGGGTTGAGTGCCGCTTTGCATGCCAGCGATATTTATCGCTAATGGCATGCAAAGTAGGCGTTCCCAACCTAAAAGCGACTGGAAACAGTCGCTAAGGTCGCTATCGCCTATTAGCGAGGCAGGGAGGTGATTAACGAACCAGCGCTAAACACGTTTAGCGCAGGTTTGTTAACGCCTGGTCTAAACCTGACTTAGCCATGTAATCCAATGGGAGGTGGATTACATGGCTAAATCCCCTCGCCCTATCACCAAGCTAACACTGGTCACAGTGTGAATATCGCTTGTTTTCAAGCGATATTCACACTGTTCTCCAGGGTTTCTATCGCATTGGAGATAAGCGTTGCTGATAGCACGCTATCTCCACGATAGAAACCTGCGATAGCCGGCGATAATTATCCTAGCGCTAACTGCGCTTAGCGATAATTATCGCCGGTTATTGCTAATAGGCCCCAGGGTGACATGACATGCATGTGTCTGAGCACTGATTTTGAGAGTTGACAACTGGCTAAATAAACAAAATAATCACTGCTGCATGGAGGGCGAGCACTTTTTTAGTGAAAACATGCAACTTCTGACCAATCAAAACATGCACTCTTTCCTCCGAAAATGTGGGCGAAGGGAAAACCCCTCTCTCTTGATGCACACATAATTTTCTGGCGATAGTTGCGCTGTACGCCAGACCATAATAAAAAGGCTGTTTAACGTTTAAACTACAGGCAGATTTGCACCCCTCCTTTTATAAAGTGCTAATTCTAAAACAATGAAGTAATAGCCCAACAGGTTTATGCATCTGCTGCTGAGATCCTTGTGCAGCCTGCACGTGCGAATCCGGAGCGGGGCAAATTAGACACTTATCCTTCCAAAGTCGATAACATGTGCATCGCTGTGTTGTAGTTCAATATCACCTATGAGTCACTGTGCTGTGAAGCCGGAAGGCCGTGGCAGAAACCACTTTATAAAACACGTCATTTTTTTTCCCCTCTTGTACTTCACACCACTAGTTACAAAACACCACGTTAACCGATATTAAATCGGCCATTTGCAGACGTTTACACAATACCAGGACGAGGAGTTTCACAGGGGCTTGAACTCATGGAGTAAGTCAAAAGGAACTGCAGTCACAAACAAGTTACAGCGAAGCCACTGTACTAGAGGTCGATTTAAACAAGAGGATAGCTAAGAGGGTTCAGTGACTGCTGTAGAGATGTCCCTGCTGCCGGATGGTTCTGAGTTTTAACTGCTGAAGAGCAGAGGCTGCTCAATTAAGTAGTCCTCAGTTAGGTAATAATAACACCCTCAACTAAAGGTGGCAAAATAAGTCAGTTTCAGTTTTTTCATACCTCTTAAATTGCCACTATACGTGTGAATAGTATGCCTAATTATTTTATTCACTGTATTGTGGTACTTTATTTTAAGCTGGAAAGATGTTTCAGTGAGTTGAACGTTTGTCGCTGAAACGTGCGGTGATGTGTAGGTATCTAAGCTCTCTTAAATTGGATAACAGTAACACATACAGGTATTTAGATATGGCACAACATGTGCCATGCAGCTTTATATAAATATAAGTTATTATTAATTGTACTTTTTTTGTTTTTAAAGCCAAATTATGACTACAAGTCACGGAGGTGAAAAAGAGAGGAATTAAGTGCTTCTGTGGCATTTTCCAGCTGTTGCATAAACTGCAGATTTCACACACAAAAAAACACAATGTTTCTAGCTCAAACGTATCAAAAGATACTAAAGAGAACGCTAGCTCCACTTAGTGACTGATCCCTTGCAAAGGTTAACGGGATACCTTTTAGTTGTGGATCGCTAATTGCACATGGTAAACTGGTACTATCGTGTTGAACTTGGCCCAAACAGGACCAATAGCTGTTTAAATGATAAATCCTCAATGCAATACTGCTACAGATTGTGCCATTTTATGCCTCATAATAATTAGCATTTTCTTGTCACATAATTCAATCAATCTTGCTGCATACCTTGGTCTTCCACTGACACACAATTCCTGTGGCCCTGATGTAGATTTTGGTTCAAGACTCTAACAATATACCAGTCCCTAAGTAGGGCCAATAATGCTATTACAACTCTAAACCCTTCCTGTATTGTTTAACCATTTTAAAAGCTACATATAAACTATTTTATCCCCCTGCCACCTAACTGGTTATTTAATCTGGTTAAATTGTGTCCCCTCTATTTCCGTGGGCTCATGTCTTCAATCCTGAAATTTCATTTGACAACCGAACCGATGCAGTCTGGGAGTTGTCGTTTTGGCTCAGATGGAGGAACCAGATGGACCTTTAGATAACAATAGTTTGCACAAACCCCCCCCCCCAAATCTCGAAATATAGAGCCCTGCAGACGCTGGGGACTCAGCAACCCAAAAAACTGAAGAGAACAACTGCTAAGTGTTAGATTTGGGGGTCTCTAGTTGGCCGAGGTAGGTACCTTTGTCCAAATAGGGACCCTTGAGTCTAGTCAGGGAAAGTAGGTACACTCCTGAAATAACCCCTGCTCACCCTCTTGGTAGCTTGGCACGAGCAGACAGGCTTAGTTCAGAGGCAGTGTGTAAAGCATTTGTGAACACATACAGTAATCAAGTGACAACACTACAAATGGAGACCACACAGGTTGCATATTTATAAAAATAAGAATATTTTATATAGAATTACCACAAGACCATAAACAACAAAAATAATCCACAATACTGTAAAAAATCAAGAGTTCTGGTTAAAAATGCTTAATTCAAGGTTCTGTGCGAGTCGGTAGCCTCCTCCGGCTACGGCGATGTCAAGAACAAACAGAGTCTAACAAATCCAGCTGACTGCGTCGAGACGGGCCAACCCAGCGTAGACAGACTCGGTCACAGTACCTTTTACTTGAAGCGGCAGGCACGGGCGTGCGAGCCGGATGGCTGTACATCGCGGTCGCGATGCAAAATGGAAGCGTTGCAGGACGCGGTGTCCCTCGATGCGGTGCAGGCAGCGGCTCGTTGACGTCGTCGAGACGGAGTCGGTGAGACCAGGGCCGTGCGTTGCAGGGCGAGACGGTGCTTCGATGCGGTGCTGGCAGGTTGCGGTGCAGCGACGGAGCCGGATTCGGGGGCTGGCGTCGATCAGTCCGGACAGCGGTGCGAGTCGGGCGGTGCGTCGCAAAGCGTGCGAGCGGTGCCCAACTCCGGTGCGGTCACAAGACTTGAACTCAGCAGCAGTGACCGTGTCGGTCGGACCAGTTCGTTTCGGCGAAGCGTTGCAGGACGCGTTGTCCCTTGATGCGGTGCAGGCAGCGGCTCGTTGACAGAGTCGGTGAGACCAGGGCCGTGCGTTGCAGGGCGAGACGGTGCTTCGATGCGGTGCTTACAGGACACCAAGCCGGTCGTCAGAGTCGGTCACAGCTCCCTAACCCTGTAGCCACTGAAACAGCGTTTCCAGCAGCAATTCAATCAATCAATCACGGCATTTATAGAGCGCGCTACTCACCCGGGAGGGTCTCAAGGCGCTGGGGGAGGGGGTAAGTTACTGCTCGAACAGCCAGGTCTTGAGCTGCTTCCTGAAGGCGAGATGGTCCTGGGTTCGCCGAAGGTGAGTGGGGAGGAGTTCCAGGTCTTGGCCGCCAGGTAGGAGAAGGATCTTCCTCCGGCGGTGGTTCTGCGGATGCGTGGTACGGTGGCGAGGGCGTGGCTGGTTGATCGTAGCTGGCGTGTGGGCGTGTAGAAGGACATGCGGTCGTTGAGGTACTTTGGGCCCAGGTCGTGGAGGGCCTTGTGTGCGTGGGTGAGGAGTCTGAACGTGATTCTCTTGCTGACGGGGAGCCAGTGCAGGTCTTTCAGGTGTACGGTGATGTGGCTGTGTCGGGGGATGTCCAGGATGAGTCGTGCGGAGGCGTTCTGGATGCGCTGGAGTCTCTTTTGAAGTTTGGCTGTGGTTCCGGCGTAGAGGGTGTTCCCATAGTCCAGTCGGCTGGTGACGAGTGCCTGGGTGACGGTCTTCCTGGTTTCAGTGGGGATCCATCTGAAGATCTTGCGGAGCATGCGCAGGGTGTTGAAGCATGAAGATGAGACGGCGTTGACTTGTCTGGTCATCGACAGGGAGGAGTCCAGGATGAAGCCCAGGTTGCGTGCGTGGTCCGTTGGCTTGGGTGCGGTGCCCAGGGCCGGGGGCCACCAGGAGTCGTCCCAGGCGGAGGGTGATGAGCCCAGGATGAGGACTTCCGTCTTGTCTGAGTTCAGTTTAAGGCGGCTGTTCCTCATCCAGTCGGCGACGTCTCTCATCCCGTCGTGCAGGTTGGCTCTGGCGGTGGTGGGGTCGTTGGTGAGGAGAGGATCAGCTGGGTGTCGTCGGCGTAGGAGATGATGTTGAGGTTGTGTCGGCGTGCGATGGCTGCGAGGGGCTCATGTAGACGTTGAAGAGGGTCGGGCTGAGTGAGGATCCTTGTGGAACGCCGCAGATGACTTCGGTGGCTTCGGATCTGAACGGGGAGAGGCAGACTCTCTGGGTTCTTCCGGCGAGGAACGAGATGATCCATTCCAGTGCTTTCTCTCGGATTCCGATGTTGCTGAGGCGCTTCACTAGGGTGCGGTGGCAGACGGTGTCGAACGCCGCGGAGAGGTCCAGGAGGATGAGGGCAGCTGTTTCCCGTTGTCGGTTAGGGTTCTGATGTCGTCGGTGGCTGCGATAAGGGCGGTCTCGGTGCTGTGGTTGGCCCGAAACCCGGACTGCGAGGGGTCGAGGATCCATTCGTCTCGAGGAAGGCGGCAAGCTGTCTGTTGACGGTCTTCTCGATGACTTTGGCCGGAAACGGAAGGAGCGAGATGGGGCGGTAGTTCTTGAGGTCGGTGGGGTCCGCCGTTGGTTTCTTCAGGAGGGCGGTAAGCTCGGCGTGCTTCCAGCTCTCCGGGAAGGTGGCGGTGTGGAAGGAGGAGTTGATGATGTCCCGGAGATGGGGTGCGATGGTGGCGTCGGCTTTGTTGAAGACGTGGTGTGGGCAGGGGTCGGTTGGTGATCCGGAGTGGATGGAGTTCATCGTGCGGGTGGTGTCTTCGGTGTTGATCGGGGTCCAGTTGCAGAGGGTGGTGGTGGCGGGCATTGGTTCGGCGGTAGGGTGCGTTGTTTGTGCGTCGAAGCTGTTGTGTATGTCGGTGATCTTGCGGTGGAAGAACGCGGAGAGTGAGTTGCAGAGGTCTTGCGAGGGGGTGATGTCGTTGTTTCCGGCGCTGGGGTTGGAGAACTCTTTGACGATGCTGAAAAGTTCCTTGCTGTCATGGGCGTTGTTGTCCAGTCGTTCTTTGAGTGCCGACTTCTTGGTGGCACGGATCAGCTGGTGGTGTTTGCGGGTGGCGTGCTTGAGGGCGGTCCTGTTGTCTGTGGTCTGGACGAGTCGCCAGGTTTTCTCGAGAGTGCGGCAGTTCTTCTTGGATTCCTTGAGTTCGTTGGTGAACCAAGGGGTTTTCTTGCTTCCGGGTCTGCTGGGAGGGTTTTTAGTGGTGCGAGGTCGTCGGCGCAGGCGGTCAGCCACTTGGCGAGGTTGCTGGCTGCTTCGTTTGGGTCCGTTGTGTCGGTGGGTGTGTTCTGGCTGAGGGAGGCGGTGAGCTGCTCGGCGGTGATCTTGCTCCAGCTCCGGCGGGGAGCCTGTTGCGGGTGGTGGTGGGTCGCAGTCTTTCTGAAGCTGAAGTGGACGCAGCTGTGGTCGGTCCAGTGGAGTCCGGTGGCGTGGCTGAAGGAGATGTGCTTGCTGGACGAGAAGACGGGGTCAAGCGTGTGGCCGGCATAGTGGGTGGGCGTGTTCACCAGTTGTTTGAGTCCGAGGTTGGCGAGGTTGTCCAGCAGGGCGGTGGTGTTTCTGTCGTTGTTGTTCTCCAGGTGGAAGTTGAGGTCCCCTAGGAGGATGTAGTCGGCGGAGGGCATGGCGTGCGGGCTGATGAAGTCTGCGATGTCTTCGCTGAATAGTGTGCGTGGTCCCGGGGTCTGTAGATGAGGGTGCCTCGGAGGGTGGTCTTGGGGTCCGTGTGTATCTGGAAGTGTAGGTGTTCGGCGGCGGTGAAGGTCTCGTCGGAGTTAGTCGAGATGCGGATGGTGTTCTTGTGTACGATGGCGATGCCTCCTCCCGTCTGGTTGACGCGGTCCCTCCGGGTGATCTTGTATCCATCCGGGATGGCTATGGCGATGTCAGGCGCTGAGGAGGCGTTCATCCAGGTTTCGGTGAGGAAGGCGATGTCCGGTGCTGTTGCGTCGAGCAGGTCCCAGAGTTCCACGGCGTGCCTGTGGACGGAGCGGGTGTTCAGCAGGATGCATTTCAGGTGGTTGCTGCTGTTGCTCGACTTGGCGGAGGTGGTGCACGTCAGGGGGCAGGTGAATCGGCAGGTTTGGCAGGTGAAGGGTCCGTGGGTGCGTCTCGGTGAGGCTCGGTAGCAGGCAGGGTTCCGGCCGGCATTGAGTGCGGTGAGTGTGGCGGCGTCGTAGGTCCGTCGAGTGGTGTTGCATCGGTGGGATCCAGGGGTTCTGGCGCTGGGCGCGGTCCAGTCGCGGACGGGCGCAGACGGGCTTGCCTTAGGCGCGCCTTCGGCGCGCCAGCGGCGCGCCCGCTGCGCACGTCCGCTGCGCGGCGCGTGCAGCGGCCACCATTTATGGGGAGGTGGGAGGGAGGAGCAGCTGGGAGGCGGGAGGCAGGGGCAGCGAATGGGCAGTCAGGGGCGGGGCCGCAGGACGCAGCGGCGGGAATGGCGATAGGCAGCGAGGGGCACAGAAGGAAAAACGGGGGAGAGCAGGCAAATCACGGGCACAACAACAGTGGGGCAGCGAGGGGCACAGAAAGGAAAAACGGGGGAGAGCAGGCAAATCACGGGTAAACAACAGTGGGGCAGCGAGGGGCACAGAAAGGAAAAAACGGGGGAGAGCAGGCAAATCACGGGCACAACAACAGTGGGGCAGCGAGGGGCACAGAAGGAAAAACGGGGGAGAGCAGGCAAATCACGGGTAAACAACAGTGGGGCAGCGAGGGGCACAGAAGGAAAAACGGGGGAGAGCAGGCAAATCACGGGCACAACAACAGTGGGGCAGCGAGGGGCACAGAAAGGAAAAAACGGGGGAGAGCAGGCAAATCACGGGTAAACAACAGTGGGGCAGCGAGGGGCACAGAAGGAAAAACGGGGGAGAGCAGGCAAATCACGGGCACAACAACAGTGGGGCAGCGAGGTGCACAGAAAGGAAAAAACGGGGGAGAGCAGGCAAATCACGGGTAAACAACAGTGGGGCAGCGAGGGGCACAGAAGGAAAAACGGGGGAGAGCAGGCAAATCACGGGCACAACAACAGTGGGGCAGCGAGGGGCACAGAAAGGAAAAACGGGGGGAGAGCAGGCAAATCACGGGTAAACAACAGTGGGGCAGCGAGGGGCACAGAAAGGAAAAAACGGGGGAGAGCAGGCAAATCACGGGCACAACAACAGTGGGGCAGCGAGCGGCACAGAAGGAAAAACGGGGGAGAGCAGGCAAATCACGGGTAAACAACAGTGGGGCAGCGAGGGGCACAGAAGGAAAAGCGGGGGAGAGCAGGCAAATCACGGGCACAACAACAGTGGGGCAGCGAGGGGCACAGAAAGGAAAAAACGGGGGAGAGCAGGCAAATCACGGGTAAACAACAGTGGGGCAGCGAGGGGCACAGAAGGAAAAACGGGGGAGAGCAGGCAAATCACGGGCACAACAACAGTGGGGCAGCGAGGGGCACAGAAAGGAAAAAACGGGGGAGAGCAGGCAAATCACGGGTAAACAACAGTGGGGCAGCGAGGGGCACAGAAAGGAAAACGGGGGAGAGCAGGCAAATCACGGGCACAACAACAGTGGGGCAGCGAGGGGCACAGAAAGGAAAAACGGGGGAGAGCAGGCAAATCACGGGTAAACAACAGTGGGGCAGCGAGGGGCACAGAAAGGAAAAACGGGGGAGAGCAGGCAAATCACGGGCACAACAACAGTGGGGCAGCGAGGGGCACAGAAGGAAAAACGGGGGAGAGCAGGCAAATCACGGGCACAACAACAGTGGGGCAGCGAGGGGCACAGAAAGGAAAAAGCGGGGGAGAGCAGGCAAATCACGGGTAAACAACAGTGGGGCAGCGAGGGGCACAGAAAGGAAAAACGGGGGAGAGCAGGCAAATCACGGGCACAACAACAGTGGGGCAGCGAGGGGCACAGAAGGAAAAACGGGGGAGAGCAGGCAAATCACGGGCACAACAACAGTGGGGCAGCGAGGGGCACAGAAAGGAAAAACGGGGGAGAGCAGGCAAATCACGGGTAAACAACAGTGGGGCAGCGAGGGGCACAGAAAGGAAAAAACGGGGGAGAGCAGGCAAATCACGGGTAAACAACAGTGGGGCAGCGAGGGGCACAGAAAGGAAAAACGGGGGAGAGCAGGCAAATCACGGGCACAACAACAGTGGGGCAGCGAGGGGCACAGAAGGAAAAACGGGGGAGAGCAGGCAAATCACGGGCACAACAACAGTGGGGCAGCGAGGGGCACAGAAAGGAAAAAAGCGGGGGAGAGCAGGCAAATCACGGGTAAACAACAGTGGGGCAGCGAGGGGCACAGAAAGGAAAAACGGGGGAGAGCAGGCAAATCACGGGTAAACAACAGTGGGGCACCGAGGGGCACAGAAGGAAAAACGGGGGAGAGCAGGCAAATCACGGGCACAACAACAGTGGGGCAGCGAGGGGCACAGAAAGGAAAAAACGGGGGAGAGCAGGCAAATCACGGGTAAACAACAGTGGGGCAGCGAGGGGCACAGAAGGAAAAACGGGGGAGAGCAGGCAAATCACGGGCACAACAACAGTGGGGCAGCGAGGGGCACAGAAAGGAAAAAACGGGGGAGAGCAGGCAAATCACGGGTAAACAACAGTGGGGCAGCGAGGGGCACAGAAGGAAAAACGGGGGAGAGCAGGCAAATCACGGGCACAACAACAGTGGGGCAGCGAGGGGCACAGAAAGGAAAAGGGGAGACAAGCAGACAAAACTGGCACCGGGGCCACAAGCGGAGGGCGATCTTACCTACAGGAGCAGCGGGCAGACAGCACAGGCGGAGCTGTGTGGTGGGGGAGCGACCTACCTGGCAATTCACAAGGCTGGTGAAGTCCACTGGTCCTGGGACTTCGTTCAGGGGGCAAGCTCTCTCTCAAGCCCTTGGAGATCCTTCACAAGTTGATGAAAGTCACAGCAAAGCAAAAGTTCCTTTCTCCTTTCTTTGGCAGTCAGGCAAACCACTGCAGGCCAATCCCCCAAGCAGCACTTCAGGCTTAGGGTTAGTCTCTCCTCAGTTTCTTCTTGGTTCCGCTCCTCAGCAAAGGTTTCTTCTTGTTCCCAAAAGTGATCTAATTTTCCTGGGGTCTGGGTGCCCCTCTTATACCCTGATTCTCTTTGTTCTCTGGAGGCAGAGAGGCCTTTGCCTAGCTTAAACCAGTTCTGTGCAGCTTTGGAGTACTCTGTGTACATGACTCCTTCTTTCCTTTCAGAATGTGGGGCAGGGTACTCAGACGCCCGGCAGGGGGTGGAACCAGCATTGTGGCAGGCAGGCACAGCCCTATTCAGACCCAGATGCAACTCCTCCCTCCACTCTGGATGCAGATCTCTCTATTCAGCCCTGGGCTGCCTCACCCTGTCTCCTGTGGCCACCCCCAGCCCCTGTCACGCACAAATCAGACACACAATACACAAGCTGGCAGAGGCAGGCTGGATAGTTAGGCAAGAAAATACCCACTTTCTAAAAGTGGTATTTTCAAACACAGAATGTTAAAACCAACTTCACTAAAAGATGTATTTTATCATTCTGAGTTCAGGCATACTAAACTCGAATTTCTACCTAGTTCCCTGAGTCAGTTTAGGATTATAACATGTTATAATCAAACTGCCCATTCTGGCCTATGGGGAACAGGTAGCCTTGCAATAGTGAAAAACGAAAATGGCTGTAATTCACTATTAGGACATGCCACACACACCAGGCATGTCCCACCTTATCCTTACAATGCACCCTGCCCGTAGGCCTACCATAGGGGTGTCTGATATGAACAAAAGGGAAGGTTTGGGGACTGGTAGGTGGGTGCACTTACCAAGTCGACATGGCAGTCACAGACTGCACACAGGCTCTGTAATGGCAGGCCTGAGACACACTTTACAAGCTACTTCTGTGGGTGGCACAACCAATGCTGCAAGCCCACCAGCAGCATTTGATTTACAAGCCCTGGGCACACTCAGTGCACTGTACTAGGGTCTGACAGTAATTCAAATAAGCCGAACATGGAGTCACTAATTCACATCACAATTTACAATAGGGAGCACTTGCACTTTGGCACTGATTAGCAGTGGCAAAGTGCCCATGAGCATCTAGTCCAGCAAAAACATATCGACAACAGTGGAGGCATTATGAAAAAAAATGGAAGGAAGACCCATGCCAAGGATGCCAGGTCTAACACTAACGAATCAGAATTCAGCCTCCCGTCCTAGCACACACGCACCATGATTTTCTTTAAAGGGGTGATGCATCACTCTTAAAAATAAATTATATGCAATATATGCGTTGCTGAAAACTCTCGCCCTTTCAGAAACAACAGTAATTCCTGTAAACCTTCTATTGCTGGAAAAAAAAAAGCGATAGATAATGCCAACTAGAAGCCTAAAAACATTAAAAAAATTATTGTAACAAATTTCCAGGCTATATGTGTTTATTTAACTTAGCAGTGTTTTCTGATAGGGTTTACACACATAAAAGAAGTCAATGTTTTGCGCACACTACTATTTCGCGTGCCTGGTTAGGTGTGCTGTCCACGCCCACGACAGAGTTTCCAAAGTTAAGCCTGAAAGTTACGGGTATTTTGTTTGTCTACGGCATTCCGTACCTTGCGCCATTGTGCTGCAGACAGTGTTGAGATCGCCTTGTGTGTGAGTGCCAGGAATCAACCCTCCCTGCATCAGCAGAGCGTGAGCTCTCAGCCTCGGGGAGGTTCACGGACCCTTCATTCTCCCACTCGTCTATGACCAGGCTGCGACTGCGAGTCTGAAAGTGGTAAAGGCGGGTGTTGGGCTGCAACCGGAGTTGAGGTAGATGGGGGAGGGGGAACTATGGCATCCGCAGATTTTTTTAATTAACACAGCGCTGTGTTCGTGCAGCGGCGGAAGGGGTGGCAGAGCATATTGAAAAGTGATAGCCATTAAATTAAAAGCGCTGCATGGGGTGCTTTATAAAAAAATACTTTAAGGTATCGCACACGCATATCGCTCTCGTGGATCCGATCCAGTGCGATGAAAGCGCTGCGGCGGGTGGGGAGGGAGCATCTCCATTTCTGGGACACAGGGGCATAATGCAAATAATTAAAAAGTACGGAGCTGAGTGGCTGGCAGTGAAGCACCATAGCGTGTGCAGGAGTCAGTGCGCACTATGCAAAAAGTAAAGAAAGGCGCGTGCTTGCTTAAAGAAACAAGCGGCCGCGCGGAACGAGGGAGAGAAGGGGGGCCACGCCCCCAACCAGATGGCACACTGCACGCAATTAAGTGCGAGCGGAGCGAAACTGTGGTTAGGCGCCGCTGCCTCGGGACTACACGGAAGTTACCATAGGGCCAACAGCCAACAGAAATCAAGAAAACAACAGCAATGCCAGACTGGAACCAATCGCGAGGGGCAGGAGAAATTGCACGGAGTTGAAGCCAATATACAGATTACTTTAAGTCTCGCTGAGACAGCGCATGCAGCGCATGCGCTGCCAAGGCGAGACCTAAAAATGGAAGGAAAACAAAGACAACAGGATAGTATGAAGAGGAGAATGAAGGACAAGAGGATGGTGAAAAAGAAAAGAGCAAAAAGGACGAAAGTGTGAGAATAAGGAAATATGGAGAGAAGATCAAATAGGAATATACAGAAGAACAGACAGAAAGAATGAGAGACAAAATGAAAGAACGCACAGACAGAAAGATGGAAAAAGAAATTAAAGGAAACTGGAAAGAAGAAAGAATAGAAAGTATAGAAGAATGATGGGTACATAGAAGGGCAGAATGAAAGAAGAAAATTAGGACAAAGGAAGATGAAAAGCATGAAAGAAAGTTGTCAATACAGTTAAATGCAGCTTTGACCAGATTTTTTTAATGCTTTAAAATGCATAATTTTGCATCAATTCATGCAAAATTCTTACTGACTTCCAAAAGGAAGGTCAGGATCGCTCACTTTGCTCTGATATTTAGTGCCATACATAATGGGAGGTATTTTATTGTCCTGGCTGTTCCATTAGTTGAACAACATCAAAGCCCTTGATTTGATATTTTCTATACTTTCCTAAACTTGCATGACCTCTATCAATAGGGGTTTTATCGAGCAGACAGTGAGATCCTCAGAGTTTTTGGGGCTCTGGGCCAATCTTATTCTGGGGTCCCCTGTTCGGAACAGCTTTGAATTTATGATCCAATTTCAGCTCTTTTGTGCCCCCTTTGGTCAGGTCACTGACAGTGCACAGGCACACTCGTCCAAATTCTAAATCTGTTTACATTTAATATTCAGAAATTGAGACGTGTTTTAAATTTTTTAATATAGCAGTTGCTCATGAATAGTACTGTAAATAATCTCTGTGATGTCCTCCCATTCCTCATATGTGAGGTCCTGTTTTGATCTAAAAGAAACTTGTTTATGGATGTTGCATGAAACATGAACACAACATTTCTCTGCAAAATGTCTGTAAGTGACTCTCACACATCAGAAAGATAAAGGAAAGGAAAATGGTATTTAAAACAATCTGTTTAAGAATTATTGAAGGTCACCAGGACAAGACTCCCCAAAAGAGAGCTGGCTCTAACAGGGGACCCCATGAAAGGCTGGGGCCCTGGACCAGAGCCCATTTTGCCCATGCCATAAAACATCTCTGCTAGCAGGAACTGTTACCAAACCTGAGTTTCAAACCTTGTTCATGCTGTGGAGGTGCGTATATTTCAAGGTAACTGAAACCTGCACAATGATCGTGGACATAATGCTGTGCTCTGGTGTGTGCTGGAAAGGCTGATACAGGTTCCAGGATGTCAAACACTTGCATGTCCCTCTTCAGCAGATAAGGACAGGGGGCGGTGGCTCTTAATTGGACACATAGTAATTGGAAGAACAAGAATGGCTGATCCAGAGAACAGATTCATCCATCTTCCCGGCATTTGCCAGTTTTGCGAAACAAACAGGTAGAGACCTATAAATCTGGTCGCCTCCACCACTTGGAGTTCAGAGCCATTTTCGGAAGCCTAGATGAAGAGAGTTGGCTGTTACCTGCTTGCCCTGGCACTTCTGCTGGGCCCCGTGGTCCAGACAGGTGCAGCTTGGGAGTACAGGCCCAGTCAGGAGAATGTCTTCTCTACAAACTGCCCTCCTCTTCACATGTCGCCACCCTCTCCCTGCTTCCTTGTCTTCAGACCTCTCCATGCACTGTCACCCCCTGTTCACTACCCTCTTCTTGCACCACCCTGCAAATACCTCTTCCACCTGAATGTGGCATTCTGGGCAGCTCCTTCCATCGCCCTAAAGCTGTGAAGCCTCTCTCCCTCTCATGGGTGCTCCCCACCCAGCCTCAGAGCTGATCTTCTAGCGATCCCTTTGCAGAGGGTATTGTTTTCACCCTATCACAAACCAATAACTGCTGTTTGTCGGGCACACTCCAGTTGCGGTGACCCGGCGTAACAGCCTCTTTAATGGGTGGAGCGCACAGCCTTTAAGACTGAACACGGCACCACGAATAACTGCTCCTCATTCTGGAATCCTGTTTCCCTTACCTGTTAATAAGTGGCGTAACACAGGCCCCCGCAGCCCCCTTGGTGCGGGGTGCCCCCAAGGTCCAGGGGCCCCCCTCAGCTCAGTACTCTGGCCAGAGAGCTCCTGATTGAGTCCAGAGGGGGCCGCTCCACGTACCTTGCAGGGGGCCCCCTCGAGTTTTGTTACGCCAGTGCTGTTAATGGCGTCCTACGTCTCGCCGTCCGTTGCTTCTGAATCCTGCTTCTTCGGCTCTTTTGTGTTCTTCTTGCTCTCTGTTGGAGCGTTGGGTTCATCCTAGAGCATTGGGTCCACCGTCCTTTGACCTTTCTCAACTGTTCTCCGGGAGCCTGCTGCTGCCCCTGAAATAAACAGAACAGAAAGTTACTTAGAAACCAGAAAACTCTTCAATGGGGTAAGGCTCTTCTGGCGCCTGCAAAAAGTAGCAATTGAGAAACTCATCTGAGAAATTGCTGGTAGACTTTGAATGATCTTTCTTGATGTTACATCACTGTGCAATCAATCAATCAATCAATCATGTCACTTATAAAGCGCACTACATACCCGCGAGGGTCTCAAGGCGCTGGGGGAAGAGGAGGGTGGTGCTGCTACTGATCGAAGAGCCAGGTCTTGAGGAGTCTTCTGAAGGCCAGTAGGTCTTGGGTCTGTCGGAGGTTGGTGGGGAGGGTGTTCCAGGTCTTGGCGGTGAGGTGGGAGAAGGATCTGCCGCCGGCGGTCGTTTTCCGGATGCAGGGGACTGTGGCGAGGGCGAGGCTGGTCGAGCGGAGCTGGCGGGTGGGGGTGTAGAAGCTGAGTCGTCTGTTGAGGTAGGCTGGTCCGGAGTTGTGGAGTGCTTTGTGTGCATGGGTGAGGAGCTTGAAGGTTATCCTCTTGTTGACAGGGAGCCAGTGCAGGTCTCTCAGGTGGGGTGTGATGTGGCTGCGTCGGGGGATGTCGAGGATAAGACGTGCAGAGGCGTTCTGGATGCGTTGCAGCCGTCTCAGGAGCTTAGCCGTCGTTCCTGCGTAGAGGGCGTTTCCGTAGTCCAGCCTGCTGGTGACGAGGGCCTGGGTGACTGTTTTTCTTGTTTCGGTGGGGATCCACTTGAAGATCCTGCGGAGCATTCGGAGGATGTTGAAGCAGGATGAGGAAACGGCGTTGACCTGCTTAGTCATGGAGAGGGTGGGGTCGAGGATGACCCTTAGGTTGCGTACGTGGTCGGTGGGTGGCGGGGCTGTTCCCAGTGATGTTGGCCACCAGGAGTCGTCCCAGGCTGAAGGGTTGGAACCAAGGATGAGGACCTCCGTCTTGTCCGAGTTCAGCTTCAGGCGGCTGGTCCTCATCCATTCGGCGATGGCCTTCATTCCTTCGTGGAGGTGGGCTTTGGCGGTGTGAGGGTCTTTGGTGAGGGAGAGGATCAGCTGGGTGTCGTCGGCGTAGGAGATGATGTTGAGGTTGTGCTGTCGGGCGACGTGGGCGAGGGGTGCCATGTAGATGTTGAACAGCGTTGGGCTGAGGGAGGAGCCTTAGGGTGCGCCGCAGATAATCTTGGTGGCCTTGGATCGGAAGGGGCGAGGCGGACGCTTTGTGTTCTGCCGGAAAGGAAGGATGTGGTCCAGTCCAGGGCCTTCTCTTGGATCCCGGCGTCGTGAAGGCGTGTTCGTAGTGTGTGGTGGCAGACCGTGTCGAAGGCGGCTGATAGGTCCAGGAGGATGAGGGCTGCTGTTTCTCCGTTGTCTAGCAGGGTCCTGATGTCATCGGTGGCGGCGATGAGGGCGGTTTCGGTGCTGTGGTTGCTGCGGAAGCCGGACTGGGAAGGGTCCAGGATGTTGTTCTCCTCGAGGTAGCGGGTCAGTTGTTTGTTGACGATTTTCTCGGTGACCTTCGCGGGTAACGGGAGCAGAGAGATGGGTCGGAAGTTCTTGAGGTCCTTGGGGTCTGCCTTGGGTTTCTTGAGTAAAGCGGTGCAACAAATTGAAATACCAGAAAAGAGAAAACGAACATTAGTATTCTAAATATTGTTTGATATGAATGTGCAAAATATCTTGAATATTATTATTTTAAATATTTTTGACATGAATGTGCAAATTATCTGACTTCATTTGATCTCCACATTTGAAAATATTCTAAGCTTGTTTTGAATTTACAGCTAGAAATGCTGCCAAATATTATGTAATTGTCTTAATCTTGCTTGTCCAGAGTTCCCTATGATTTGGAAATTCCCTTATGTTTTCAGAATTTATTATGAAAGAAATGAGCATCTTGTTAAATGGCTTAAGCAAGAAGTCTTTAGAGAGTATATATAGGTATGAGTCAGAGACACTATATTAACACATAGGATAGAGAAATATTACATAAATTAAGTAAATTAAGATTTACATTGTAGTTTCTTTATTGTAGATGCAGCAAGTGCATGATTGGACAAATAGGTATACCTGACAAAGGAGGAAGGGACATTAGTAATTAGAACAGGTTTAATTCTAAAATAGTCAGCTTACAACTGTACTGATTAAATTCGCAAACGTTGCTTATTTTATAGCAGTGAGAAGGTCAAGACAACACAGAACCCTTGAAGTGATATTCTGACGCCCACCAGTTCTTGTCCCTCCCTCCTCTTGGGTCATGTAGGTGATGGAGTGAGGTTTGTAAAAATACATCCTCATGAAATTAAGTAACCCCAAAATAATGTATTGACTGCATGGACTAACCAACTCTGAATGCACACATTCACACATGGGGCAAATGCATTTTACATAATATACTAAACCATGATGGCATGAGCACATATTAACTGTTTGCATTTTGAAAAACCATACTATGGTTGTACATTGCACATTTTGCATGTTGTGCACAAATAACGAAAAGGTTGCTTTAAATTAATAGCTTTCGCTAGGAAATAATTAATACAGGGTATTAGTATGGTGGGAGGTAACCATAATGGGTTTTATTTCATGAATTAATATTCTTTTGTGTTTATTTACTTTAGTACGAGATTGGGCCTGCATGAAAATGGCCTCTTGTCTGAACCAGCATGTGGTTGTCTTGGTCGGTACGGAGGACGCATGCGCCTAAATGTTTTGCCTGCTTACGAACTACAGAGTGCATCAGCTGATGTAATCCGTGTGAAGGCCATGTTGACCTGTGTCCTATTGTTTATGTGCCAAGACGTGACAGCGACTGTGGGAACAGCCATCGCTACGTGCAATTTGAATGTGAAGCGGATGTCATAATATGAGAATGTTACAAATGTATAACTATTGATATTAGTAGTATACGAATGTATTTATCCTTAATACTCCCTTTGTTAAAACCGGTATGGGATGGATTTGCGAGGAGAACTGGATGAGACGACCCTAGCATGATTTATGACAACCAATCACAGGCCGAGTTTCTACTGATACTGCAACATTGTAATTTAGTGAGTTAGGCATTAGGGTATAATTGATATCCCAATTGGGGGTGTGGCAGTTCAGTTCAGATCAGATCAGAAGAACATTCGAGCATGCAGAGAGAGAACGCAGAGAACATCTAGAGAATGAGAGGGAGGCGCACCAAGACAGAGAGAACAGATCAAGACTGAGCCAGAGAGCACCTTAGGTACGAGAACGTTGCAGGAGTGCTTGGGAGGAGACTGCGTCCGAGGAGAACTAGATTAAGGTAGATAGAATTGGGAAATTATATTTGTTTGCCAGTTTATGGCAAAACTTAGCTGCATCTGTCCTGTTAACTTTGTCCTCTGAGCCTATCTCTCGGGACCCTTGCCACAACCTCGGCCAAGGAAGTGGTTTTCCTTATTCTTTGGTGGGTATCACCCTCCTTAAATGCTTTAATTTTGCAATATATTTCTGCAAGTGTTTATGCTGTACCTTCTCTTCCCCCATTCCTATGCACACTTTGATGTCGATACAAATGATTCATTTTGATTACATGGCTTGATAATTTGTTCTCTTATATGTAATCTTGTGTGTGCACTGACAATCTGAATTATGAGCATTTAATTTCAGTAAGATAAAATTATTAATCGAATAAACGACTCTGTGGTTATTTAATTAAAGTATTAAACTGTTTAGTTAATCATAGTCACCATCAACTCTTCAACTAATGGTCCATCGACCAAAGGAAGAAGACAGTTGAGATTACGAATAGTTAAGAATATATATAAATGTTATTAATGTGAAGTGTAGTATTGTACATAATAAAACTGACAAATTCAACCCCCCAAATCCAGCGCCCGTCTTCAGGGATCATTTATGGGTAATGTGTGATGGGCCTCGTTGTTTGTTAAGCAATTTATGTGTGAAGAGATTTCCTTGGTCCCTGGTTCATCAATTTGGGGTTGCGCTGGATCATAGGTCTGATCCACTTGACCTATTGAGAAGTAGGGAATTCTTGGCGTAACCATTTCACTCATCTGAAAAAAGTCCGGTAAGAGCCTGACACTGTGTCTGTGCCCCTTGAGTGGGCACTGTGTGTATTCTGTAAGAGGGCAATAGGATGGTGTGATGGGAGGAGTATCTTTATTCTAGGACATAGACACATGCAAGAGCAATATCTAGAGCGCTAGAAGACAGCGGCAGAGAACATCTGAAGGTGGGTTCAGTCTCCACGTTGCGGCACCCAACAGACGATGATTAGGTCCATGCCTCATACACAATTCTTCTTGACCTGTCAGTAATCAAAGAGTTCACTATGAGGAAGTGAGTGGTACAGGTTGAGGCACTAAAAAAGTAGAGATAGAGCTTCAAAGATAAGGGGTAACGAGTGGAAGCCCCAGTAAAAAGAATTAGCTCTAACGGCTGACAGGAAAATAAACAACGAGCTCTAACAGTGGGAGAGAGTTCCAAAGAATTGGCAGAGGTATCAATGAGATTTAATATTAAGGAGAAAGCTCAAAATATTTATGGTAGAAGGGACACTGAGCTCTAACAGTAGGAGAAAGACCTAAACATAGGTAACAAAGGACACTGAGGTATAAGAGTGGGAGAGACTTCTAAAAGTTGGTGGTAAAAGAAACAATGAGCTCTACCAGTTGAAGAGAGCACCATAGACTCAGGGAAAAAGAAACAATGAGCTGTAACAGCAGGAAAAAGCTTTAAAGGCTGGTGTCACAATGGACGATGGCTTTAGCAGTAGGAGAAAGCTCCAAAGGCTAGTGGTCAAAGGAACGCTGAACTCTACCATTAGGAGAGAGCTCCAAAGACTGGTGGCAGAAAGGACCTTTACCTCTAACAGTGGAAAGAGCTCCAAAGACCGGTGGCAGAAGGGGCGCTGAGCTCTAATAGTGGGAGAAAGCTCTAAAGACTGGCTTCAAAAGAGACACTGAAGCACTAACAGTGGAAGAATGCTCTAATGACTGGTGGAAGAAGAGCTGCTGATCTCTAACAGTGGGGGGAGCTCTAAGGACAGGTGGCATAAATAACAATGCACACTAAGATTGGGGTAGATTTGTAAAGACTGCCTTCAGAAGAGACACTGAGGCTCTACCGTTTGGAGAAAGCTCTAAAGACTAACTTCAGAAGAGTTTGAGGCTCAAACAGTGGACGAAAGCTCTATCACTGGGAGAAAAATGTACAGACATAAAAGAGGAGGGGACATCAAGGAGGGGTGCCAGAAGGGTCACTGTGCTCTAGCAGAGGAAGAGAGCACCAAGATGGGTGCCAGAAGTGACACTGAGTTTTAAAAGAGAGAAAGCGAGTTCTAAACCCTGATGACAGAAAAGTTGATGAGCTCTAACACAGGCAGTGTCCTCTAGACATCAGGGGCAGTATTTAGTAATAGATGCACAACTTTCTACTCCACTCAACCTTTCATAATAAGTTGGAGAGTAAAAGTCAGCTAGGATGCCTCTGGTTTGCTTTATTACTGCCTCACATCACGTTCATGGATTGACTCCTGCACCCTGTTACTGTGGTGTTAAATTGTAGAAAAGTGCCTATTTTAACATGGTTAGCCCCCACTTTATGCTTGATGCCTGATGTGATTTTGAACTGTAAGCGCACTGGGTCCCTGCTAACCAGGTTCCCAGTGCCAGATCTCTTTCCCAAAACTGTACCATGATTGGCACAACTTCAGCCACCCTTGCAAGTCCCTAGTAATTAGTACCCCTATAACGTAGGGCATAGGTACTGAAGAGGGTCCACTGGGGCTGCAGCACAAATTGTGCCACCCCAGAGACCCCTCACCATAACCATGCAAACTGCCACTGCAGGCTGCACGTCACTGCACAGAGAAAACCGAAGAGTCAACATAGCACACAGCTCTGTGTGCCATGTTCTCACACACTGCATGAGATATAGGTAAGTAACCCCTACTGTAGGCCTTACATCCCTAAGGCAGGGTGAACTATATCCCATGTGTGGACATATCTGCATGAGCAGATATGACCCTGCAATATTTGAGCCATTATTGGATATTGTAAGTGCACAGGGAAGCCATAAAGAGTACATGGGCTGAATACTTGTAATTATGAGTTTCCTGCCTCCATGATGGCTTCACTGTACCCTAAGATGTTTGGTACCAAACATATTGTCTTAATAAATACTCATTGATGGGGGGAGCACGCGCGGCGCCAAACAAGATGGCTGCCTAGCCCCGGCGCTCCGTATCGCGGCGGGAAGTGCTGCGGTGATTTTCGCGGCTGCATCATCTTTTTGACACTGAAACGGAGCGTTTCATGTGTTGGAGGTGTCCCTGAGCGTCATTCTTCCAATATTATGGCTTTTTCCCACCTTTTAATATGAAAGCAACGCAAAACTGCTGCAGCTCTTCTACGGCCGCCATTTTGATTTCATCTGAGATGTTGATTCTTCATTCTCCTCAGGTACAATGCCTTTATCTTGACTTTCGCCACAATATTTTACAGTGCCTGCTATTTCATGCCTGACCAGTCTTTTTCTGGCTCAAAGGAGGATTAATTATTTTAACATAGCATATTGCGCAGTTAAGCTCTGGAGTTCTCTTCACACGCTGTGGGGTATTTTCTGGTGTTTTCTCTTACTCTAATGCAATTTCTCCTCCCTTTGCTCTATGGGTAGGGGTAAGAAGCTGTTACTTATTAACAAGAGATTCACTGCTCATACTCCTGTGTCTGACTCTCCTCATATCGAATCTGCGCTTCAAGAAAATAGCAATGTGGCGCAATCCAGATCTTCAAAGTTGACGGTCTTGCCAGCATCTTCAATCAAAATGCAGACTCCTGCCTCTGTCAACAAACGTCTCAACAGGACCCTTCCTCTCCGCCAAAGTCTGTTTCTCCGGTGTCTCTGGACATTGTCTTAGAGGAAATTTGTGCTTTGCGCCCATTTGTTGAGGAAACCAATTCCCGCTTGCAAGTTTTGGATACCAAATGGTCATCTATGGAATCTCGTATTGCCATAGTGGAGCAACAAGTTGATGATCTACAGAATGTATCCACCAAATTGGTTGCCCTGGAGAGGGAGGTTCTTTCGTTGAAGAAATCAATGGAAGATCTTGAAAATCGAAATAGGCGCAATAATCTTTGCTTGTATGGTCTTCCTGAGGGTTTGGAGGGTAATGATCCAGTCCATTTATTCAACACCTTTCTCACAAAGCTTCTTGACCTTCCTGCATCTACAAATTTGAATATTCAACGAGCTCACAGGCTGGGCCCCCGCTTGTCTTCGTCATCTGATCCTTCGAAACCACGGGGTGTGATTTTTCTATTTTTGAAATTTACAGACTTGTTACTAGTTTTAAATGCACCTAAACATAAAAAACAGCTTGTCTGGTCAGGCTCTAAATCATTTATTTCCCAAGATGTTTCTTCATCAACAGCTAAACGACAGAAATAATTCCTTGATCTTCGTCCAGCTTTAAGTACGCTTGGAGCACGTTATGGACTATTTCACCCGTGTTTATTCAAGGTTACTTTCCAAAACAATACTTCTACTTTTGATGATCCGGCAGAACTGAAGAAATTCATTCATTCGCACTCTGCAACGTCGATGGAAATTTCTGGTCCTCTTTCTTCTACGTCCTCCATACCTTGACTTTCTTCTCTTCCATTACAGGATTTGGTTCGCTTTGTCTTAACTAATGCTTTTCTTTGCAGGTTATTGTTAACAAGTGTTGTGTAACATGCTATTCTTACTTCTCATTTTTATCTTTTCTCTCTCTATGGGGCATATTATCAAGAAACAGCGTTAAAATTATTGCCGCTTTAGCGGCAGAAAACTGGCGCTAAAGCGGCGATAATGGGCTTGATAATATGCCCTTGAGAATTCCAATAGAAGCCCATGTTCTGGTGTCAACATGGGCTTCTATTGGAATTCTCAAGGGCATATTATCAAGCCCATTATCGCCGCTATAGCGGCAGTTTCCTGCCGCTAAAGCGGCGATAATTTTAACGCCGTTCTTGATAATATGCCCCTTAATCTCTGCAGGTATTTCCTTTTTTTGACATATCTCTCTATCCGTTTCCTATTTGTCTCATACGATCCCCGCTGTGATGCTTCCTCCCCGGTTGGTTGTGTCGTCTTCTCCTTTGTGTCGCAACTCCTCGTATATTTCTTCTTGTCTTCCCTTGGAAGGTACGCATTACAGTCGTCAATCCTTTTATTTCCTCATTTGCATTCTTATTTGGTACTAATGGATGTCATGTACTGTCTTCTCTTAATGTTTCTCCTATTACTCTCCTCCTTTTCCCTTCTTTTTCCTTTTTTCCCTTCTTCTCTGCACCTCTCTCCTTTTTCTCTACTGTTTCATTCACCTATGGCTTTTATTGTTGATCGTATTACTCCATACATTTTTCAATGTAGCGTTGTTATTGGTTCTCTTGTTCTATATATATTGCTTATTTTCTTACATTCAGAGTTGTTACTTGGAATTTAAAAGGATTTATTAACCCTATAAAAAGGCAGAGAATTATCTCTCATTTAGCCTCCTAATAATCCTGATTTAGCTTTATTGCAAGAAACTCATTTGTCAGAGGCTGAGGCTCTTAAACTCAAACGCAATTGGGTTGGTTCAGTTCTTGTTTCTCCTACCACCACAAAGAAAAATGGTGTTATTATTTTATGCCATAAAAAGTTGAAATGTTCTGTTGTATCGCAAGAAATTGACGCAAATAGTAGATGGATTTTTGTTAAATTACTTATTAATGATAATATCTCTTTAACTGACTTCAATATTTATGGTCCTACTCAACCAGATTATTCCTTCTGGCCTACTATCACAAACAAATGCTTACAGCACAAAGATGAATTTTTTATCCTAGGGGGCGATTGCAATCAGATCATGGACCCCTTTATTGACCGTAAGTCTCAGGTACGTTTTGCCCCTCACAAAGCTCACAAACAATTTCATAGTACCATTGCACAGACACATCTCGTAGATGCTTGGAGATTATGTAACCCAGACCAAACAGAATTTTCTTTTTCTCCCCTCCACATGGTTCCTTAACCTGATTAGATTACCTTTTTCTTTCTAAACCTCTGGCTCAAAATCTCATTTCATCCTCAATTGAACCTATTTTGATTTCTGATCATGCCCCGCTGATTGCTGGTTTTGATTTGCTCCCTCCGCAACCCAAGTTCTCCAGGTGGAGGTTTAACTACTTCCTTCTACAAGATCCAGTTTTTTCTTCCTCCTCCTGAGGAATTTTTTTCTTTCAATGAAGGTCCATCTGTTTCTTCTGCCTTGGTGTGGGACGCTTTTAAAGCTGCTGCCCGCGGTTTCATCATTGACTTTGTCTCTAGGAAAAAGAAACATGCCCTTTCTCAACATAAAGTCCTATTCGATAACATCAAACACTTAGAGCATCAATTTTATACCTCCTCATCAGATTCCACTCTGCAGGAGCTTGTTCGTGCAAAGCTGGATTTTAATAAGACTTCTATAGACAATGCTTCTTCTATTCTTCTTCGTAGTAGCGCCCGATACTATGGAGGCCGTAATAAGGTGGGTTCTCTTTTAGCTAATTATCTCAAATCCAGAAAAGAAAGAACTCTGATAGATTCTATTCAGTCAGAGGATGGGAAACTTCTTTTTAAGGACCATGCCATTTTGGATGAATTTGCCTCCTTTTACGAAAACTTATACACTCCGGAGTCTCCAGCACCGTCCCATCTTATTGACTCGTATCTCAGCAATGTTTCTCCCTCTTCATCTTCAGGTCTTGACTTCGACTCCCTAGATTCGGATATATCGATCCAGGAGATTACTAATTCCCTAGGCTCATTAAAGAAAAACAAATCCCTGGCCCAGATGAGTTTTCCGTCTAATTTTATCTGCATTTTTCTAGTATCTTACTCCCAAAACTCTTTAATCTCTTTCAGTATTTTTGCACTACTGGTGCAGCAAGCGGTACTTTCTTGGAGGCTTCAATCTGTCTTATTCATAAAGAGGGTAAAGATCCGAAATTCTGCAAAAATTATCGTCCTATTTCTTTGATAAATGTAGATTATAAACTTTTCGCTAAAATATTAGCATTACGCCTTGAATCACTCTTACCTCATTTAATTTATCCAGAACAGTGTTGCTTCGTCAAGGGCAGACTAACATCTGATAATTCCCGGCCATTCTTTAAGGTTCTAAACAAAGCATCTACTCTACCCTATCCCTTAGCTGCAATATCTATTGACGCGGAAAAGGCTATTGATAGGGTTGATTGGTCTTTTTTATTTAAATCACTCCGTTGGCATGGTTTTGGGCCTAAATTCATTTCCTTGGTTTCATTACTTTATACCACACCTACTGCCTCTACTATTCTCAATGGTCTTATTTCAAAACATTTTTCCCTTCATCGTGGCGTTCGACAGGGTTGCCCCTTATCTCCTCTTCTGTTTATCTTATCTCTGGAACCCTTTTTGTCTCACATTCGTCATAACACTTCCATTTCTGGGTTTCTATATGGAGACCGACACTTGAAGCTTTCTGCATATGCAGACGATATCTTACTTTTCATATCCAATCCGAAATCTTCTCTCCCCCCTTTATTACAAGAAATTTCAAATTTTTCAGCGGAATCAGGTTACAAAATTAATTCTGACAAAACAGAAATTCTTCCTATAACCAAATATTGCTCTAAACATCATTTTGACCTAACGGGATTTTGCTGGAATACTTCAAAAATTAAATACCTCGGTGTATGGTTTACCAATTCCATTCCAGAATTGATCACAATAAATATGAAAGAAATCCTGGATCGGGTTTCCAAACTACTTTCCTCCTGGAACCCTCGTTTTCATTCCTGATGGGGACGTCTTGATTCTATTAAGATGATGGTCACCCCTATAGTGTTATATGTTCTTTCAATGCTCCCTGTTCATATCCCTTCCCTTTATTTCAAAAAGCTGGATTCCCTTCTTTCTAAGTTCCTATGGAATAGTACAAAATCTAGAATCTCTCTATCTCATCTCAGGAAGTTAGAATCTATTGGAGGTGTGAATTTCCCAGACTTTAGACTATATCATAAGGCCTTTTGTCTCAAACAGGCTTCTTATTGGCTTCATACAGATGTCTCCTCTCTTACTCCTTTATGGGTCAATATTGAACACTGCCTTTTCTCCCTTTTCTCTTTCTCAGAGATCCTTGCTTTTACGGCCAAAACTAGCCTCACATCTCTCCCGCTATTTAAACACACTTGCTCATTACTAAGACCTCATTGACAACCAAAGTTAATCTCCAGGAATACATTTTTACGTTCTCCTCTTTGGCACAATTGCCTTCTCACCATCAACAACAGACCCTTATTTTGGAGCTCTTGGAGATCTAAGGGTATCATCTGGATTCAAGATATCTTTGATGGTATTTCTCCCTGTTCCTTTCCCCAGTTTCAAACCACTTTTCAATGTCCTCGTTCGTTTTTGCACAAATTTCTATTACTGATGGAAACCATTTTAGAAATGTTCTATTCTCTTCCCCCTGAAGTCTCCCTGTCTACGCAGGATCCACTTATCAAAATGTTATCGTTATTTACAAAGGCCTCTCTTATCTATAAATTCTTCAACTCTGCTGATCCAGAATGAGCCAAAACTAAGGTAGAACTTGTATGGGAAGCGGATCTGGGTTGTGAATGGAGCATTGATTTTTGGAACACGATCTGGATCAGATCATTAAAAATCTCCAGATCTGCATCCACCACTCAATCTGTGTTTTTTCTGTACCATAGATTGTTTTTTACTCCTATCTCCATTGCTACTTTTACACACTCTGATAACAAAACTTGCTGGTCCTGTGACCATCCATTAACTGATTTATATCACCTCCTCTTTTCTTGTCCTCACGTAGCCTCATTTTGGTCACAAATTTGGTCTAGGGTCTCAACTATTTTTAATCTCCATACTCCCGTAACAAAACCCATTCTCTTCATAGGCAGTCTATCAGAGTCACTTGGGTTACTGTCTCATGAGAGGGGACTCTTCGACCTCATGTTAGCCTTAGCCTTTCAACAGATTACACTTAATTGGAAATGCTCAAACAAACTCTCAGTCAAATCCTGGTGGAACACTTTATGCCACTACCATAGGCTGGATACTGCTTTCGCATCCTGTCATAATCCACAGAGGAATAGAGATATATTTTGGTTACCACTAACTGTTTATTTGAATAAAATCTCCATTGTTCAGATATCCCGTAATTGTTCTGAAAATTTCCAGCCTCCATGATTTTTCTGTTTTACTTCTTTGCCTTTTTTCTCTTTTCCTTTTAAAATATTTATTATTGTAATTCTATTTGCACATATCAACTTACATTCCATTTGTTCTGATATACATTTATTGTTATTTGATCCTCAGTTGTAGAGCATATCTTATTTCTCCCCTCTTTTTCCCTCCCTCACCCTATTTCTGTTTTCCCTATAAATCCTAAAAATTTGTAAACGGCTTTCTACTATGTTTCACAGCATATTTCATTCCGTATAATCTAATTGTTCTGGAATATTGTTCTGTTTTTTGCCCAATGTTGTTTGATGAATTTTATCTCAATAAAGCTTATTAAACATAAAAAATAAATACTCATTGATACCAGTATAGGATTTATTAATAAATGCACACAGGAGACCCTTTAGAGGGTCCCCTGAAAACCTACCAAGCACTGGTGTGGTCTCTGACTAGTCCCAACATATTTCCTTTCCTTATACAATGATAATACACTACCATTATACAACTCAAATACACGTCCTAGGTACATATAAGCTGCACACCACCAAGCATAAACTATATACAAAATTTGAAGGAAAAGTAAAATATCAACTTATGACATAATCATTGAACTTGGCTGGCATACGATGTTTCCTAATTCGACTTTGTATACCCCCCACACCGCCATCTTGGGTCACACTACTTTTCCTGGTCTTGTCCATACCCTTATTTGCTTTGTTAACATCGCACAGGTCCATCAACATGAGACTACTTCCACTCTGCTCATCACCAATTTGCTCTCCCCATTTCCTACAGCACGGATGCCCTTTTTTACAGTACAATGCCACTCTTCTGTTGTTCCATTTTTGACTGTCCCATAACACCACATGCCAATCATGTACCTCTCGCACTTTCAAAGGTTTGCAAAATCTATTCATATCATCTCCTCAACTTCCCAACTTGATTTTCACAAAATCTCCTGCTTCTACTCTCCCCTCGCTCGCATGCTTGCTTTCTTTTCTCATGCCATTACTCTTCTTCAACCACTGCAGGGATAACTTCGCTCTTGGCTCCCTCCCTCTCATTCTCTTAAAAGGTGTTTTGCCCATAATCCCGTTCTCCTTGGTATTGTAAGGCCACACTGTTCTTTCAACTGCGCGACTTACACTAGTTCCATCACTCACAGCCATTTGTATGGTTCCTTTTATTACATGATTCACTCGTTCAACTATTCCATTCCCTTGTGGATTATATAAGGATGTGCGTATATGTCACACTCCTTGTTTCTCCAAACACAACTTCATACTTGTAGATGTAAGTTGTGTCCCATTGTCCGTTATGAATGTTTTAGGGCTGCCTTCCTCATGAATAGCTGCTCTAGTTTCCTTATGGTACTCTCTGTTGTAATATTTCTCATAAATTCAGCAACCACCCATCTTGAAAAAACATCCACCAATACCATGGCAAACCTGTTTCTTTCACCTAAATAATCCATGGGACCCACAAAATCTAAACATGCCTTACTCCAAGGAGCATCTGCCTCACTCACCGAACTTCTTCCGCCACCTTCCAGTTTTAACTGTTTCTCACTCTGCCTACATTGTACGTACTCCTCAACCCACATTTTCACATCACTATCAATTCCAGGCCACCACATTTTTTCTCTCAATTTTTTCTTCATTAATGTTTATTCTTGATGCCATTTGTGGGCTAAGTTGAATAACTTCTTTCTTTCTCACACCCTCCGGAGGTACAAACTTCTCCCCTCTCATCACTAATGTATCACTGTCCCCTTCACTCAATTCTTCCTGGATCTTCACAAAACCCCTCAAAGTTGGTCTGACATCAGCTTTGCGCTTCCACCCCTCACGAATGCACCTCACCAAATCTTTGAAGGTGTCATCCTCCACAGCCGCTGTCTCCCACTCCTTCCGGGACACTGTCGCAAACTAACCTTCCACTGCATCCTCAACATTCATTACCACACAAACTACTTCTTGCTCGAGGTCATTTTTATCTCCAGTTTTCAAGTGAAATCTCGATAAGCAGTCTGCTTGTACATTTTTCCATCCAGCTACATATTCTAACTTATACCTGTACTCTTGCAGTCTGGATGCAAAATGTGCTAACCTAGCTGAAACTTTACCTGCTCCATCAGGTCTTAACACTCTCACTAAAGGCTTGTGGTCAGTCCTCAGAACAAAACTCACACCCCACAAGTAAGTGTGGAAATATTCCACATCCCATGCTGGTGCCAAAGTGTTGGGGTTTGTAGGGCACAGCCATCATAATAGCCCTCTGTGAACAAATCAGTAAGTAAGGTAATGTTTGACCAGGTGTTAAACACAGCAAGGTAATGTTGACCAAACTTCGATTAATAGGTCAGGTTTATTCTGTGGTAACACCAACCCTATTCGTGTGGGCAATGCATTATGGTTATTTCAGTTCGCCTTTATAAACTCTTCCTAGTATTAATAGGCTTCAGATGATTATATTGATTATGTTTGCCTGTTTTGAATTTCACATTGGTAGAGTGTTCACCAGACTCGAGCAACAAGAACAGGTGCAAGACCTCGTGCGCACGTTGCTTTCTGTTAACTGACTAACGAGTCTCAGCAACGTGAAAAGCAACCCCACCCTTCCTCAGCTATAAAAGACTGCCGCTCCCGCTTACTCGCGCTTGTGTTCGTTACCGCTATCCAGCATCTCCACTTACCTGAAATCTTCCGACAAAGCAGCAGCTCTCTGGTCCCGTCTTTTGACTTCCGGTTTTCTTCCTGCTTCCGCTGCTCTTCTCTACATCGAAGACTCGGTTCCTGTTCCGTCCCCATTATCCGTCCGGCGCATACTTCCTGGTCCAGTTTTCTTCATCCAACCTGCAACAAAAAACAAGAAGAAGAGAATCGTTAGACAAGTAAGAACGTTTTGCTTGCGGAGCGCGCGCGCACGCATGCATGCAGAACAATTAAGGTAAAGAAAAACTTATCGTTGAACTCTCTGGCTGAATACATCTTCCTGCCATAATCTTCTGACCAGAGCTAGACAAATACAAAACAGAAAGAACGCATAGATTACAACAGGGTTGGTGAAAAGAAGACTCTGTGCTTTCAATCATTGCGATCATTGCGAAAGACCTATTTTCATTTCTTTTATTTATTTTTGGGGCATTATTGTGAAGTGTCACAAGGATCTGACGTTAAGTAAGTGGCCCGAAATAAGAGGCTCATTTGTTTATGTACATTACGAATCTTTGTGGGCTAATGTGTTCTTGTTTTTACAGAAAAAGGGAGTGGCACCATAAGTCATCTCTTACATATCATAAGAGCCATACAGTAAAAGCAAAGGTACTAAAAGTGCAAGGAACAGTATTAATGTAATGCAACTTATGAACAGTCATGTTTAGAGAAGTAAGCAGTACTGCACTCATTGTTGTTTAGTTTTTGTAGGGAATGATCCACTAAAGGATTTGCAAACAGACGCTCTTTGACAGAAGTGAAGAGAGTGGCGTGTGTGTCCTTTTATTTTGTCTTTTGGTTATTTTGTCCCTTTTTCCCCTTCCCCCAAGAACCTACGAATCCAAGCTGTATCTGTACAAACGGTTTAGGAGGAACTAGGTGCTAGGGGGCATTGGGAAAAAATCATCACATCTCTCAACTGGAACGACCTGGATTTCAGGTGAGTGAAGGTTAACACAAAGCCTCCCTTTTTATCACAAAGTATTTATGCTCTGTTTGGCTCTAGGTCCTGGACGCAAAAGCTATAGGTTTATCCACACCATCCCTCTCTTGGGACAAAACTGCCCCTAAACCAAGAGCACTTGCATCTACTGTCAAAATGCTTTTGCTCTTTGGTTCAATTGGTGTTAACATTCTTGCTTTGGCTATTTCATCCTTCATTCCGACAAATGCACATTCATGTTTGTCCAACCATTCAAACTCTTTTCCTTTCCTCAATAATTCTCTTAGTACTTCCGTTATATTTGATCAACCCAATGAAAGACTGGAGTTCATCCTTGCCCCCAGGTGTGGGAGCCAATCGTATAGATTTCGTCAAATCTTCTTTTGGCTTCACTCCATGTTCAGAAATCGTATATCCCAAGTACTCAATTTCTCTCAATAAGAATTGACATTTCTCTTTCCGCAAAGTTAAACCAGTGTCACTCAAGACTTACAAAACCCTTACTAACGCTCTGTTATGTTCCTCCTTTGAACTGTCAAAAATCAAAATGACATCCTGGAAAAAAAAAAATTATGAACATCGCCAAATAGTTTGTGCATCATTCGCTGAAACACGCTAGATGCAGATTCCAAACCGAATGGCAGTCTTTTGAACTGAAATACACCATCCATTGTTATAAATGCCATGTATGACTTGGACTTAGGATGTAACATAATCTGGTGATATGCTGATTTTAAGTCTGGTCTTGAAAAGAAATTTGCATTGTTCAACATTAGTACCATTTCTGAAATGTTGGGCAAAGGGAAACTATCCATCACTATACACTGGTTTAAAGCTCGTAAATCCACACAAAATCTCAATCTACCATCCTCCTTCTTCATGATCACCACCAGAGAAAATCACTCTGATGCCTCCACTGGCTCAAGGATCCCCTCCTTTTGCATTTCTCCCAACATTTCCTTGACTTCACTCCGTACTGATATAGGAACACGTCTGACAGCATGTCTAATGGGTTTCGCACCTTCCTTCAATTTTATCTCATGGATGTATCCCTTTAACATGCCTATTTGAGCACTAAATACATTTGAGAATTTGTCCAAGATGAGATCCACTCTTTCATGTTCCCGTATGGTCAACACCTGTTGACTTGCCCTGGGGTCCAAAACAATATGTAGGTCATATTGTTGTACCCAACCCAAGAACACTGGACCCCCTTTAGACACATAAACATTTCCTACTGCTCTTCTCCCTTTGAACTCCAACTCGGACTCCATTAAGCCTAGAATATGTATGTTTTCTCCACTATATCCTTTGGGCTGAATATTATTGTGTTGTGACATAACCTTCAGCCAATGCTCTTCAAAACTTATCTGGGCACTATTGTATACATTGAGCCTGGGTCCACCATTAACTCAATTGGTACCCCACTCACCACAAATTCGGCCCTTGGTCTATGCATTCTAACCATTTCTTCATTCTCGACACACAGCTCCATATCCTCCAAACTCTCTTCTTCCCCAACACAAGCTACATGATTCCTAGGTATGTCCCTACACACCCTTGCTAAGTGACCTTTGCTCCCACACTTCTGACACTCTTTGTCCCTTGCGAAACAACCTCTAAAGTCCTCAGCATGCGCCATACTGCTACACCTGTAACACCCTCTAAATCCTGTTCTGCTAGCGCCACTACTCATTCTTTCCTTCACCTTCTCCCCTGTTTGTTGTCTCCCTTCCGCATTTGATTTTCTTTTAAACTCACCTTTCGTTGTTACCTCTCTTTTATTAACTACATTAACACCTTCCTCCCACTTAGTTTCTAACATCTGCATCTTCTTCATGCACGTATCCGACTCCTCTATTACTTTTGCGATGGCAAAAGCTTCATGTAATGTGGGATTTCTTCAAGCCCACAACCTCTCTTGCATCCTCTTATTTTTGCATTGTGCTATCAATTGATCCCTGATCATCTGATCAGTCATAGCACCAAATTCACATTTCATGGCAAGCTCTCTCAACCTAGTAACCAATTGATTACTGATTCTTGGCCTTTCTGTGAATGGGTATAAAACTTATGACGCTGCATAACTATGTTCACTTGCTTCCCATAATACTTCTCCAATCTCCTCTTTGCTTCTATGTATACATTCTCTGAGGGCTCCCCATCAGCACCTCTCACCTCAGGTAAAAATTGAAAAACATGTTGTCCCTCCTTGCCTAGGGCATTTAATAATAAGGCTTTTGTTCTAGACATTGCAAATCTTAGTCTATCTATAGCCTCTAAATAATTATCAAAAATGCCAATCCACTCCGCCCACTCTATTGCAAATGTACCTGGTTGGGACAAGAACATAGGAGGTGCTGCCACGACCTGACTGCCTGCCAAATGGTCACTATTCTGTACTGACTATTTTCTTGTGTAATTATGTTATCCTACGGTTCTACTCACAATCACACAAAGGAAATGAAAAAATAAAAACACCAAAGGTAATGGAGAGAAAGGGAAAAGGAAACCAACAAAAAAAAAAAAATCTTTTTCCTTTCTTTCTTTTTTTAAGGTCGTGTCCTTGCTGCGAATAGTCTTTCCTTCCTTGGTTCCTCTTACAAAGTCTATTGTTCCTTTTCACCTTCCTTGGTTCCTCTTATAAAGTATGTTGTTCCTTTTCACATTGTAGGCTCCTCCCCCTTGCCAAATCTTCGAGTCTTCCTGTCTTTTGAATATTTCTTTTTTTTACTACACACGGAAAACACAACAGGCAACACACTTGCTCCTTCCTTAATTTTGCCTCGCTGCCGCGCTTAGCCTGGTACTGGCGTCTCCGCGTTGTGCTTGTTGTGAATGTGGGAATAGCTGGGTGCTGCCAGTGGATGCCATAACCCACAGTCTCTGCCTGGCATTGTGCTTGTGCACTGTCTCACACCCAAGCGCGTATTAAGAGTGGCTTGTGGCATGTCCTACGGCTGCGCTCGCACATTGCTCCTTAAGTAATGTCACACGCTCCAGCCTTAAAATTATAATATTGCTTTTGAACAAGGCTTTTTTTTCTGGTACTTTCACGTGGCTGGCATATACTCACGCTGCTAAGCTGCATATGTCAATCTACACTCTCCGGGTGCTTTTCTTGCCAAACAGAAGTGATTTCAGTTTCCCGACTTCACGCTGGGTTCAGCCTTGTCATGTTTGCCGGTTCCTGAACAGCCAATTGTTGCCAAAATGTGGCAATAATGTTGACTTAGGCAGCTCTTTCTCATTCCTTGTTTTATTGGGCAAACATGCAGACAAGAGGCTCCCTCACCTATTCTCCCACCAACTGACTTCTCCCTGGCTTCTGGAACCCCCAAACAATTCCACAAATAGCTATAGCAACTCCGTGCCTGAAAATTCCCCATACAACAGTGTGCCTCCTTTCAGAATTCCCTCAGTCCCTGGAATCCCTGTGATTATCCTAAATCCAGTCCTGCCGCCGTCTATCTTTTTATGAATCCTTTTTCGAACGCACCTTAATACTATCATGTGATCACATTTAGGCCCGGCGAAGAACAACATGATTTTACATGCTCATGGTTAAACTTGACATATTTTCTTGAATTTTGACACTTGACACACAATTTTTTGCTTGCATGGTTGAAGGGATAATGTTCCATGAAATAACTGCTTACAGTTACCCGTCTTTGTAGGCACATTGTCACAGCCTTGAACATTCTGTACAAAAGTTAAAGTTCACTGCACTAAATAATGTTGTTTATTATTGTTAGCTCGGCAACAGCGTTGTCAGGGTAGAATCAATAATGGCAGCCTGACTGGGACTTCAGCTTGGCAACATGGGTGGTGATAATTATATTAGCAACATCACTCCTTTGTTTAGTTAGAGGTGCATTTCGCTGGCACTGATGAGGTCAGTCCAATACTGGAATTCCAGCCCAGCTGATTCTTGTTTACTTCCTGCGAGGAATGATGCCCAGCTCTCCACCAAGACGGGCTCCCTGATGATACTTACCCACAGGTAATGGGGGAGCTAGATCACCCTACAGGGATTCTGGCAGAGTCACCCATGTTAGGGACACTAGGATAGGGAGCACTAGGTAGGAGCATGACTATCACTATACATAACATGTACATGTAACTTCACAGTGGTTGAACTGTTGATCTTCTTCACCATTCTGTTTACTGATTACACTGTTCTGTTTCCTTCGTTGATTATTGCAGCGCACATATTTTACACGAGAATCATAATGCTCCTTTAAATATTGAAACGCCATATTGTATCTTTCTTGTGTATCTCTCTGGGTATGCATGAGTTACCAAACGAAAAGGTTCTAGATCTGTTTCCATGATTTCCTTGGGGAGTCAGGGTTTTCCTGTTCTGAGGTTGCACATTCCACCTTTCACTTTGCCAGGTTAGGGGTACAGATGGTGCACTGAATCAGACTTGCACAGTTTTGACATTTATGGTGTCCAACAAATGCACAGTTTTACTGACAACTTACAATAGGTGTCTCCAACATTTCTGTAATGAGAGCTACTTGTGATCAGTGAAAACTGTGAGCTACTGAAGGCTAAGTAACTCGTTCTTTGTTATCCGACACCCCCTCACCTAACTTCCTTGACTTTAAACCTAATGTCCATGGAGCCCGATACTATGGTTTGAACAAAATACCGTGACTAGGGGTACCCTGTTAGGGGTATCATGCTTCAGTGAGTGCACAGTCTGTATGGATGTATGAACATTTGTGTGAATGAATGGGATATATGTGTATGGGTGACTGAGAGACTTTGTCGTATGTACTTGTGGCACAGGACATACCTTTCACTATATGTGGCACCGTTACATGTACAACACAAATATGCAACAATAGTTTTTTAAATGGAAGAAATTTAACGTGCAGAAAAATGTTCTGCAAAAATGTTCATAATAAGGAACATGATGGAATATTTTTCTGCATTTTCATTTCTCCCATTTAAAAAGTGGCAGCATTTTTCAGTTATACATATGGAAGCATGTCTACCAGCCACTGGGAGCAAGATGTCTGCTGTGTGTAAATGCGACACTTTGAAATGGGAGACAATTTAACCGAAGAGCTAACTTATGTTTATATGCATAAAACTCATCATTTAAATTTTTTTCCCACGTCAAAGTAGTCTTTGTAAACAGTAGGCATTAACTCCCGGTGGCCTGTAGACATGATGCCATATTTATAATAGGAATATCCAGTCATGTGTTTAGATGTGAGGAATTTAAAGTGAAGAATCATGCTTCAGAAAACATTAAGGGGCATATTATCAAGAACGGCGTTAAAATTATCGCCGCTTTAGCGGTAGAAAACTGCCGCTAAAGCGGCGATAATGGGCTTGATAATATGCCCTTGAGAATTCCAATAGAAGCCCATGTTGACACCAGAACATGGGCTTCTATTGGAATTCTCAAGGGCATATTATCAAGCCCATTATCGCCGCTTTAGCGGCAGTTTTCTGCCGCTAAAGCGGCGATAATTTTAACGCCGTTTCTTGATAATATGCCCCTAGGACTTAATTGGCTTAATTTAAATTGGAGAAAAGCATTTAGACAATGTTTCATAGAAGCCTTTTTCTTCACTTCAAATTTCTCCCCTTTACAAGAAAATGACTATATTCGCAGTTATAAATATGGCACTGTGTCTTCCAGCAACTGGGAGCAAGATGCCTACTGTTTGTAAACGTGACACTTTGAAAAAGGAGAACATTAAAATGAAGAGTTAACTTAATCATTAACTTAACTCTTTATTTTAATTTTCTCTCTTTTAAAAGCATTCAGGAACATCATTTTGTTCTCATGTTCCAATATTTAGTTGAAAAATACTTTTATTTAAGAGTTAAATACCTCAGTGCTTCAGTCCTGACCCCTCTGTGACCTACCTGGTTCATAAATCGGAGTGAGCACTGCTCATTATCAGGCTCTGCTATCCACAACCTGATAATAATGTAAAATGAACATAGTCTTTCCTTAACTTTAAAAGGAAAATGACGGTCTTAGTTAAAAATGAAGGCTGGGAGCTACTCTGAAGGCTTCTGCGAGCTACTGCTAGCTCACGATCGACTGGTTGGAGACACCTGGGTTAGTGCAATCATTTTTTTTTATTTCAAAGTCAAATTGACTGTTTGTCGCATAATCTACACTTAATGTCTGATTACAAGATTGGCAGTCCGACCGCTGGACCACCGTTGCAGCAGTTGGGAAAATGCTACCTGGCCGGCAGCATCCCGACCACCGTATTATGTGTTGACCACAGGACTGACGGTGTGCCAGCAGCGGTCTTGCGGCGGCAGCATGCTTCGGCTCACAGACTGAGCCTGAAGGCAATGCCACCACAATGCAGTGCCTGCACTGTTGTACGCCCATTGTTGGCATGCGTCATGTTGTGCACACACGACAGTACAGGCATAGCGGGGCACAGTATGTCCCTCCCAGGAAAAATACCCCATTGACTAAAATGCCCAGGGGCCCTGTTTGGGGCCCTTTCTCTGCCTTTCTGACAACCTTTTCATGGCGGAGTCCCCACCATGAAAAGACTGTCGGAAAGGCAACTAGCAATATGCATGGTGACGCCGGCATCGGCACCGCCGCCATTGTGGCCAACTTCCCCAACTGCCATGAGATCTAAGATCCTGGTGGTTGCAGCTGTCTTGTGGAGGTCTGCCCGCCCTTCTCATAATCTCGGTGGTAACCACCGTACTCATTAATAAGGCCTGTAGTGCACATTGTTGGAGGTGTCTCCATATGCTTTGATTAAAACAGCCTTGTATGGTTATGTGTGGGTACATCATTATCTATTATTATTTTATGTGGGCAATAGGTATTTGTTTTAATTTTAATGTGGTTTAGTGTTCATCTTAAGTGAAATGGCATTCTGTAAAATCCTCATATTGAAGTAGTGGAAAATAATTTAACAATTGAGCACTCTGAGACCCAAGACTGGTCACATGGATTTGGGGATGAAAAAGTATAGTGAGTACACTCTGTTTAGGTTAGCCGATACTAATTCTACTATGCTTTTTACTGAAAGGACCTGCACCTTCTCCAGCAAGAATTTATCATGATCCTTTCTGATCTTGTATCAGGTTGGAGGATGAGTTGAAGGGGTAATGTGGAATTCCAGGCAACCACCTTCAGCGATGGTGGCTAGCACCACTGATCTTACGTTTTGTGCTCCTATTGAGGAAGGTATAACCCCTACCTACCCCATACAGGTGTTGAGTGGATGGGGCAATGACATGAAGGCCAAAACTTGTTTGCATAGGTCTCTACCATTGCTAGGAAAACTTTATCTTGAGTACTGCCTGCGTTCTTCGCTGCTGTCCCTCCTAAGGAGGCTGAAGCTGGTACAGTTATGTTGCAGTACTAGGGCCTGCCTTTGGAGGTGGTTGTATATGTGTTCTAAGGACAACTATCTTTTGTTGCTGATATTGCAGGACTCTGATAGCCTTTACTGCGTCTCTGTCATACGTGGCACAAATATGTGTTGGCCATTGAACGATAGACCCATAAGGTGTTGCTGAAACTCAGGTCGAAACCCCAAAAAATCGAATCCAGTGTTGACTTATCTTGAGGTTATGTCTGCAACATCTAAAGCACATCTGTTTTTGGGATTGGAAATGAGTGTTCCTTCATCAATTATTTCTGTTGCCCAATTCTAAGTCTCTGCAAAATGTTGTAGCAGATATTCAAACTGTTCCCACTTATGTCTATTACAGTGAGAGGGAAAAGCCATAGAATTGGCAATGCGCCATTGTACTTTCTTTATCCAGTAGCGGGGTATCTCCAGTTATGTGCAGTGCATCAGTACTCTTTACAGTGCTGTGACCATTACTAGGAAGTTAGGCACCACATGCCCTTGAATAAATATGGGATGCCACCATTGTTATATCAACCCTGACCTTAACAGGGTCTTTACAACTGTTCCCAGTTCATCTCAACATTGATTTTAACATGGGCAGAAAATATATTCTAACTTGTTTTTCTATAGTGTTTCTGTGAGGAAATCATCCTTTTTCTTTCCCACATGCCACCGGATCCTAGGATGAGCCGGCTCACTTGCTATTACACAGTAGAACGCCAACATATCAGCAGGGGCTGAAACCCTTACGGGGTTCAGCTCAGTAACACAAACAGTCTGCTGTTCCCCATTAGAATCTGAATTAACAAAATGAAGTAGGTAGGTCTATGGTGGTATGGTAGGTGGGATGGAGCCAGGCTTCCCATTTTTGGGGATTGGAAAAGCCTCAGTTTCTTCAGAAAGCACCTTTACAAGTTTCTTATAAAACAGCTGTGCAGATTGGGGGTTGGGGTCGTGGGGGGTTGAAAACACTCACATTATGACCTGTGTCAGGGTTAATACACATCCTGGGATACTGTAGATGGCACCCTGAAATGAGTCTGGCAAGGTTGAAGCTGGTGACTCAGAGGCCTTGTGTGGTGGACTTTCTGTGCTCACGGTTGAAGTGCTTTTCAGTGACTGACTGAGGTGTGCTATTTCAAGACTGGGAGTGGTGTGGCTGGTCCTTGCCGTGGGGCCCAAAATAATAGGTTATATGTTTGTAATGGGTTTAGGTTTCTCTGGGGCTATTCGAGATTTTTCATCTCTGGACTGATCAGGAGATAAAGAAATTGAAGTTAGGTCCTCACGGGCTACTGCTATACTGGAAGATCCTCCAAAATATTCATCAGAGTTGAAGTCATTGACATCCTCAGCCCCTGCCGTGGAATATGATTAGGTAGAGTCTGGCGCTCCACTCTTGCAGCAAAACAGAGTCAAGATTGTGACTAGTTCCAGTACAGAGCAGATAATGCACCTTCACTGCGCTCACCCAGCCTCACGCTCATCCCCAAGCAGGCACTCACTCCCCTTCCACAACAATCCACGGTCCCCACCCCTCACAGTCCCCCAAAGGGTGCCATTAATCATGTGATGTTCTACTCATGCCTGAGACTGCAATACTGCTGCAAGTGATAGCCAACACAAGCATCCAGTTTCTTCTCTGCCCTGTTGTAAAAGGCTAAGGTGTGGGGGAGCCTTCCTTGCATGACGATTTTAGTCACCCGGTACATGCCCAGAGCATCAACTGAACCTCACCTCTGCACTGTCTCCACAGCAAGCACCTCACAGGTCAGCACACTTGTTTATGCTGACAGGAGAGGGCAACTTCAAAAGAATGATGGCATGCTATCCAGCAGTGAATTTCGAACTGAAGGATCCAGCAGGGTTGGTTTGGATCTCTACTGGGCACCAGGAGATTTGGCAGACATCACCAGGATACTCAGGTCTGTGGCTGTACTAGGAGTGATGGGATCCACACAGAATTCTGTAGGATAGTACCTCTTTTCTCCAGCTGCACCACAGACCCTTACTCAAAGTCAGACACGCTCCTCATGTCCTAAAGGCACTTTGTTACAATGCGGGTACTGTCACAAATAATGCTACAGTTCATTCAAGAGTTTATCTTTAAAGGTACTGTAATACGGTTTCGGTTTCCTAGAGTGACCTAGTGAATTACAAAAGAACTTCTTCAACACCTTCTCACCTGGGTCACGATTACTTACAATCCATTCTTCTCCTTCCGCTTGCTGTTTCTGACCCCATCTCCAAAGCTCACACTCTTTCTGTGCTCTTTCAGAATTACGTGGTTTAACAAAGGAGTCTGTAATTTGAAAACATTTTTAACAAGCATTTTAAATGCAATAGGTCTCGCATTTTTGAGAATTTGAGCTATTGGCATTGGAAATGACAATCTCTTTTACCCATCAGTTTTTGTTTGGAGTGGAGTGGATGTATGTGGTGATGTGAGATTTGAAATTCCCCTGTCCCATAATGCACTCGTTATGTTATATTAGGTTAGCATTGTGTGGCTAAAATACATGCATTTGTACTCGCGCTATGTAACCCGCTGAGTTATCCCTGCAGTATGTAGGCCTTCGATTAGCCAGTGTGACTCCATTTTGTATTTCGTAATCCTTATTAGACTGCCTGAGCTGTGCTTGTATTAGGCTTTGGTATTCAGAATCGCTCGCCTCAGCAGAACACTGTACTTCGTTATTATTTTCTTTTCTGTTCAAGGCTGCAACTCGACTTACTTACAGACAATTATTCTGCTTTCGCATTCCATTGTATACATGTAGCTCTGCTCCCACGTTAGGAGACACTGAGACTCAGCACAGTGGCCTTGAGATACCGATAGTGCACCCCTCTGGCAGGTGCTAGCTCATCTCTGTGTACCTCCTTTGTTCATGCCCGGCTCAGGCCAGTAGTTTTCCACCAGAGGCGTGGCCGAAGTCTCCAGAGAGGTTCATTATGTATTAGCATACCCTGGGGAGTCAGTCCCCTCGGCAAACATCTTAGGGTGAAGGTCTGACTGGGCTCCTCTGCAGAGTATATACCTGAATAAATGTAAGTGTTCATTCTCTACTGTCTGATCGACTCTTCATTTGGGAAGGCATAGTAGGTGGTCGTAAGAACCCGCGTGGCCCTAGAGGACCCGTCCTTCAGTTGGCGCCCGAACAGGGACCCCACGAAGTGTGGCCCCCTCACCCGTAATCGAGTCACAGGGGCCGGGGTGGTGTCTGGTCGGTCGGGCGGATCGGGGCCCCACATCCATAAGACCGAGCTTGGTTCTCGCAGCTGCCCCGCCCTTCCGATCGGGCGGATCCCCGGCTAGTGGTCACCGGCTGGGGTCCTGAGAAGGCGAATTCTTGGAGCTGGCCGTTTGGTCTGAAGAGTCGGCAGTGGAGAATAATTTGACTCGACCTGTGTGCACCAGGTGAGTGACTTGGTTCTTGGGAAAATGGTGCCATTCTTCGTCGGCACGAGCCTTTGGGCCGTGTCCTGATGCGGTCTTCGGACTGTCTTGTCTGCAGTTTCTGAACTGCCCTGTTTGAACAACACGAGTCGATGGCCTGTGTCTTGGTACGGTTTCACACCGTCTTGGTTTGTATCTGGTGGGTTTGCGAACCCTTGTAAAGGACACAGAGTGTTTGCGAGCAGTCTGACGGGCCAACTGGAAATTCGGCTTGCGCATTGAAAAGGTCTGGGGCTGTTCGCGGACAATCTGCTAGGCCAACTGGTAATTGGTGTATGTTCGAAAAGGTCTGGGGTTAAAGCCTGTCCCCTTGGACTTGGTATGGTTTCTTGGGTTGTTGTTTTGAACGTGACGCAGCTTTCGGGCTGACTTGTGATGTGCTTGTGTGTCTGGGTGCTGTGTGATTGCAGATTAACGCTGGCGACAATGTTGGTAGAATGTGTGTTTGAGTGAGAAGGGACTGTGCTTTCCAACGGTTGGTTTGGCTCTTGAGCGACTTTGTTACCTCATCTTTTGTGTTCCCGATGTGGGTGTTGTTTCTCCGTTAGGGACAGTACTGCTGTCTTATATTAAGATGCCTTGTTTAAGTAAGTTAGGGTGTTTTGGATGTTGATGCTGTTCTACTGATGCTAGTTTGGAAGAGAGTCAGCCCGCACCTCCGGAGGGTACTCTGAATTTTGACATATATGTCAAGCATGGCATTGGCCCTATTATGTTTTGCACATTGTGGAATAAATATACGAGGGACAATGCTGAGCTGCAATGGCCACTTACTGGCTCGTTTGATGAGCAGAAAATAAATTTCCTGCAGGACAAATTATTTGCTAAGAGGAGTAGGCAGTCCATGTTTGATTCTTTGAGAGTATGGCAGAAAGAAGCTAAGCAGCGACGCATGCGAGCGGAGAAAGAGGTTCAAAGAAAGCAGACACAAACTATTACACAGAAGGCAGTAGCCTATGAAAGGGAAAAGACCGAGAAAGGCATAGAGTGCGCGGATAGGAGGTTTCGCTTGCAGACTGATAAAAGTTATGTTGCTAGGGAGGAGAAAGATGAGCTTGTCAAAGAGCTCTTGGATTCTCGCCCCCTGCCACCTTATGCCCCACAGCGGGTATATCCTATGGCCCCCACCTCTTTGTCCTCGACCTCTGGGACTATCCCCTCTGATGCTTCTGGTACTGATGCCTCAGCCCCGACCCCACTTGCTTCTCCGACCTTGGCCCCGCTTGCTTCCCTTGCATTCCCACTGGCTACCGGGACGGACACTACCGTTTCCCCTGTTCTAACCCTCCCCTCTCCTGCCCCGTCCCTTGGTTCTGCCTCGACCACTACGCTCCGTTTTACACCTACAACTCTGTCCCCCTACATGATTGTGCCTGTCTCTGCCCTTTCCCCTGTGAGTGTGACACCAGACAGCGTTGAATGCTGAAACGCCCATGGGCTGACTTCCCGGAGCCAATTGGGCAGCAGCGCAAGACCGCATGGAGAAAGTGTTGGTGCGCTCTGCTGTGGGTACTGAGGAGAAACAGATGGTGGCGAATCAGGCAGCTCAATCGGCCCGGCATCCGATCTATAGCGTGGAGGATGTGTGGAGTGTGATGAAAGATTATGAGCCTTTTATACAGCAGCATGTCCTTAAACACATGTCAGCCACACTTATAGAATTATGGGAGCAGTGTTTCCATGGTACTGCACCGCAGATTATCTACGACATACGGGACAGAGTATATGTTACAGACATGGCCCCGAATGAGGTTTTTAGCAATATGTCTATGCTGCTGGGTTACCGAGGTAGATTACTCCAAAAGGTCCCGATGCTGGGAACTCAGCACCCTATGAGGGAAGTCCACCCTATTTACCACCCTGAAATACCAGAATTGCGCGACTCCGCGAATACTGTAATAAGACCACGAGTCGAAGCCCGGTTCCAAGAACAATGGATCTACACTACTTGGAAGAGGAGTGAGGTCCTTTCCCTAAAAAGCCAGTTGCCGGACCCACGGAAAAACCCCACTGCATATTATAAAGAACTGACAGAGGCGGCCTCCTCCACAGTGATGACGTTAGCTGATATAGAGTTATTTTTCGGTTTGTTAGTACCGGTAGATATATGGAGACAGGTCCACATGCAGGACCATGCTCTGGAGTTGGGCGGCACATGGAATGAGATTAGTGCATGGGATAAGGAGCGCAAGCCCGGGGAGAAGCCAAAGGCAGAGTTATTGGCTTTACCAGGGCGTATTATTGCTTATATGCACTCCCTTATCCCACCGAAGAAAGTGGACTGGGATAAGCTGACTGCGTGTCATCAGAAGAAGGATGAGAGTGTGTCGGATTTCTTTACCAGATTTGAAGGGGTGTTTCTCGACTTTAGTGGTTAGGATTTGGCACAGGAGGGTGGTGTCCGTTTGTTTGTGAACAGATTTGTCACTAACTTACTCCCTGAGGTTGCCACTAGGTTGCAGACTTCAGAAAGTACTTGGACGACATCCTCCCCGTCAGGAATATTGAGTATGGCACAGTACTATGAGCATAGAGAGAACGAGGACAAAGAAAGGGTGGAAAAGAAGTCGAAAGATTTGAAGACGAGGGAGTTGATGCAGCAAGTTGCGAGAGGGAGAGGTAGAGGACGAGGTTCGGGTCCAGGTACACGGCCACCCCGGACAAACAGGGGTGGTGCTTCAGGTGTTCCTGTGGGACCCAATCAATGTGTGTACTGTAAAAAGGAGGGACATTGGCAGAATGAGTGTCCGGAATTGTTGCAGAAAGGTGGGGCTCCGAGAGATCAGGGTTTTGGAAGCAGAGGGCGAGGAGGAGGAGGAGGCCAAGGTGGGCCTCCGGCAGGGGATGCATCTTACAACAGGCAGAGCGGAAATTATTTTGACAACCCTCGGGGACGACAGTACTACCACGACGATTATGACATGGACGAGGTGACGGGGTTGTCTCACAGCTAGGACAGCCAAGGGTAGGGCGAGGGACCAGTTCAGGTGCCTGTAGATCAGCGTGGACCGTACATTACTGCGGATCTATAAGGTACTACCGAGATATTCCTAGTTGATACAGGGGCTATGAATAGCTCTGGTTCCCGTTCACTGGTCCCTGGGGCAGCTCTGTCTGGCCAAAATAATGTTTCAGTGGGTTTCTCAGGCGTGCCGGTTGTTAACCCCATTTCCAAGCCTCTTGCTTTGACTATCGGTCCCTTTACAGTTGACTCACCATATCTACTGACGTCCAATTGTGGGGAGAATTTACTAGGATTGGATCTGTTGAAAAAATTGCATGCGACGATTTCCTGTTCCCCAGACGGCGTTTACATGACTGTTGGCCCGCGAGTCGCCTATGCCAAGCAATGCTTCACAAAGGATGACCCCCTTCCTCCTGAGTTCCGTGATGTGCCACGCATGTTGTGGGCCACAGGTGATACAGATGTGGGGTTGCTCCAGATCCCGCCAGTCTCTATACAGGTACAGGATAATGCCAGATTGCCCCGAATTCCTCAATACAAGATATCCCAGGCAGGCGAAAAGGCCTTGTTGCAAATAATACAGGAATTGATTAAGTCTGGGGTGGTTGAAGAGAGAGCAGCAAATGTGTGCAATAGCCCTATTCTTAAAAAGACACCCTCGGATGGTTCTGACACTCACCATGATGTTTACCGCTTCGTTATTGATCTTAGAGAGGTCAATAAAATTGTGGTTCCCCAATATCCTGTGGTCCCTGACATTACAACGATCCTGACAATGATTCCCCGACTGCCAAATTCTTCTCCGTGATTGATCTGAAAAACGCTTTCTTTAGCATCCCTATCCATCCAGATAGCCGTCACCTTTTTGGATTTGCAATAGCCGGTCGGAGTTTTAGATTCTGTCGTGCTCCACAAGGCTATACAGAAAGCCCCAGTATTTACAGTCAGGCTCTGAAAGCACAATTAGATTCTTTAGAGCTTCCCCCTGGTAATGTGTTGCTACAATATGTCGACGATCTCCTAGTGGCCTCAGACACTGAAATAGACTGTAAAGACACCACGGTAAAATGACTGTTACATTTGGCACACCACGGACACAAGGTGTCCCTTTCGAAGTTTCAATATTGTCGACAGGAGGTCACCTACTGTTGAAGGAGGGTCGCAGACTAACACCAGAGCGCATAGCTGCGATTACTAACATGCCTGTTCCTAAGACCCAACGCGAGGTACGCGCGTTTCTGGGGATAACTTCGTATTGTCGGCATTGGATACCAAATTTCTCCTTACTAACAAAACCCCTTCTTTACCTGACAACTAAAGATGTGCATGAGCCTTTGCCGTGGACACCTGCATGCCAGCCAGCTTTTGAACAGTTAAAAACTGCGCTTTGTTCTGCTCCTGTGCTTGGTACTCCTGACTACCAGAAGCCTTTTTTGCTCTATGTACATGAGGCCGACGGTTGCGCGCTTTCGGTACTAACACAGGGTTTCGGTGGTAAGCAGAGACCCTGCGCTTACTTTTCTGCTATCTTGGATAATGTCGCCAGAGTGCTCCCGAGCTGTCTGAGAGCTGCTGCAGCGGCAGCGGTATCTATCAGGCAATCGGCAGGGCTCGTTCTTGATACTGCCCTCACAGTTATGGTACCTCATGCTGTGGACACGCTTTTGAACAAGACAAAGACGCAGCACCTCACCAGTGCACGTCTCACTGGATATGAGTTGACCCTATTTGCTCCACACATTACCATCAAGAGATGCGCTACCTTGAACCCAGACACGTTACTACCCCTCCCTTCGGAAGAAAAGGACAATGATGTCCATGATTGCCTATTCCGGACTGAAGAGGAAATGAAGGGACGGGTAGACTTGACTGATGTTCCCTTATCTGACCCCCAAGGGGAACTATATGTCGATGGATCTTGTTTCAAATTGCCGGATTGCACTACCACTGCAGCCTATGCGATCACCACTCTATGCACCGTAGTTGAGACATCTTGCATTCCATACCAGTAAGCCCAAGCAGCAGAGTTAGTCTCTCTTCTCAGAGCTTGTGAGTTGAGTGAGGGACTGGCTGTTAATGTCTACACTGACAGTCAGTATGCCTTCGGGTGGCCCATAATTTTGGACACCTCTGGGCAGAGAGATGGTTCCTGACATCAAATGGGGAAAGGATACAGCACGGCCCCCTGATACTTAGGTTGTTGTCAGCCTTGACGCTTCCGGACAGGTTGGCTATAATCAAGTGCAGCGCCCACAAGGCTGTTGTAGATGATGTTGGAAGGGGTAATGCCTTTGCTGACCAAACAGCTAAGGAGACAGCTAGATCAAAAATGAATAAAATGTTTGTGGCAGGTCCTGCTAGATGGGTTCCAGAAAATGGGATGTTTGAGGATACAGTGGAAAGTGGAAAGGAAATACAAAGAGAGGCGACTGTAGACGAACTAGAAATGTGGGAGGAGAGGGCAGGACGTTTGGATGAGGATGGGTGCTGGACTGATTTGTCAGGGAAGCAGAGATGGTTGTTGCCGAATGCGTTCGTCCTCCCCGTAGTCACCATGGCTTATGGCCCGGCGCACATTAGTGCCAAAGGGATATGTAAACTATTAGACCCAGTATGGCAGAATGAGAATATCCCTAAGGTTGCCGGCCATTTGGTAAAGCACTGTATTATTTGCCTAAAGCACAATCCTGGGAAGGGTACCCCAACGCCTGCTGGTAATTTCGCACCACCTTCCTTCCCTTTGGAGGTTCTCCAAATGGATTTCATCGAAATGGAACGAGTGAATAACTTGAAATATGTACTAGTGGTAGTGTGTGCATTCAGTAAGTGGATCGAGGCCTACCCAACCAAAGAGAATACGGCCATGGCAACAGCAAAGGCACTTTTGAAAGAGTACTTCCCACGCAACGGATTGCCACGCGTGATCTGGAGTGACAATAGGAGCCACTTCAATGCAAAAGTCATTGATCTGGTGTGCAAGGGCTTACACATTAAGCAGGAATTTCATGCAGCAAATCACTCCCAGTCGGCAGGTCTTGTTGAGAAGTACAATGGTACTCTCAAATTGAAGCTAGCAAAAATCCATGAAAGCACAGGATTGCAATGGACAGATGCGTTGCCCTTAGCGTTATTGTCCACAAGGGTGACAGCACACTCTGGAACAGGGCCGTCACCCTATGAGGTTGTCTTCGGACGGCCTGCCAATGTCTGGGGCGTCCCAAGACCCAAGCGTTTTTCCGAGATAGAGTACCCTCTTTTGATTGACTACTTGTATGCTTTGACTAAAGATCTCCATTCTCTTCATCAACAGATACACGCCGCTCTACAACCAGTGCCAGAGGGCCCCGGGCACCAGATCCAACACGGATTTTGTTATGATTCGGCAGTTTCATCGCAAGAATTGTTTGGAGCTGAGGTGGAAGGGGCCTGCCCAGGTGCTTTTGGCCACCCGTACTGCAGTGAAGATCGACGCCCGAAAGCACTGGGTCCATGCCTCTCACGCAAAAAGGGTACCCCTTCCGCTTCCATACGACGCCTGGGTGCAAGACGGGATCGCTGATCAGGAAGGAGAGCTGGTTCCCCGTTTCGTCCCTTTCTCCGACGCCCGGCTGAGAGGGGTGCGAACAGACAAGGAGATTGACGAGGCCTTATTCGAGGCAATACCCCCTGAGATAAGGGCCGCCCCAGATACTCCAGCCCCTGGCATGCAAACCTCTGAGTCTCGATCCCCACCTGAATCCGAGTTTTTGCCCCTGTTTGTCAACGAGGAAGAGCCTGGGCGCACCAGGTACAATCTGCGGCCCCGACGGAAGGGCAGTGCACCGGCAGGGCAATATAGGAGTTAGGGAAGGACTTGAGTTTAGGTTGTAGATGCTGTGCCTCTGGTGCCTGCTTTAGATTAGAGTGACGAACACTGGTGCACTGCCCTGGACACTGGACAGGATCGCTGAGGGTATTTGCCCTGGAGGGAGGTTGCCCTATCCTGAAAGAAGAAGGATTTGTTTCTCATTAAGGGCCGCGATTGTTTTTCAGCAAGGGTTGCAATTGTGCAGCTCCATCGTGGGAGTGTTTTGATGAACGATAGGAGCCTGCCTGTGAGGCTCTAGATGGACACAGGAAAGAAGAATACCCCTCTGGCCGGTTGTATTGCGGCTCCTATTCCCAATAGTATTTTCTAAAATGTATCCCTTTGGTCGCACCATTCCTGATGAGGAGCAACCCTTTGCAGCTCTGCACCCCACTCCGCATGGTCCCGTTTGGTCCTCCTGGTCCCCCAAGACTAAAATAGTATTTGTGATAATTTTGCTTTCTCTGATATTTGTATTTGGGGTGCTGTTCTTTCTAGAAGAGAAATATCCTCTGCATGCTTGGATAAGTACTACACCGACACCTCCTGAACATATTATTAACACTTTAGCACCCCACAAAGAAGAGCACCGGAAGTCCTATAAAGATAACGTTTTTATTCAGACGCTGCATCAAACACATGCTGTTTATAACACAACGAAATGTTGGGTGTGTGGGTTGTTGCCTTCTGTTACACATCAAAGTGAGTATTTACTACCAATGCCTCTGTCCTATGTTGATAGCTGTGAAGGTTGGTTCACCTTGCTTAGTTTGATCCGCTCATTCTCCCAGCCTGACTCTTTGGAACACAGGAGCACCAGTTCCCGCTCTCTGACCATGAATGTGTATCCTCAGCATAGATCCCCACATGGTGTTTCCCCTGGAGATAGACGATTTGATCGAGTATTCTTGAGTTCCTGCCTCAGAGAGGCAAATGGAGGTCAGAAGGCAAATAGAACAGGGGTGGACAAAGATAGGTTCTCGCAATTCAATATATCTGAATATTACCAATCTTTCCAAGCCCGCAATGTCACTGAAGATAAGCCCATACCTCTGGCGGTGATGGATGTACCAGTACCTTTTTGTGTTCAGCGGACGGGAGACATAGAGGTAGGGAACAGTAGATGCAACGCCACTTCCATTTTGAGAATGCCCAAGAGCCCACCATTGATCCCACCACCCAATGTTTACTTCGTTTGTGGTGATCGTGGTTATGTGTGGCTGCCTGAGGGATGGTCTGGGCGATGTTACCTCTCTTACCTCCTTCCCCCAGTTTATATAGGTCCTTCCAACTACCACAGAACTCATCACCTGCAGCGTAGAGATGCCCCAGTTTTCCGTGTTAAAAGGGTTATAGATCCAGACGACATTGACCAAACAGATACTTCCTTGCAGCAGTTTACTGACATAATGAAGGGTGTCATACCATTCTGGGGTCCCATGTTCAATGCTCGCAATATTCGACGTCTGGCCAGAGTAGTCGAGGGGGTCATTAATACCACTGCAGGTATACTGACCAATATTACAGTTGAGCTCCAGGCTACAAGACTTGTCCCGCTTCAAAACCGGATGGTTTTATACGTCATCTTAGCTGACAGGGGTGGAGCCTGCCGCGTCATCGGAAGCAGTTGTTGTGTTTACATACCTGACAGTGCCCCGACTGTATACAGAAATTGCACAGACTGGCTTCCAAAATTCACGAAGACAATGGCACATGGTCCCTTTCGGGATGGCTCTGGGGTCTATTGACGTCATGGGGTTGGAAGATACTCCTTGTCCTGATAGCCATTGCAGGGGTCATTTTCACATGCTGTCTATGCATAAATTGTCTCCCAGCCTGCTGCACCTATTGCATAAGCAAACGCACTCCTAGTGTTCTGTTGCCCAAAAGTGACAATAAGTGTTCCCCCATGATGATGCAAGAAATTCAGTCAATAATGTTAATAGATGAAGGAGTCTTTGAATATTAAGTACAATTTCTTTGATGCTTGCATTTGCTTTATTTTCACCTTGACTAATGGATGGCTAGATAATATCCATCTTCCCCCTATAATTGTAAAGACCCTGCCGGATAGCAATAAAGCTTTTAGCCACTCATGCTAAAAGGGGGGTCTGTTAGATTTGAAATTCCCCTCTCCCATAATGCACTCGTTATGTTATATTAGGTTAGCATTGTGTGGCTAAAATACATGCATTTGTACTCGCGCTATGTAACCCACTGAGTTATCCCTGCAGTATGTAGGCCTTCGATTAGCCAGTGTGACTCCATTTTGTATTTTGTAATCCTTATTAGACTGCCTGAGCTGTGCTTGTATTATGCTTTGCTATTCAGAATCGCTCGCCTCAGCAGAACACTGTACTTCGTTATTATTTTCTTTTCTGTTCAAGGATGCAACTCGACTTACTTACAGACAATTATTCTGCTTTCGCATTCCATTGTATACATGTAGCTCTGCTCCCACGTTAGGAGACGCTGATACTCGGCACAGGGGCCTTGAGATACCGATAGTGCACCCCTCTGGCAGGTGCTAGCTCATCTATGTGTACCTCCTTTGTTCATGCCCGGCTCAGGCCAGTAGTTTTCCACCAGAGGCATGGCCGAAGTCTCCAGAGAGGTTCATTATGTATTAGCGTACCCTGGGGAGTCAGTCCCCTTGACAAACATCTTAGGGTGAAGTTCTGACTGGGCTCCTCTGCAGAGTATATACCTGAATAAATGTAAGTGTTCATTCTCTACTGTCTGATCGACTCTTCATTTGGGAAGGCATAGTAGGTGGTCGTAAGAACCCGCGTGGCCCTAGAGGGCCCCGTCCTTCAGGGTTGAGTGGAATTATGTGAGTTGGATTGGAATTGTTAGTTGTGGAATTGTGTGTGGTGGTATTGTGGTGATATTGTGTGGTGACATTATGTGGCATGGTGTGCAGTGGAAATATGTGGATAGTAATTATGTGATACTGAGTGTACTGGAGGTATATGGAGAGGGATTGTGTGTGATAGAGTGTAATTATGTGGAATGGTATTTTGTGTTGTGGCATGGTATGTAGGGACATTCAATTATGTGGTGTGTTTAATTTTGTGTTATTTGTTGCGAACTCTGAATATCAATAACATGCGTGTTGTCAACATCACAACATCACAAGGATGAATGTCATGCCAGTCCCGCTGGATTTCAAATATGCCACTTAGACAATCGGGACAAATTGGTACCACAATTGCAATAATCCACTACGCCGCCATACCGTGATGCTTGCAGCGTTGGGCTGATCAGATCATTTAACAAAATGAGATGTGGCCTTCAATAGTTGAGCTATGGTGCATAATTTCACTTCATTTAATGAGCCTGTATGTGAGAGCACAAGACCATTGAGAGAGAAAGATTCCGCCCACGACTGATAGAAAACATATACTTCTAATTTTCAGAATAAAAGTGCAGCAGGCACTATTAAGAGACAATTCAATCTTGTAATAAATAGTACGGTGCTTGGTGTGGCAGCACGTCTGGAAACTACATGGATAGAGGAGGATTATGCTGTTTTTACCATGTAGGAATGCGAGGTGGACAACTGGTTGTGGCGTGTTTTGTGAAATATTTGCACATGCGCCTTAACCTTGCTAAGGTATGTTGGGCCGCGCGATGTAGTGGCTGGGGGCAAGCGCACCATTCCTCAGTGCGTGCCTGCAAGAAGAGAGCATGTGCATTACATAAATGTATCCCTGGAAGGTAGTGGGTGCACTGGAATGTGCACAAACTTGAATGACATGCCATGTATGCGATAACTAGAGCGCTGACCTGCAACGAGCAGTGTGAAGCACGACGCATGACGTAAAGTGATCACACATCAGTGTACATTCTACCAGCGTCAGAAAAGAAAAAAGAGTCCCCCAAAGAACAGATAAATAACCATAGCGTAATGAGACAGTGGGAGGAACGGAAGAGAAAAAGTAGGGACAAAGCTGCAGAACTGACCACTAGCAAACAAGGTTTTTAAAGGACACTGACATAGACAAATTAAAAGCAAAGGCAAGTAATGGGGGGGGGGTTGGAACTCCACAAAGCATCTGCAACAGGTCGCTAAGTAACAGCGCAATCGCTGTCGAGGCTTGACCTAAAAATGAGCTTTGGTTGTGCTGTCACATAGGGAGCACAGGGACATTTGAGATGTCATAAGTGATATCATCAATGATGTCATTTAACATAGCATGACTGATGTAATATGAGTAGTCATAAGCATTCTGTGGCAAGGCATAACTTGTAGTTAGCTCAGTAAATTATAACTGGTGAATTTCATTTTTCTTTATTTTTTGAACAAGAATGTTTATATTTTATAGACTTACTTTTTTTTGACAATATTCTGGCCCGTGATGTTCTTTATGATATTTTTGTAGTTTTCCTACAAAGTATATAAACTCATTATTTTTGTTGGTAATATTTTTGACACAATATTACGGTACATATGTCCCCAATATTATGTCACATATGCCCAAAGATACAAGTCTTCAATGAGGCATGTGTGATGTTCAGAGCTCTGCACAGTTGTAAATGTTATTTTTTAATTTTTGTGGGCCAAATTGTTCCACTTTGGAGGATAAATGTACTATTCCCAATATATTCTTAACATCTTTATTTTGTCCCATGATATTTGTGAGTTGACAATATTTTTGACTAAATATTCCTGTGCCACAATATTGTTTCTGTGCTATTTTATCGGAATACAATCATGGGGCTCGGATGGGTTTTTATTTATGCAATGTGTGTAATTTCCTTCACAGAGGTGTTGAGCATCTCCTGAAGTCAATCTCTTTGTTAAGTCCAGGATAGGTGGTGGTTTACAAACCTATAACATCTGCCAGAAAACACAACGACCTGGTGCCCTACCTTCCCTTAACATCACCTTGTACGTTTTTTCAAAAATCTAGTGTCAGCTGGATTTATGGTTTGATAGGTCTATTTATTGAGCACAGTTTACCTATTTAGCTCCACAAAAAGTAACCAGAAAGCACTCTCTGTTGGTGTTAAAGGGGAGGGAAGGAGAAGAGGTTCATGTAACAGATGAACTGCACATTGGGAAATCGAGAAACTGGAGTTCAATCCCAGCTTCCTTACTTGACCACATTTAGTGATCCTAGTCAATTACTGTACTTTCTGTGCCGTGTTCTCCTTTATGAACCAATTTTAGTATGTTGGCAAATACTTCTGAATATGCTTAATCCATGTCTCCGAAAGAACAGTTCTCCAGTCCCCAGTGAATAGCCGATGCTGCTACAGAGTATTGGAACATTTGTGTTGATTAAGAGGACGCAGTTTTGGGCACTTTAGAACTTTGCATTTGAGGGTTTCCTGCTAGTCTACACAGCACAGGCTTCGCAAAGAAAACAGTTCTTGGCTACAAAGGACCCGAGTTGGTTATAAATGATGGATTACAGTATGTATGAAAAATAATATTTTACAAAGGACTTTAGTGTGAATCAAAGTGTAATGGTGTAAATGGTGTAAAGTGTAATGGTTTTTTAAGAACGCAAGACAATAAAATCTATAATATTTTAATAATTTTATTTTGCATACATGACTTTATTCATCCTCTCTCTTACAGGGTGAAAACCTTCATAAGGCATAGCTTCTACATTGAATAATACAGTCATAGGAAAAAGACACAATGTACTAGATCAAGGATTTCCTAAAACAAATCACCCGTTCTTGATGGTAAAGAACAATAGTTTAGAATAACAATTGTACAGCTTTTGATAACATTTCAACACAAGTTAATGTTTGCATAAAATGAAGCAATTATCCTTGAGGTTTTATCATATATATTTTATACAGTGAGCCAATTGATAATATTTGATACTAAATGAAGCATTATCCGTTCCAAGCTATGAAGCAGTGCAATCCGTGAGTAAGGCAGTTTCAGCTATAATACCCCAAGAAGACATTGTTATAAACTAAGAATTTTAACTCTCTTGTTGCCGTGGTGGAGACATAGGATGCAAGGAACCACAATCCCTATGGTACCAGGAATAGAGGGTGAGCTTCATTTAAGACTGGATTCACTACTCTGTGGGGGGATCTGGAAATAAACAAGAACACAGTGAGTGAGGCGCAAATCAATATATGTGCACTTACAACACATACTGAGAATGTCAATGTAAAACTCTACATACACAGAAGCTTGTTATAGGTTAGTATCAACAGAATAATTTGTGCAGGCTTCTTGAAAAGGGACACAATTCTTATATAACGAGAGACATTTGGAAACAGCATTCAATAATTGATTATTTGTGTAGCTTTACTTAGTTTGTCACAAACCAATTAAACTCTTAACATAAGAAAAATAAAATAACAATATACATTAAGGCCCTGATTTAGAGATTGGTGGACAGGTACACCACCATAAACATTAAGAATATCCCATCCACCTTATTACAAGTGTCATTAGATATAATTAAGGATCCCAGTTTTCCTTTTTTATTGAATATTGCAGATAAATGCAGACAGAAACGTGTATTTTCTATCTCTATTTTTTTTAAGTGGAAAAATACAGAAAATCAGAATTCTTTTGAGTGACCCTACATGCTGTCATTCATGAATTTCAGACTAACACCTTTATCGATTTGCAGCATTTCCTAAATTCATTCGATATCTCTACATAAGTTTGTGCTATTATGCTAACAATTTCATGTGTGTATTTTGTTTTACTATATTTGACTGTATAATGGGCTAAAACCTGGAAGGCATCATAAATACATGTAGAGTACATGAGTTATGACTTCATTTGTTCACAAAACACAAAATAATTATGGATAAATGGCAATAAGATGGCCAAAAAATAAATGGATAAATACATTCGGAAAGGATAAACAAATAAACACCATATAACGTGAAACCTTAGATATGATGCACTGGTACTAAGGAGGACAGGATATCAGTCACGTTCATGCTGCAGTGACCTATCCACCAACCTCTAAATCAGGCAATATGCATTTTCTTAAATATATAAAAAGACAGGGGGAGGTACGAGGAAAACTTGTCAGAAAGGCCTATCCTCCAGCTGATCAGGTTCCAACAAACAAAAGGTCTGTTGGTTCTGATGTGAACTAACCCTCCACAGGTGGCATGCTTCACCATCGGGTTCTTCCTGTTCCGCTGAGGAACGGGCGTGCTGCGACCTATGAGGCACGCAGGAGCACTGATTAGTACATGATGATGATAGAAGTAAATAGCAGTGGAAGGGGTCTTGTTTAGACGGTTAGTAGGTTGGTGAATCCTTTAACCTATCATCTAGGCAGTATGATAAAAAAAGGAGGAAAGTGGGAAGTCTAGGTGGAAATGTACCTGCCTTCCTACATGTTTTAAGCCAATTCCCATGGGTTTTCATCAGGACCAAGGAATTAGCCACGGTAACACCAAAGCGGCACCTCGTCGTAATAACCTAGGCGAATCCCCCTCTGCCCTGGAGGTGCTGAGGGAGCTAATTCCTTGGTCTCACTTGTTTGTCATTTACCTTGACTCCTTTTAGGAGCTGCCAGAGACTTCATCATGTAATTCATCTCTGATAAAAAGAAGACTAAACTATGTAAAATCTGAAGTTCTACTCTTAAATACATTTTGTTTTAAACACATATTAAACAACTCAGGATTTTCTCGGAGTCCTACTAAAATAACATATTTAGGGCTGTGGTTTATGAATTTTATTAGAGATATGATTACAATCAATTTCACTGCATCATTTAACAAATTAAGATAATTTAGGGCTTCATGTAGAACACTTTTTGAAAAATTGCAAACGGCCATTTGTGACCACAAAAAAAGCAGTTTGAAATGTACAAGAGCCACATTGCGATTTGGAAACTTGTTACCGAATCGCAATCTCGTTTTGTGAATAGATATTTGAAAGGGGCATGTTTAGGGTATCGCTTCAAAATACCAAACCACAGTGTTATGTATTGATGTTTTGTGACTGAACTATTGTTGCAAAACAAACATTTTTTGCTGACTACTGAAAGGTAGTGGTAACCATTTGCAAATGAGAAGGGTCCCCATGGAACCCCATCCCTTTTGAGAATGAAATATTTTTTTAAGAACAGACAGCTGTCCCACGCACCACTTCCTATTCCAAAAAAATTAAACTTAACTGTTTTGTTTTTTTGTTTTTCAAACACATCCTGTTTTCCTTTTGAGGAATACGGGATGCATTAAAAAAAAAAGATTGCTTTAGTCAAAAGAAATCACAGAAATGGTGGCCTGCTGACCCCAGCACTTCACAATCCCTGTGATGGTTATTGATTCCTAATGGGTAGCAAACTACAACCTACCTTATTAACATTTATGAGGTAGGTTGATTTGTGACCCACTAGAGATTGCTAATTTGGTAAGAATCACAATTTGGAAATAGCAATTCCTAATTGTTGTACATGTGGCCTTTAATTTCTACTTAAAACCCTCTTTCTGTGGGGTCATCTGGATTCAATAAAGATGATGTTGGTTTAATTAACGTATGCACTTTTGCCATGATACCCCTAAACTTTCTAGTTTCTCTTATTAAGAAATATAAGTCTCTGCTTGTACAATACTTAGAATAATAAACAAAATCACTGTTTCAGTTTCCAGTGCAGAACTGTCTGAAGATGATTTTGAATTATATCCTCAAGCTTTTATTTCCAAAAATCATTTCCTTGGTACTTAGAATCTGAATACTCTCTTCTCCCATTATATATGAACATGGGCAAAGCCTTCAAATCTCCATTCTCCTTTAATTAATTTTTACAATTTACAAGAAACCATCTAATTTTTCATTACCTATATTTAAATTTATGTCTAGTTTGCTTGGACCCATGATTATACTCACAAAAAAATAGTAAGTTGCTTTTCTTAACTCATCTATGTGGTATAAAAAATGAATTAAAATCAAGCAAACAACTATATACTGGCCTACTTGGAGACTCAAAGGGCTAAAATTGGTTTACCAACTTACGCCAGACTACTGAAATAAAAATGAGAGATACCCTAAACACCATCAAACATATTGAACATATTAAAGGTACTTCCAAAAAACCATATACTTTAAACTTATTTTAAGCTAAATTCCAGTTTAAAAAATACTCTTCTGAAAATGCCTCCTAATTTCTTCTTAAAATCATGGTAGACATTATGGGGATAAAGCAAGACATGAAAACTACTAGCTTATTATATAAAAATTAAGAAAGATTTTACAAAAATGAAAAGCATCCATACAGCCAATAATAACTTCATTGTAATGATTTAGAAATACCCCAACCATTTGGAGATTAATATAAACTCTTGACACTTCAGAAAATCTCCTCTACTGCAGATCAATAAAATTTCAGATTATTTCAATTCCCCTCAATAACAAATATAACACTGATTTTGATTTCAATCCATGGAAAAAGATATTTTCTCAGATGAGATTGCCAGAACCCTTTGCTTAATTTAAATAGGTAAAGCTCCTGGACAAGTTGCTTTTTCCATTGAATTTATACATTTAACCAACTTTTATTAGCTAAACCTTTTTTATCTCTTTTATTATTTCTCAAATTCTAACATTTCCCAATGAACTTTTCAAGATGCCCTCATTTGTTTAATCCCTAAAGATGATTGTTATCACCAATTCTGCAATAATTATTGACCCATATCCATAGTTACCACATATTATAAAATATTTGGCAGCATTATTGCCCTCCATCTGGGACTTCTTTTAGCAAAACAAATCAGTCATAAACAGTCTATACAAAGTTTGCCTTTGGGTGCATCTTCCCATTTGGTCTGTTAAGCTATTATGGGGCATATTCTCAAAAACTTATTGCCGAGTTATCGGCACTTTAGAGCAGCAAAGGTGGCGAAAGAATTATCGCCCCATTCCCAAGCTGGTGCAAACTGACCACATCGCCAGTTTTCCGGCGATAGCTGCCGCAAAAAACATCGCCACGGATGAGAGAGACAACTAACGCTAATGATATGCAGAGTAGGCGTTCCTGTGCAAAAACACACAAAAACACCACTTCGCAACATTCACAACGACCAGCCAGATCTGCGATGCGATCCAAAAACAGGCGATAAGGCGCATTAGCAGCAGGGATTTAACACCTGTCTTTTACTGGTGTTAAGCAGGACGACAAACTGCAGTAGAAAGGGAGCCCAGCCCAGAGCCACATCTGAAGACCAACAGATGCCATGGAGACAATGATCGTGCAGCCTGGAGACCCAAGAGGGCCACAACACCCACCGCAACCACCCCAGGCCCCCCCCTGATCCCCTCCTGACTACCACAGAGGCAGCGCAGAACAGGACAGCGGACGTTCCCAAAACCCACCAGCCTCAGAGACTTAACGCCAGAGGAAGTCATTGCCCACTACAGGCACAAAAGAACAACCATCCTCCGCATCCTGACCCACATTGCCCACAGGCTGACGGTACCAACACGGCGGACAACCACCATCCCTCCGCAGACGAAGCTGCTGGCTGTGCTGCACCTGTTGGCCCCTGGTACCTCCCAAACAACAACTGCCAGAGTCGGAGGAGTTTCACGGCCAGCCCATCATACGTCCTCACCCATGTCATGGATGAATGTCCACAATAGCAACGGCGGGCCCCGGTCACCGCACCACACGACAGTTCCAATTCGTAGTGTTCCTGCGCAACCAACCCCAACGCCATCCGTTGCCAGACGCCACTGGGCCCCAGATCCAAAACTGTAGTAACTGAAATGGGGTTGCGCACGGTCATGAAATCCAGTAGTCAACAGTAGTGTAAAATCAGTCCTTTATTACAAATACAACAATAAACAATACGAAAAGCACAGCCAACGCCCAGCGGGGAACTTCATCAGGGCAACGTGTGGATTCAAGTAACTGCATATGCTGCGGGAACTCCCCAATACCATTCCATACTCCGGAAGTCAGTATCCAGAAACCTGTTGGACAAATGGTGACAATGGTCAAGCGTCCGTATAGTCACCAACCTAATCTGGTACAGTGTATAGCACTTGGACAAACCGGAATGCTCACAGGAAAGACAAATCCTGCACAAAAAGACCGTAACAGAAGTACGTGTGGGCGTAACCTTCGTAGGAAAAAAAAGGAAGGTTACAGTCACACTAACTTCTGTTACAGTCTCATGATGCAGGATTACTCATACCTGTAAGCATCACGGTTTGTATCAGCTTGATACCCCTGCACCTTCACTCCCCCCACCCAGCCAGGAGGGCGCCGCCGTGACCGGTGGTGCCTACGCGATCCTGTGCACCTGCTGCACCCCAGCCCTGGTCCCCAGACTAGTCCGCCAACCAGCGATGAGTGCCCGCCCCTGCGCACCCAGGCCTCAATGCTCACCTGACGCCACCGGCGTGTCTCCAAGAGGGCCCACCACGTGCCGGTGCAACCTCCTCAGCCGATCGCTGGATTCCACGCCACAGGCCCCCAGCGCACCCTGCAGCACCGCGCCGCGGAGTCATGTCTGTGCAGCCTGCTGCCCTCGGCGTACACTGCGGTCCAGCTGGGATCACAATTCAAATTGAATCTTGATTGGCAGGATGGCGTATCGAGGACTACGCATCATCGCAGGCTGCACACCCGCTCAGCTCTGGTGCCACTAACTCAGTGCACCGCAAGTCATCGCCACGTGGCGGTAGGCCCGTGCCGGCCTAAGTGCCTCGGATGCCACCAACTCTGTGCACCTCAAGTTATCGCCACGTGGCGGTAGGCCCGTGCCGGCCTAAGTGCCTTGGATGCCACCAACTCTGTGCACCTCAAGTCATCGCCACGTGGCGGTAGGCCAGTGCCGGCCTAAGTGCCTCGGATGCCACCAACTCTGTGCACCTCAAGTCATGGGCCCTTTATGATTGAGTCTCGTTGTGCGGACGCCATCATGTCACCTCCGGCAGTGGGGAATGTGATGTGGTAGGGCCCTAGGCCCTCATGCATAAATAATGACCACACGGACACACTCAGCTAGATAGTGGAAATGGCCTCGGGCACGTGCGCCCGGCCCCTTTTATTGGTAGGGTCACATGTCCTGTGACGCATGTGATGGATGGGTGTGGTGTGGGTGTGAACCAGCCCTCAGGGAGTGGCTGTGGCATGCTGACAACTAGACCTATGATCAGCAGATCACTACAGGGAAGACCTGAGACATGTAGCGTTGTCCCCCCCCCTGTAAGCGTAAGTGAAGTGGGCTGGCCTGGAGTATGTCAGTCCAGCGTAGGGGTGTGAACGATGACCCCGGCGCTCTGGTCGTGGTTCCGTTCTGGGCTGGACAAGAAGGTGACTAATGCGTGTGTCTCTGATGTGGTGTCGGCGCCACCCGGTCCGCAATCGGTAATGTTGCACCCTGTGACTCAAGTCCCACAACATGTGCAACATAGACGTAAGGGGGAATCACTGACCCGACATTCATCCATACTTCCATACTTGAATGATCATAGACATGACACATCTGTGTGAATTTGATTGTTTAATGCACATTCAGTGGAGTGTTGTAGCTGGAGCAGTACAGGGCCATGCAAACCCCACTTTACATTGTCGGCCCGTGGAGGGCCAGCCAGAGTCCTTCAGGGAATGACAAGTACATCGGAAGAGGAAGAGTTCAGTCCGCAGTCTGATAGCTGTGTCATTGGTGACCAAACAGAATATGGCAGTCCATGTCGGGGTCCAAGGTGAGTGTCGCAGAGTGCATCGGGGGACAGTGGAAGGTGATGATGCAGAGGGCAGAACCTAGCAGAAACAGGCCATATGGCGCAGAAAAATGATACCACTTCCTTACTACCAGTAAGGCAGATTCATCCGCATCTTCGTCCTCTGATGTCTCATGTGCCTCACATGTGGGTGGTGGTGTTTTCTCTGCAGCACTGTGTGGCACTGACACATCAGGGGCCGGAGGTGGATTGTCTGCCACACTGTGAGGCACTGACACATCAGGGGGCGGAGATGTGGATGTCGAAGCAGCAGCAGCATTCATCTGCGCCAGGCCTTGTGGCAGCAATGCCATGACGAGGATCCGCAGGGCATAGTAGATCCCAGCTACATCACGCTGGTGTGCAGCCGTGGCAGCCATTCTTTCCACCTGCACCCGCTCCATGTTCTCCATGGTCCTCCGCATGTGTCCCAACTCCCGGATGACACCGCTGGAGCCACTCTGACTAGACAGTTGTCCTTGTCTCTGAGTCAGGACTCCAGCGATGTCATCCATGGTTCGTTGGAGAGCATGGAGTGGACTGTGGGTGTCCGTCAAGGACTGTAAGTGGTCCCTGATGGGACTTAGACACCCACGTATGGCATCTAGTTTGCTGCCATGAGGTCGAACCCGACCCGCACCTGATCAGCCATCTTCTCCTGGCACCCTAACACACGGCGTTGGAAGGCCATGTGTTGTTCGTGGTTGTCCTGGGAGACAGCCGTGGTGGTGGGTGCTTCCTGCTGTGTGGTCTGTGCAGGGGGTGGGGTTTCTTCAATGCAGCTGGGCTACCCTGCTCCTGGAGGTGGGGTGCCGAAGCTATCCATGAGCCGTTGGAGGGCGTCGGTGTCGATGGAGGGGAGGTCCTCTTCATCATCAGTGAAGAGGTGTACCATCTGCTCTTCAGGAGGTGTTGATTCACCCTCTGCAATGTGAAGGGGAGATGCAGTTTAACATTGTTTTCACATGTATGTTGATGCATTGTACAGGTTTACATACAAACTGCATGACAATGTACATTGTGACTGTTTGGGAGGAGCTGCCTATTTGATGCGGGACAGTGGACGTTTCGACAACATCACGGATGTGTGTTTGTACTTGTGCATGGGTTTGTTGTGAGATTAGTGATGTGTGGGAAGGGCCCACTCTGGGCACATAGTCAACGGGGGCCTACTTGCAGTTTCTAGGTGTGCTGCAGTGTGCCAAGGGGATCAGGGACATGCTCCAGAGTAACCGTGGGTGTGCACTGTGCTATGCTTAATTGTGCATGTGTGCCATTGTGCCCATCTCCCCCCGACCCCCAGTCCCTGGTCGTTACTCACCCTCTTGCTGTTGTGTCGGCTCCTGTCGAGCAGTGTCCGGTCCCCCAACTCCTGCCACCATCTCCACACTGATGACTGTGGAGACCATTTCCTCCATCTCGTCCAGCTCCTCCTGTGGCGCTGGACTCCCACCTCCAGTCTGCATTGCTGCCTTCTGGTTGTTGGCGAGTTTCTGCTTGGTTTTGCGCTTCACATCATTTCAGCGCCTCTTGACCTCTTCCATTGTCCTCCTCAGCACTCCGATTGCATTCACCTTGTCCACGATGGACTGCCATATTCCATTTTTTGTCGCCAATGACACATTGGAGGTGACAAACAGTTGTTGATGGTATTTCATCACCTCCGTTATCAGGATCCTGTTTTCCTGCGGGCTGAACCGCGTCTTCCTCTTCTTTCTGTCCTTGCCCTTCCCTGACCCCGAGGTCCCGGCCTGGTCCTCCGGGGGGCTTGTGGGGTTCTGCTCGTCCTCTGTTCCTGCTCCGGCTGCCTCCATTGTGCTTCGCAGTTGTTTTGTTTTTGTTTGTGGTTTTTTTTCTGCTTTTGTACTGATTTTTCCCGTCTGACGTGTGTGAATTGCAGGCCTGGCGCTGCTTGTCGCAGATTTTTCTATCGCGGTTGGGCCCATCGCAACTTTTTTCATGTTCGGGTTTCCTTTTTATCGCCGTCGCGGTAGTTGTATCGCGGACATTTGACGCGTTATCGGGAGACTATCCCATGTTACCGCCGTGTTGAGAATACGACGTTAACACAGAGTTATTTTCCCGCGATAGACGGCGATAGGGAAATGTGCGTTAGCCTTTTTTGGCGATGATTATCGCACGTTCTTGAGAATATCCCCCTATGTTTCCACTTGACACTACATACAGTATGGGGCAATGGGTCAGCCCACTTCATGGTATGCTTTTGGAGGCTTGAATAAAGAGTGCAGAGATATTTCTATATGGTAAAGCATAAGAGGTAGATTGCTTTTGACTTAGGCGTGTTGTATGTGGAAACTCCCAAAACAATTTTGTTGATTCTTCAGTTGACTCTGTGCTGCTCTCTCGTGACTTTTACGGGCAGTTGCTACTTTATGAGGTGGTGTGGTGGGCAGTAGTCCAGAGGAAGAGTGTTGGGGCCTAGTTTGAGGATGATGCTTTTGCACAGGTCATTATGTCTCTGGTGGCCAATCCCCCATTTATCCATTGAATAGAAGGCTGTCACTTGACCCATGCTTTCAGTTACGATAGCATGCCTGGTCCTAAGATGAGAGTTCACCTCTTCTGACTGAGTTTTATGGCTTTGTGCTACAGCCTGGATTGGGGCTGTCACTTTACTGCTGGACAGTGTGTCCATACTTGGTGTGTCCTGTGAACAGCTGTATGTTTTAGAGACAGGATCATTGTTGTAGCAGAGAGGAAGAGTATCACGTGAAGGCATGTGTAGGAAATTACTATCTTTAGAAAACTGGGTTGTTGTGTATGATGTGAGTCGAAGTAGTAAGTCCACAAGTTTCTTATTACTGGGAACCAAGTACTGCATCCATTGTAGGACTTGATCCTCTCCGGGTAGTGAAGAAGAGCAGTCCAAGGCATACTCAGAGAAGTGGTGTGGTCTAGTAACCCTGATAAATCATTATCCAGTCAGTGTGTTTTTATAAAATCAAGAAGCACTGTTATTACAGACACTACTAAACACTACTCATTAAATTACAAAGAGGTGAAATCAGGTATATTGAAATACCTTTGGTGACACCCTCATAATACTTTACACCCCTAGCAAGTCATGACTTATATAATCACAATACCCCCTAACTATATTAGGCACAATATCATAATATAAGGCGTCAGTATCAAGAAGGCAGGCCCACTGGCCTTGTCATGGGTTCAGTATCACCAGGACAGGCCAATTTGTTTTGTCACAGTGTCGCCACTCTAGTAAAAGCAAAAAACATTATACTTCACGACTGCTATCATAAGGGACAGTACCAATATTCAATACTTTCTATGGTAAACATAAAACTTTGCATATCAATCATCAATATTGCCAACACAGCATAATACAAATAATGTGCAATTGAGCTTTATTTTTATTAAATTGCTACTGCAGCTCCAGGACCATCCAATAGAGGTTCCCACACCCCAGAGCCTATAAGCAAGAGCTCAAATTACAGGGGAACTTTAAATGGCATCAAAGCCTCTCTGATGAGTATAAATATGATTCTCTAGAAGAGTTATGTTGACTTTTGTACTGGCCACGTTTGGCTGGCTACTCCACTCTATGCACTCCCCACAACACATTTCCGAAACTTTGGTGGAGCACCACAAGGAAGCAAGATTTCCATGGAAAGTGTCCTCGCAAAGACTTATGGGGCACTTCTGGCCCTGTGGGGGTGTTTAATGAGGAGCATCCACTCCATTTGTCTTTTAACTTTGTGGTACCAGCACTTTACTTCTCTGGGTTTTTTGGTACCTCAGTACCGTCTGCATAAGAGGCCTCGCTCTGGAGACAATGCTGATTGTCTCAAATGCATTTTATTACTCCATGGTGTCAACACATCACAAGCTCATTTTATCTAAAAACTTATCCCAGACAAATCACCATGGCTGGTGCCATGGAGTAGCCCACTCTGGAAGTATTTGGCAAGTATTCCAGGCAGTAATGATGCAGTTGCATGTTTGTCAGGAGTGCCAATGTCACCCCTGATGCAGACACGGAAGAAACTGAAATGGTGCTCCACAAAAATCTGGCACCTCAAACATTGATTTTTAGCAGTAGGCCTTATAGCTTAGTTTGCCAGGCCATGCCCAACAGCAGCACTATTTGCTGCTCCTCTGTCCTAATAAAGTCATGTTATGTTTGTCTCCTTGTCTGCCTGTCTGTTCCTCTGTGAAGATGTGCATGTTCCAAGGGTCACTTTTAGCACATGTTCTGCAGATGATATTGAGTGTCACCTCAGCCAGGCTGCTGTCAGCTCTCGGCTGCCCTGGTGTGCTTCTAAAGGTTAGTCCAGCCTGTGTCTATTATTAGGCACAACTAAGAGAAGGCCATACAAGCTTCTGCTCCTCCTCCTAGCATCACAAGAAAGGTGCAGGAGAGTGCGTTTCTGTGCACACCTACAGGTCAGCGCTGGTGTGGACTGCTGCACCACCCCTGCCCCATACCTGACTACTGTAGCCCTAACTCCAGATCTTGACTCACACTGTAGTATTTTCTGCGCTAGAACTAGAGTGACACCATATTACAGCAGTCCCTTCACAGGCACTAGTGTCTCACCTTCTGGCACCATATTTCAGTTTGCCCGGCATTAGTGTCCCATCTGACGATGCCATACTGCAGCATTTCTTGCACTGACACTATTACTTGTTGATGCTATACTGCAGCTTTCTTTAGCACCAATGTCTCACTTTTTGCCATACTTCAGTTTTTTTCTGCACTCATTTTTTACCTGCGGATGTCGGTCTGCAGCATTTCCTGCACCAGCATCTCACCTGAGGACAGCCATGGTCCGTGCAGGTAACAGCGGTGGGGTGGTGGGGCCGGGTGGGGGGGATTTCGAGAGACGATGCCATGGGAAAATTAAATAAATAATTAATTTTCCCTCATTCGCGTCCGTCGGACTCTCCCCCCACACGGCCCCACCCATTTTACCTGCACGGACCGCGGCTGCCTGAGGATGCCGTACTGCAACATTCCCTGCACTAGCATTGCAATTGCTGGCACATACTGCAGCATCCCTTGACTACTGTCTTGCCTACTGTTACCTCAGCACTATCGCACCTGCTGAAATCATATTGCAGCTTTCGCTGCCCCTGCTGACATAATACTGCAGCATTATCTGCACTAGCCTTGTACATGCTGGAATCATACTGCAGAATTCCCTGCACTAGTTGGCACCTGCTGATATCATGCTGCCGAATTCCTTCCCCAGCGTCGCACCTGCTGATGCCATACTACAGCATTCCTTGCACTAGTCTTGCACTTACTGACAACATACTGCAGCATTCCCTGTACCTGCTGATGTCATACTGCAGGATTTCCCACACAAGCCTCACACTTGCTGACATCACCCTACACTAGCCTCGCACCTACTAACATCATACGGTTGAATACCCTCACCAGTGTTGCGCATGCTGACAACATACTGCAGCTTTCCCTGCACCGGCTGACATCAGACTGCAGCCTTTCTGGCACCTGCTGACATCATACTGCAGCATTCCCTGCACCGGCTGACATCAGACTGCAGCCTTTCTGGCACCTGCTGACATCATACTGCAGCATTCCCTGAACTAGCATCTCACCTGAGAATGCAATATTGCAGCATTCCCTGCAGTAGTCTTGCACTTGCTGACAGCATACTGCACCATTCACTGCACTACAGTCCCACCTGACGTCATCATACTGCAGCATTCCCTGCACCGGCTGACATCAGACTGCAGCCTTTCTGGCACCTGCTGACATCATACTGCAGCATTCCCTGCGCCGGCTGACATCAGACTGCAGCCTTTCTGGCACCTGCTGACATCATACTGCAGCATTCCCTGAACTAGCATCTCACCTGAGAATGCCATACTGCAGCATTCCCTGCAGTAGTCTTGCACTTGCTGACAGCATACTGCACCATTCACTGCACTACAGTCCCACCTGACGTCATCATACTGCAGCATTCACTGCACTGTTGTCTGTGACCAGTAGCTCAGAGACCACCTCAACAATTTCAATATTGAATGCTCCAAATCGGGAGATGATGGGAGATAATTGTTTAAAGCTGAACTGAGGTTCTCTTATTTGACAGGAAAAAACTCCTTCTGGTCTCCAAGTTGGTGGCCCCAGGGCCTGGGTACTCTCCCTTGTCTGGTTAAGAAAGTGAAGACTCTAGGAGTACAGCTTGACAGCAAGCTGTCCTTCAAAGGCCATATCAATGCTATCACCTCCTCCTCTTTACTCCTGCTGAAATCACTAAGGAAGTCCTTCCCTTTATTCCTAGAGCGCTACAAAAATGGTCTTTATGTTGATCACCTCTAAAATTGACTATTGTAAAGCTCTCTTCACAAACAGACAGAAAAGCTTTCTTAGTCAACTCCAAATTGTACAGAATGCACCGAATCTGTCTCAGGCCCTAATTCACCTCCACTGGCTCCCTGTGAGGCGACACATAGATTTATTTTAAGGCTCTGTGTATTAATTTTACAGCATTACACAATACAGGACCGGAATTTCTGACCCGGTGTTTTCAGGGCTATATTCCATCGCGACCTCTCCGGTCTGGCGTAAATTTCAATTTAGTTTTTCCCAAATTTACGAGATCCAGCTGGGGTGGCAGGAGCTTTGTGACCTATACCTCCAAGCTGTGGAACTCCCTGTCTTTTGAAATTAAAACGAAATCTGATCTTCTGGCCTTCAAAAAAGACTTAAAAATGTGGCTTTTTAACCAGTAGCTACGGTATAAGGCTCTGTCCTCCACTTATTGAGCTGTTTCTTCCTTTCCTGAGCGTAGTGCCTAGACACCTTTGGATAATAGAGCACTTTATAAATTTTAATTTCATTTCACCAGTGTCTCACCTACTGATGTCATACCACAGCATTCCCTACACTAGCGTCACTCCTGCTGACAACATATTGCAGGATTCCCTGTACTAATTTCTTACTTGCTGATGTCATATTACAGCATTCCCTGAGCTTTGCACCTGCTGACACCACACTGCAGTATTCTCTCACTAGGGCTGCACCTGCTCACATCATACTACAGCATTCCCCGCATTAGCATCACACCTGCTGACACCATACTGCAAAAACAAACCACCTGCCAATACTGATAATCAATTCCAAACCAAAGTCAACACGGCGCAAGAAAAATAGATCAATGCACGCCGTCACTATTCAATAGTATTTATTTTTGGAGCATAATTTAGTTTACTATTATACTTTTTTTTACAAAACAATGCTTTATGTACAAAGATATACAGAAACAACACAACCATATTTACAAAAAAAGACTTGAAAAACAGTTTAGGAAAAAATCACACAATGACCCTCCAACTCTTTAGCATGTCTCACCACTCACACTCGTACTTCAATCAATCAATCATGTCACTTATAAAGCGCACTACATACCCGCGAGGGTCTCAAGGCGCTGGGGGAAGAGGGGGGGTGGTGCTGCTACTGATCGAAGAGCCAGGTCTTGAGGAGTCTTCTGAAGGCCAGTAGGTCTTGGGTCTGTCGGAGGTTGGTGGGGAGGGGTGTTCCAGGTCTTGGCGGCGAGGTGGGAGAAGGATCTGCCGCCGGCGGTCGTTTCCGGATGCGGGGGACTGTGGCGAGGGCGAGGCTGGTCGAGCGGAGCTGGCGGGTGGGGGTGTAGAAGCTGAGTCGTCTGTTGAGGTAGGCTGGTCCGGAGTTGTGGAGTGCTTTGTGTGCGTGGGTGAGGAGCTTGAAGGTTATCCTCTTGTTGACAGGGAGCCAGTGCAGGTCTCTCAGGTGGGGTGTGATGTGGCTGCATCGGGGATGTCGAGGATAAGACGTGCAGAGGCGTTCTGGATGCGTTGCAGCTGTCTCAGGAGCTTAGCCGTCGTTCCTGCGTAGAGGGCGTTTCTGTAGTCCAGCCTGCTGGTGACGAGGGCCTGGGTGACTGTTTTTCTTGTTTCGGTGGGGATCCACTTGAAGATCCTGCGGAGCATTCGGAGGATGTTGAAGCAGGATGAGGAAACGGCGTTGACCTGCTTAGTCATGGAGAGGGTGGGGTCGAGGATGACCCCTAGGTTGCGTACGTGGTCGGTGGGTGGCGGGGCTGTTCCCAGTGATGTTGGCCACCAGGAGTCGTCCCAGGCTGAAGGGTTGGAACCAAGGATGAGGACCTCCGTCTTGTCCGAGTTCAGCTTCAGGCGGCTGGTCCTCATCCATTCGGCGACGGCCTTCATTCCTTCGTGGAGGTGGGCTTTGGCGGTGTGAGGGTCTTTGGTGAGGGAGAGGATCAGCTGGGTGTCGTCGGCGTAGGAGATGATGTTGAGGTTGTGCTGTCGGGCGACGTGGGCGAGGGGTGCCATGTAGATGTTGAACAGCGTTGGGCTGAGGGAGGAGCCTTGGGGTACGCCGCAGATGATCTTGGTGGCCTTGGATCGGAAGGGGGCGAGGCGGACGCTTTGTGTTCTGCCGGAAAGGAAGGATGTGGTCCAGTCCAGGGCCTTCTCTTGGATCCCGGCGTCGTGAAGGCGTGTTCGTAGTGTGTGGTGGCAGACCGTGTCGAAGGCGGCTGATAGGTCCAGGAGGATGAGGGCTGCTGTTTCTCCGTTGTCTAGCAGGGTCCTGATGTCATCGGTGGCGGCGATGAGGGCGGTTTCGGTGCTGTGGTTGCTGCGGAAGCCGGACTGGGAAGGGTCCAGGATGTTGTTCTCCTCGAGGTAGCGGGTCAGTTGTTTGTTGACGATTTTCTCGGTGACCTTCGCGGGGAACGGGAGCAGAGAGATGGGTCGGAAGTTCTTGAGGTCCTTGGGGTCTGCCTTGGGTTTCTTGAGTAAGGCGGTGATCTCGGCGTGCTTCCAGCTTTCCGGGAAGGTTGCTGTCTCGAAGGAGATGTTGATTATTTTCCGGAGATGGGGCGCGATGGCTGTACTGGCTTTGTTGAAGATGTGGTGAGGGCACGGGTCTAGCGGTGAACCGGAGTGGATGGTGTTCATGATCTCGCTGGTGTCCTCGTCGTTGATGTTGGTCCAGGAGAGCAGGCGGTTGGTGGTTGTGGGGGCAGTGGTCTCGGTGGTTGCCGGGGCGGTCGTGGTGTTGAAGCTGTCATGGATGTCGGCGATTTTGCGGTGGAAGAAGGTGGCCAGTGAGTCGCACAGGTCTCGCGACGGCTGGATGTCGTTGGTGTTGGAGCTGGGGTTGGAGAGTTCCTTCACGATGTTGAAGAGCTCTTTGCTGTTGTGTGCGTTGTTGTCTAGGCGGTCTTTGAGTGAGGCCCTTTTGGCGGATCTGATGAGGTCATGGTGACTGCGGGTGGCGCTCTTGTGGGCGGCGTAGCTGTCCGCTGCCCGTTCGTGGAGCCAGATCTTCTCCAGTTTTCGGCATGTTCGTTTGGAGGCCTGGAGGTCTTCGGTGAACCAGGTGGTTTTTTTGCTGGTGTGGCTGTTGGGCAGATTCTTGAGCGGGGCGAGGGTGTTGGCGCAGTCGTCGATCCACTGTCTGAGGTTGCGGGCGGCGGTGTCGGGGTCGGAGGGTTCGGCGGGTGGGCTCAGGGCGAGGGTTGTGGTTAGCTGGTCTTCCGTGACTCTGCTCCAGCAGCGGCAAGGCATTTGTTCGGTGCGGTGGTGCGTGGTGGGCTTCCTGTAGGTGAAGTGGATGCAGTGGTGGTCAGTCCAGTGGGGTTCGGAGGTGTGGTTGAAGGAGACGTGTGGGCTTGCGGAAAAGATGGAGTCGAGCGTGTGGCCGGCGGCGTGGGTGGGTGTAGTCACGAGCTGTCTGAGTCCGAGGGTGGCGAGGTTGTCGATCAGGGTGGTGGAGTTGGTGTCCTTGTTGTTCTCGAGGTGGAAGTTCAGGTCCCCGAGGAGGATGTAGTCCGTGGAGGCGATGGCGTGTGTGCTGACGAAGTCAGCGATGGAATCGCTGAACTGTGGTCGGGGTCTGGGGGGTCTGTAGATGAGGGTTCCTCTGAGGGTGGTGTTGGGATCGGTGTGGATCTGGAAGTGCATGTGTTCGGCGGTGCTGAGGGTGTCGTCGGTGTTGGTTGAGACTCTGAGGGTGTTCCTGTGGATGATGGCGATGCCTCCTCCGACTCCGTTGGTGCGGTCCCTGCGGGTGATCTTGTATCCGTCCGGGATGGCAATGGCGATGTCGGGGGCTGAAGCGGGATTCAGCCAGGTCTCCGTCAGGAATGCGACGTCTGGGGAGGTTGAGTCGAGAAGGTCCCAGAGTTCGATGGCGTGTTTGCGGGGCGGAGCGGGTGTTGAGGAGGATGCATCTGAGGTAGTTGGGTTCTTTCCTGGGCGGTGGTTTGCCGGGGCGGGTGCTGGCGAAGCTGCAGTTCCGGCAGGTGAAGGGCCCTTGGGTGCGCTTCGGGGTGGCCTGGTAGCAGGCGTGATCTTTTCCGGGGTAGAGTGCGTGGAGGGTGCTGGCGTCGTATCGGCGTCTGTTGATGTGGCAGGCGCGGGGATGCCCGGACCAGGGGTCTGGCGCTGGGCGCGGTCACGGAGCGGACGGGCGCAGACGGGTTGCCTTAGGCGCGCCTTGGCGCGCCAGCGGCAGCGCCCGCTGCGCACGTCCGCTGCGCGGCCGCACAGCGGCCACCATAAATGGGGAGGTGGGAGGGAGGAGCAGGGAATGGGGCAGCAAATGGGCAGTGAGGGGGCGGGGCCGCAGGGGCGCAGCGGCGGGAAACAGGCACAGAAGGGAAAACAAGCACAATCAGGGCATCAAGGGGGCACAGAAAGGAAAAAAAACGAGCACAATGAGGGGCAGCAAGGGGGCACAGAAAGGAAAAAACTAGCACAATGAGGGGCAGCAAGGGGGGCACAGAAAGGAAAAACGAGCACAATCAGGGGCAGCAAGGGGGCACAGAAAGGAAAAACGAGCACAATCAGGGGCAGCAAGGGGGCACAGAAAGGAAAAAAACGAGCACAATCAGGGGCAGCAAGGGGGCACAGAAAGGAAAAACAGAGCACAATCAGGGGCAGCAAGGGGGCACAGAAAGGAAAAACGAGCACAATCAGGTCAGCAAGGGGGCACAGAAAGGAAAAAAACGAGCACAATCAGGGGCAGCAAGGGGGCACAGAAAGGAAAAAAAGCGAGCACAATCAGGGGCAGCAAGGGGGCACAGAAAGGAAAAAACTAGCACAATGAGGGGCAGCAAGGGGGCACAGAAAGGAAAAACAGAGCACAATCAGGGGCAGCAAGGGGGCACAGAAAGGAAAAACGAGCACAATCAGGGACAGCAAGGGGGCACAGAAAGGAAAAACGAGCACAATCAGGGGCAGCAAGGGGGGCACAGAAAGGAAAAAACGAGCACAATCAGGGGCAGCAAGGGGGGCACAGAAAGGAAAAAACAGAGCACAATCAGGGGCAGCAAGGGGGCACAGAAAGGAAAAACGAGCACAATCAGGGGCAGCAAGGGGGCACAGAAAGGAAAAAACGAGCACAATCAGGGGCAGCAAGGGGGGCACAGAAAGGAAAAACGAGCACAATCAGGGGCAGCAGCAGGGCACACAGACGGAGCTGTGTGGTGGGGGAGCGACCTACCAGTCAAGGTCAGGGTACTTGATCATTCATACAACATTCCTCATTCACCAGCAAGTAACATCCTACACACTATCACATGTCCACTCCTTGGTTCCCTGAATCTATTTTCAAATTGATGGACCAAGGAACGTCGACCAAACAAAGGAAACATTTACAACTCCACTTAGTTGTGCTTGACATCTAATCTCAATGATTTTATTCAAAACAATTGTTGTTTAAAAAATGCACAACACTAACAACCTTTTTTAAGGTACAATTGTTTGGTACATAGAAAAAGGTCTACGCGTTTCGACCGAACGTGCAGTCGATGTTTAAGGCGCGTAGCTGAGATTCTTCCTGAGAGTGATGCCAGAGCTGCCCTGGAGTAGAAATTGTTTTCACGAAAAGAATACTCGCCAAGCGGGTGCTTTTTCTAGACCATTGATTAATTCGAAGCAAACCGCAGCTTCGGGTACGCTCGATGAAACGGCTCAACTTATAACGACGAATAATCAAATAGAGGCCTTACCTCAATTTATACCATGAAAACTCATGTCAATAACACATGTTTTCCGTATTAGTGAACTCTTGAGCTTCACTCATTGGTGAACTTTGAATCGTGTCTTGGTCCTGAAGAGAACCCTGAGAATGATCAAGTACGAGTGTGAGTGGTGAGACATGCTAAAGAGTTGGAGGGTCATTGTGTGATTTTTTCCTAAACTGTTTTTCAAGTCTTTTTTTGTAAATATGGTTGTGTTGTTTCTGTATATCTTTGTACATAAAGCATTGTTTTGTAAAAAAAGTATAATAGTAAACTAAATTATGCTCCAAAAATAAATACTATTGAATAGTGACGGCGTGCATTGATCTATTTTTCTTGCGCCGTGTTGACTTTGGTTTGGAATTGATTATCAGTATTGGCAGGTGGTTTGTTTTTGCTGTTAAAGGGGCTCAGCCTTACTGATTAGAGCCATACCCATTATTGTTCTATTGACACCATACTGCAGCATTTCCTTCACTAGCCTTGCACCTACCGAAGTCCTACTGCAACATTCCCTGCACGAGCATCTCACCACTAGTGCCATACTGCAGCAGTTCCTGCACTAGTGCCACACCTGCTGACATCATACTTCAGCAGTCCCTGCACTAGCTTTGCACCTGCTGACATCATACTACAGCATTTCCTGCACTAGCATTGAACCTGCTGACTCCATATTGCAGCATTCTCTCCACTAGTGTTGCACCTGCTGACATCATACTTCAGCAGTCCCTGCACTCGCTTCGCACCTGCTGACATTTTACTACAGCAGTCCCTGCACTAGCCTCGCACCTGCTGACATCATACTACAGCAGTCCCTGCACTCGCTTCACACCTGCTGACATCATACTACAGCAGTCCCTGCACTCGCTTCCCACCTGCTGACATCATACTTCAGCAGTCCCTGCACTCCCTTTGCACCTGCTGACTTCATACCATAGCATTCCCTGCACTCGCTTAGCACCTGCTGACTTCATACTACAGCATTCCCTGCACTCGCTTCACACCTGCTGTCTTCATACTACAGCATTGCCTGCACTAGCATTGCTCCTGCTGACTTCATACTACAGCATTCCCTGCACTCGCTTCGCACCTGCTGACATCATACTGCAGCAGTCCGTGCACCTGCTTCCCACCTGCTGACATCATACTTCAGCAGTCCCTGCACTCCCTTTGCACCTGCTGACTTCATACTACAGCATTGCCTGCACTAGCATTGCTCCTGCTGACTTCATACTACAGCATTCCCTGCACTCGCTTCGCACCTGCTGACATCATACTGCAGCAGTGCCTGCACTAGTGTCTCACTTGCCACCAAACACATGCAGTCACTGGATCCGGTTACTCCAGATTTCTTTTTCCACTGCCCAGCATGGCACCAAACATGGTATTTGGAGATGCACATTGCAGTAAACATAAAGAGTGGAGGTGAGAGGGTTAGTGTGCAATACAAGGGATTATACACAACACCTATTGCAAAGTTGCTGCCACATACCCGTCCTGAAGAGATTATGTTGTGCACCATGGTCTCGCTAGTGAACTGACACTCCAGCAGCATCTGTTTTGCAACTGTGCATGAAATGTCCTGTGGTGGGGATAGATTCACTGCTCTTTACTACCTCTGCAAACACATGCTCCTCTGACCCAGTCTACCTCCATGGTACTCTACCTCCTTCTTACCGCTTCCCTGGTCAGGCTGTAGCAGGAGGCATGAGGAATGGACTGCAGCAGTAGATTTGGGCACCAAGGAGGGGAGTTTGTGCACCATGCTGGGAGGAAGATCATGATGGAAGAGATATGGGGCTGAGGCTGTAATGAGTGACCCTCCAGGGATGTCAAGAGTCCTTGCCGAAGAGCAGACATTGCAGCCGGGTGAGAGCACTTGAGTCGCCAGTGACCTGTGAGGCAGAGACTGTGCTAGGCCACTGAGCACCTACTTTCTCCTATCGTGGGGCAGGCTAATGCCCTTCTTCAGCAGGCTTGAGTATCTGTCCCTCCAGGTGCACTGGCTGCAGTGGGTGATTGTCAAGGTACCTCAATTCTCCACAGGAGCAGAACTGATGAATGGTCCCAGTGCCTCCCTATCGGTACTTCCCGTCAACTCTGAACAGGCTCTACCATCAAGGGGGAAAGGGGAATGGGATTGAGAGAAGAAACACTCCTGCTAGTTCTCTTGCAGTTCTTAGACTTCTAGAATTGGGGTTACACCTTCGCTTCCTCACAGGACTCTCAAGGTGAGCTCTGGTTCTTCACGAGGGAATACCTAATGCACAGATACAAATGACATATAATAGCAGTATTCTAATTGCATCACTCATACAATACACTCATGTTAAACTTTTACCCCTAAGCAGGAGAATTTTGGCTTCTCTTCTCTCTTTATATAGTTCAGTTCAGTTCTGATAATTAATTCACTTATCTCATGAAGTCTTAGGAAAGAGAATGGAGCTCTCTCATTCAATAACAATATATATATATACACAATACTCGGCAATAGTTTTGAAACTTTTGTGGTTCTTAAAGCTGGTCACTGAAGAACAACTCCCGCAAAAAGGAACAAGGAAGGAGGAGGTAAGGAAGGACGACCTGCGCAGGGTAGGAAAGATGAAGGGGAGACGCCTTACCAACCGACGGGCAATTACGAATATGAACTTCTCTGCCAATTAGTTCTCTGCAGGAAACACATGAAGTCTTCAATCCTCGAGTCAAGGCTGAGCGGTTACGAAGAACAGTCTTGCCTCAAGCTGAGACGCTAGTCTTTTCTCTGAAGATCCGAAGACGCTCTGAAGACCTCGCGTATAGCTGAGACACTTCTCATAGGCGGACGACGGATACTGGATTTCCTTTGAAGATGCGTGTTATTCAGACACTAGTCTCTGAGAGAGGTTCAAGGGCGGAGATCGTTTCTGAGAAGCACGCGTCGCGTAGAAACACTCTTCTTCTAGCGACCAGTAAGTGGATTCTTAAATGTTCAAAATTGCCACAACTAGTGGACGATAGTTTACAGAGACACTCCAGAAGGAGTTTTCTAAGCAGGAACTAAATGCGCACTAAGAATACAAATGATTCAGAACTTGAGAGATACGCTGAGGTAGAGAGTACGGGAACGCTACTCTCTTCGGTAATTTTCTCGTTGAAGTGCGCAGGAGAAGGCTTGCGCGCCTTCTATATTAGAGTACAGTCTTGCAAGAGTTTGTTGACATCTAGAGCAGTATAAGTTCTGGGTTAAGCGTGGGCCATCTTGAAGTGGTCTTTGAACATCCAATTTAGAGATTTCTTCCAATGACTAGAAACTGGCCATTTGCCCACCCTCTTATACCATAACTTATGACTCAACACACAATCTCTAGGGCGTAACTTATGACTCAACACACGATCCCTAAGGCGTATTACAGCAATTGTAGCCCCATTCCTGACAGTGATTGTGCAGAAAATGGACAGAAGCAGATGCTTTACTTCCCTTTCCAGAAACCGGAAATGGTGTGGTGGGTGTTAAAGGTGGAGGAGCAGCAGGTCTCTAGCATTCAGGACTGTGATGCAAGTTGTACCCTCTGGCGCAAGCATCATTGTCCCCTGCTCTGAGGCTGGTCAAAGAGCAGGCAATGGCCCGGATACAGCTCTGATGTGTCAGGACAGTTTTGCTGTATAAATCCGTCAGTTACCACATTTTCTCTGAGTTTACAATCAGTGAGCACATAGATCAACAAAATGGCTGTGTTAGGCCACCATATCTTGGGGCCCCCCGAGTTGGGCTTCCAGGAAGCGACAGTCAGAGGTGGGGTCTTCAGGTCCTCATCACCACTGTGGAGTCCCAGGTGATGCAGGACTCTCAGCGTCAAGAACAAGGACTCTGAGTAGTTGGTGGATTTGAAATGAAGGAAGGTGCATCCAACTCCCTTTTATTAGCAGGGTCAGCTGACTGATGGACATTACAGCCCTTATGATTTCTAGGGCCAGTTTCAGTCATCTCGGCAGAGGCCATCTTTAGGTACATGGCTCATCCTGTGTTGAGTGCTCTTCCCACCTCTGAGGTCCCCAGCATCTCAGTGCACTTGCAGAAGCACAATTCTGTCACATGTCATTTCCTCCTTTCAAGAAAGGTATGGTCTGATTCGGGAAACATCCTTTACCCAGCATGCGTTACTCTGCATTGCCATTACCCCGCAGTTTTCACACTGTAAAGTCTTTTACAACGCAGGGCTTTACACCGCAAACTATTACAACACATTCCCCAAAGTAACGCCATGGTTGAGTTAGAATAGTAAATTGCGTTGTAATGGGGAATGCATTGTAATCGTTTGCGGTGTAAAGCCCTGCGCTGTAAAAGATTTTGTGGGGTAATGGCTCACGGAGTAAAAGTGTGTGGGGTAAAGTGTCCTAATCCTCTGATGTGAACCCTCGGGCAGAAAGAGTGGATGGGTGCTTGGCCACCAGGGGCTCGGCTCAGGCACATCTCCATTGGACGTCATGAATGGAATTGATGAGGACCTTTCATCTTACTCATATGTCTGAGTCAATCCATAGAGAGGTTGAAGATTTCAGTGGTCATGGGAAGTGAGCCCCTCTCTGAATTTTCTCTATAAATAAGAACAACATTACATAGTTAATACCCTCCTTTAATCTATAGAGTTTACCTATTAACGGAAACATGACAATGAAGATCCCTCAATGATGGAGAAAACAAAGGATCAAAGATACTCCTCTGTGTTGTTCCTGCCTGCTGAATTCTCAGGTGTCCGCTGTCTGCTTGGAGCTGTCAGTGCCCGGCCTGGATGGCATCAATAGAAGTCATGCTGTCAGTGGACTGGATGGCATCAATCAAAGTGGCGCTGTCAGTGCCTGGTCTGGATGGCATCAATAGAAGTGGCGCTGTCAGTGCCTGGATTGGATGGCATCAATAGAAGTGGCGCTGTCAGTACCTGGATTGGATGGCCTCAATAGAAGTGGCGCTATCAGTTTCTGGCCTGGATGGCATCAATAGAAGTGGCACTGTCAGTGCCTGGGCTGGATGCCATCAATAGAAGTGGCACTGTCAGTGCCTGGATTGGATGGTATCAATAGAAGTGGCACTGACAGTGCTTGGATTGGATGGTATCAATAGAAGTGGCGCTGTCAGTGCCTGGATTGGATGGCCTCAATAGAAGTGGCGCCATCAGTTTCTGGCCTGCATGGCATCAATAGAAGTGGGGCTGTCAGTGCCCGGCCTGGATGGCATTAATAGAAGTGGCACTGCCAGTGCCTGGACTGGCTGGCATATAATAGAAGTGGTTCTGTCAGTGTCTGGACTGGATGGCCTTAATAGAAGTGGCGCTGTCAATTATTAGACTGGATGGCCTCATTAGAAGTGGCGCTGTCAGAGCCTGGAATGGATGGCATCAAGAGAAGTGGTGCTGTCGGTGCCTGGACTGGATGGCATCAATAGAAGTGGGACTGTCAGTGCCTAGAGTGGATGGCATCAGCAGAAGTGGCGCTGCCAGTGCCTGGAATCGATGGCATCCATAGATTTGGCGCTGTCAGTGCCTGGACTGGATGGCCTAAATAGAAATGGCGCTGTCAGTGCCTGGACTGGATGGCATGTAATAGAAGTGGTGCTATCAGTGCCTGGACTGGAAGGCATGGCTGGTGGCAAAAAGGCCACCATGCATGTATTCTATGGCGTACAGCTCTTGAGAACACAGCGTGGCACAGAACCCAAATGCACCATCATTATTGGTGGCTAGCCAACAGAAGCTAGCCAACAGTGCCACTAATAGCCACTGGTGCATCCCCAAGGAGCAGGAGCAGGTTTCTGTTTGCATTTTGCCCATTGTAAAAGTGCACGAACCTCTGTATATTTGTAAATGACATGGGTACTCACAATTTCACAGAGGCCACAAAGTATGGTCTGTGGTGTGCCCGAGTGCCGCATTGATGCCAGCAGGGTGGGAGTAGTGCTTTGCAGGGATGGGGTGGCGGTAAGGTGGGCGTTGGGAATGGAAAGTGCCCACATGGTGAGGTCAGTCAGTCATGGAGTTATTTTGAAGGTTTCATTCCATATTGCCTTTGAAATAAACCCCTGGTCTCTAGAAGAATAATAGGATTGTAATACTGCATTGTGCCGTATCTGAATCACTATCCCTCTACTGTTTGCCTTCTCTACTTGCTATCACTTCCTTTAGAAAAAAGACAAATGTGAACAAATTAACTGCATTACTGAATTGGAATGACATAGAATTGCAAAATGTAAAACCAGAAAACCTACGATTAGTCCCGGCTTCCTCACTTGACTAAATTATGTGATCCTAGGCCATTGTTTCATTTAACTTTGCCTCCCTTTTCTTCATTATCACATGTAAGAGCACCTTGAAATATATGTGTTTAAGATATGAGCTGTACCAAAAGTTCTATTGGGTTTGATTTAATAAACTATAATTTTTGCCCATGAATAATAATAACCCAGGCAACCCAGAGGGGTCCAAACGACATCTGACTTGCCTCTTAGCTCACTATTTGCATTGCTGTCAGGGTGGAAGGAACGCATTACAAGAAACAGTGGTCCCTGCCAAAGGAACATAAGGTTATGGACACCGAACTACATTCAGACCTGTGTTGGTATTTATCCAAATGGAAAACAATGTGTTTATTAAACGAATAATAAAAAAAAAAAAAAAGAGCAAAATATAAGCACAGTGCAATGGGTAAAAAGGTTTGGAAATCACCAGATTTCCAGTTCTCAGGCATTTGCATCCAAGGTGACTTTCACAGCACAATACACAACAGTCACAATGTAAAGAACATCTTGTGCTCCACACAAATCCTAATGAGCTAATTGGAGTCAAGATGTGGGTGTCGACGACATTTCGATCCCAACTATGGTGGGGGATCATCATCAGGACAGAGAGATACATATGCCTGAGAGTTTGCCTGAGAAAATTACACTGGGGAGGGGCCGTGTAAGTAAGGACTTCCGCGATGGTCTGAATAATGTGATCACAGTGTTTGTAATTCACAGAACAACAAACATGGATGTATACACGTGGGCCGAGTAACGATGTACTGCGCTCCGTCCCCAAAAGACCCAAGGCCCAGCACAGGATAAGGTGGATGGAGCCTTGGGAACGCAGTGGTAGTATCAAGTCGTGGTCCAGGATACGACAAGAAGGCACGGGAACCGGAGAATGCCGTGAGGGTGGAAGGAGGCATGAATTCTTCTACTTTCATTTTTTGAAAACTATCACTTTAAAAAATAATTCTCAAAGCAGTAATATAATTTGATGTACTAAAGTGAAACACGTGTGCATGTCAATGGAAAAAACGTTTTTGAATTTTGAAGAGACTTTCTTATTTTCATACACGTTTGTTGCAAGAGGTCTTAAACAATGAGGGCCTCATTTACAAGGTTTTGGCACAGGGCTGCACAAGGGCTCTTGCAATGCTGCCGTGTCTCAAAAGAAAAGAAAGGGCAGGAATGCGCCTTATCTATGAGATGCGCTATGGTGAAAGGGTGTCTGCAAGGGTGTCTGATTTGTAGGGCTGAAAGGGACACCTTCCAGCACAAAAACACTCACAAGAGTTGTTTTCCTCTTTCTATATGTGCAGCAGAATGCAGCTCACATAGAAAGAGGAAAGGACTAGGAGAAATAAGGAGAGTTCTCCTCCTTGCGCCTCCTTTACGCCACCCGTGGGGTTGCATAAGAATCTAGAGCATTCCCAGGTTTAAGATTCCTTGTAAATCTGGGATTGCTTCAGATTGCATGGGAGTTTCATGGGAAAACCACAGCAACACCCTTGGAACATCCCTTTCATGCAGCGTCCTGATAGCAGGGATGAACGGTGTAATTTGTTGATGCAAGGTCGACCTGAACTCTGGATAGCATCAGCTTTTTCTTCGTCACAAATCTTGTTACATTGTAACCTTTTCTGTCCCCGTCAGCCTGCAGCGCTAGAAGAGGCTCAACTTTGGAATTTCTAGAGCTGCCAAAGGGTTTCAGTATTGTATATGTGGTGCCCATTCAAGTATACAGGACGTCATCAATGTTGGTGATGGCATCCTTGTGTGTGCCAAAATGACTGATGAACAGAAGACTTAGGGGCATATTATCAAGAACGGCGTTCCAATAGAAGCTCATGTTGACACCAGAACATGGGCTTCTATTCGAATTCTCAAGGGCATATTATCAAGCCCATTATCGCCGCTTTAGCGGCAGTTTTCTGCCGCTAAAGCGGCGATAATTTTAACGCCGTTTCTTGATAATATGCCCCTTAGGCTCTTATTTACGGGAATTTGGTGTAGGGCAGTGCAGAAAGTCATCTACGCCAAAGTAAAAGGGCAGGAATGCACCATATTTATGCAGTACAGTGCATTCCTGTGCTTTCTTCTTGTGCTATAGCCGTTTCGGCTGTCTAATGCTAACCCAGGCATCATTGCACCATGGTGCAAGGGTGCCTGTGTTGTCGGCAGAATCACCTTCTTGCACAGAAGCAATCCTAAGAGGCAGAATGCAGCACACATAGAAAAAGGAAATAACAAGCAGAAGTTAAGAAATTTCTCGTTGTTACTCTGGAGGTGTAATGATTTGGCGATTTGCCAGGTTTACATGACCTTGTAAATCTGGGGCAGCGTCAAAATCCATAGGTGTTGAGTGGAAAAACCCACTGCAACACCCATGGAACGCCTCCTGAGTGCCGAGTAAAGCAGCGCATTGAGCTGGCTTGCCTCACTCCATATCTATGAGGCCATCCAAAGCCACACATAGTGTGCTTTTGCTTGCCCTCATAGATATGATTTTGTAATCTGCACAGCTGGAGCGTTACTAAAATTGAGGGTCCGGCAGCGCGGGGAGCTCATAAATAAGCCCCTGATTGCCAATCTACAATAGATGGAAGATTTTAAGCTGCCACGGAACAGAAAGAAATGTGAATTTCGGAATTTAGGCATCCAATTTGTTTCTGAAAGCACTTCTTCTTGAATGGTGTAGCCCCAGACCCGGTCAAACTGGTTGACATGAAGTGAGCCCCCACCGACATTAACCCCAGAAGTCCAGAGCTCCCTGGGTGATATAGAATAGTTGATCTGTAAAGAACCTCAATGAGATTTGATAACATCCAGCATTGCTTGGGAGGTGTCTGAGGAGCATCAGCAGTGCTTCTAAGCCTGTAGACTACCTATAGACGGAAGGGACTCAATCAGCGAGGAGATTGAATAGTACATCACAAACCTCAAGCCAATGTTGGAGAAGAGCGATACAAAAGGGGATGATGGACGGAGCGCTTGAGCAAATCAAACACTCACCCCCAGTCAACTGATCTGGGTTTAATCCATCATCATTCTTTAGCTCACTCCACCACCCCAGGTCAGACATGGCCATATGCAAATCAGTCTGACCCTGTGCCTCATGGGAACAGTCCAGCCCGAACTGCCAAGCCATGTCTTCCCTGGACCGGAAACAAGCATCCTGGGACCGGTTTCTGGCTATTCAGCCGTCATCAGCCAGGCTAGCTTGAATCCAGTGGCAAAGTGAGCAAGGGACCCACGTCTGGGCATACCCTGCCAACTTAGGGCGAACAAAGCGATACAAAAGGGGATGATGGACGGAGCGCTTGAGCAAATCAAACACTCACCCCCAGTCAACTGATCTGGGTTTAATCCATCATCATTCTTTAGCTCACTCCACCACCCCAGTTCAGACATGGCCATATGCAAATCAGTCTGACCCTGTGCCTCATGGGAACAGTCCAGCCCGAACTGCCAAGCCATGTCTTCCCTGGACCGGAAACAAGCATCCTGGGACCGGTTTCTGGCTATTCAGCCGTCATCAGCCAGGCTAGCTTGAATCCAGTGGCAAAGTGAGCAAGGGACCCACGTCTGGGCATACCCTGCCAACTTAGGGCGAACAAAGCGATACAAAAGGGGATGATGGACGGAGCGCTTGAGCAAATCAAACACTCACCCCCAGTCAACTGATCTGGGTTTAATCCATCATCATTCTTTAGCTCACTCCACCACCCCAGTTCAGACATGGCCATATGCAAATCAGTCTGACCCTGTGCCTCATGGGAACAGTCCAGCCCGAACTGCCAAGCCATGTCTTCCCTGGACCGGAAACAAGCATCCTGGGACCGGTTTCTGGCTATTCAGCCGTCATCAGCCAGGCTAGCTTGAATCCAGTGGCAAAGTGAGCAAGGGTATGCCCAGACGTGGGTCCCGTGCTCTCCATGCCACTGGAATCAAGCTATCCTGGCTGAAGAGGGGTGAAACCCCGAAACCGGTCCTAGGATGCTTGTTTCCAGTCCAGGGAGGACCTGGCTTGGCAGTTCGGGCTGGACTGTTCCCATGAGGCACAGGGTCAAGACTGATTTGCATATGGCTGGGTTCAAACTGGAATGGCATGGTGAGCAAAAAAACGATGGATTTAGGCCCAGATCTCTGTACTGGGGTGAATGTATGACATTGTTCTGCATTCTGTCCATCAACTGTTGTTTTTGCATTGTCACCCCGAGTGGGACGGATATGCCCAGATGTGGGTCCCGTGCTCTCCATGCCACTGGAATCAAGCTATCCTGGCTGAAGAGGGGTGAAACCCCGAAACCGGTCCTAGGATGCTTGTTTCCAGTCCAGGGAGGACCTGGCTTGGCAGTTCGGGCTGGACTGTTCCCATGAGGCGCAGGGTCAAGACTGATTTGCATATGGCTGGGTTCAAACTGGAATGGCATGGTGAGCAAAAAAACGATGGATTTAGGCCCAGATCTCTGTACTGGGGTGAATGTATGACATTGTTCTGCATTCTGTCCATCAACTGTTGCTTTTGCAATGTTGGAGAAGAGGCACCAAGGAACCGGAATAGGGACCAGCCCTGGTAAAACATACAAGAAAAGATTGTGTTTGCTCCAAGTGCCAGGTTTAAAGACTTCATAAGTCTCTTAGCGGAAGGATCCTACCCAGAATGTTCAGAAACCAGAACAAACATTGGCAAAGCCAAAAGGTTTCACCTGTGCAAAATTTATTGTCTTTGTCAATGTGTTTTGTACATGTTGCATATGACTATAATAAAGTTGTGAAATACCTGAAAGAGCTGCCGACTTGGGGAACTAGGTTCCAGTCACGGCATCGGCTCAACATCCCATGATCCTGGCTAAATCATGTAATAGATAAGGGTAGAAACCTCTATGCCGACCTATTCAATTTCGTAAACGACCATTAAGGTTCTATGTTACCATAACACCCACATAGTATATAGCTGTCTAGACATATGTCCTTACATAAAATTTGATCAACAGACTTTTTCTAAATTACAAAACATTTTATTGTGCAAGTTATTTTTATATATTTTTTTGTATAGACACATATCTCTAAAATATGTTACACAGGTACATAAATTTATAACACATATAATGAACTAAATTTTCATAAGTACATTTTTGTAGGTATCACTCCATTTATATAACATAGGACATCCCAGAAAACATGAAAATTAGTTAAAACTGACTCATCATCCACTACCAATATATTGCTGTCATTCAACCTCATTCTTACCATACCACACAACTCATACAGCATACAAATTAAAAAAGTTTCGACCCTGTGGAGGGTCCCAATTTGGTTGCATAGGGGCCGATGAAGATGTTTCCAAAGCACCCAGCTTAATGGGTTATGCTCCCAGGGACCACTTCTCAAAAAGCAATTGCAGTCTACGCGCGTTTCAGTGGAAAAAACCACCTTCCTCAGGACCAAGATGTGCTGAAACTCATTTAAGAAACGTGGGATGTCTGAAAATAAGGAACAATAAAGGTAACTAGGGGGAGGTGGTAACAATAATGTTTCATATATGTAATTTAATTTACTTCTATTTACACTATACTTTTCATCTTTGCTCATACCGGTGCTCAACTCCAGTGAGAGAGTAACAAGGTGATATCTCACAGTGCATGAAGAAGTTTGTGCCATGTCAGAAATTAAAACGGGTGCCAAATGGTACCACATGTGATAAACAGAAAAGGGTAAGAGAGGGCTTTCGAGAAAAGATAAGTTGTTAACCACCAGTGCTGAAAGGAGTTCATTCCAAGTGATAGAAGCCAATTTCATCCCTAAGCGAACTATGATCCCACAAAGGACTGAACTGATTATGAGAGTGCTACATGGCAGTACCTCAAGGTTATTGTCCTAGGCGACCAGGTCCAGTTAATATACTACCTGTAGGTCGGAAGGTTAACGTAGGATACTGCGGGTACAAAAGAGGTCAAAGTTCATTTAAAAGGGGATCTAATTAGCGAAGATGGTAAATCTCTTAGTAAGTGTGCTCCTAAGCAGTACCTCAGAATTATTGTCCAAAGCGGCCAATTTCAGTATATGTGGTACCTACAGGTCAGCAGGTTAACAACAGAGTGCTGCGGATATAAGAGAACAAGTCAGGATTCATATTTAGGGGGGATCTAGTAGGCAAAAAAGGTAAATCTCTCTTATGAAGAGGCTAATTACCCTTGATAGAAATGAAGTCTCATTTCTATGAGCGATTCTGACACTAGGATCTCTTCAAGTCAGTCCGTAGTGTGAAAACCGATTGAGTGATTCTTAAAATCTTCTTTTTCAGGCTCTTTACATCCTTTTCAAAAGTGTACTAGTGAGGGAGACAGAATTATTCATCTTAGTGTATATCAATATACCCCTGCTCTCCGAGATAAGCAGAGGTAGCAATTGCTATATATCTTGCTGCGCATATACAGAATTTGTCCTTCAAAGAGCTCACATGCTGCAAGTTCTATTTACTCTACACTACGATACATAACTATAAATGCTGACAAGATATCCATAAATTAGATAACCGTTTGTCTACACCTGACAACGGGGCTCTAAGGATTCACTAGTGTATTCAGAGGTGCTCACCATCAAATGGTGTGGTACCGCTATTCCATTATCGGCATCACTACTAATATGTAGTAATATTAATTAACGATCGAAATGGCTCCACATTCATATTTAGGTTGAAGACCGGGGATTTATAAGCCCATACAGACATATCGTGTTATGTGACAGAATCTGTTAATATATCTCACAGTCTAAGTAGTTAGCCTGAGATGCAACTATATTGTCAAAATGGGAGTGTTCACTGTCATACCGATAACTTACTAAAAGCACTCACACCAATTACGAAGGAAGACGGCAGTGCTACGCTACCACAGAACATGAACTTGACTGCCGGTAAATACTCGACAGAGCAAACAAACGCTATCCCGGCCGAGTTGGACCAACTATCAAACGGGCATGCAGAGAGACCTTACCTTCAGTGTATGTCGTCCTACTGCTTAGAATCCCATATGCATCAAATGTCCGATTGCAAGGACAGAGATCTGTCTCTCTCCGTGTTGCATTTAAGAGGTCTCGTACGTCGTGTCCAAGTCAAATCTCGCGATATCTAACGCGGCCAGCTCTTTTCCACCAAGCTGCAACCGCCATATTGTGATAGGTATTCATACCTTGCCTATTACGGAGTGTATTGTCATACTACCCATTCCCTCCATTCGTCATCTAAAATATCTAGTGTCTGACGAATATAAAGAACCGACCATCACAATGATGATATAAAGACATTCGATTATAATTACAAATATCATGCCGTCTAAATTAGAGTGGGAACTTTAATAACGACCATTTATGTCCCAATAAGTTCTACTCACGTCTACCAACGTGCGACGATGAGAATTGATATCTATTCAGACTATTATGGTATCTGGTTATTGTCTACCTCAAGTCTCGAGTTATGTGTAATGCTCTAGGGGGAATCACCAGAGTACGGCCGCCTTGTTTGTGTGGGGAACTCGATGTTCGTGAAGAAGTATAACAGTATATAAACCCACATGTACTGCAGGCCAACATAATGGTTCTATACTTAATATTAAAATTTATTTTTTTCCCCTTTTTGCAGGCTTGATGCATAATACACTGCATGATCATGCCATAATAAGTGTACAGGGACTCTGTATAGAAAGGGGCCGTGAGAATGCCTCTAATTCATTGTTGTAAATGGCAGATGATGATGCCTTCTCTGCCCATGGTCAGATGCTGTTTGTCCACATTCATGTGTAATAGGAGTAAATACTGAAGATCAATACAATGGCCCTATTTGCCCTAGTATAGCAATACAGTGTGCTACAAATCTCTACATAATGCAGTTCAAGACCCACTACTAATCGAATACAGCTAATTGTGTTCTAAGAAATGGAAATCTGGGAGCAGTGGGGCCCTTCTCACTGCTACATTTATGTAATTATCCAAGTGATCTCTTCATTAAGACCTCTACGTACTGTATCACAATGGAAAATCCAAAAAGTTTCCCTGTGTTTTCTCACTTTTTCTGTATCCTGTCCAGGTTTCGGGTTAACTTTTTCTAGAATGAGCCATTTAAGATCATGCTCACTGTGATTATTTTCCATGTAATGTTTTACCATGGGAGCTTGTGTTTCATGCGTCCTGATGGCCGATTTATGCTCTGACAGTCTCAGGCGAAGTTCTCTACCTGTCTCGCCTATATATCCAAGTCCGCACGGACAGAGGATAAGGTACACTATATTACTGCTTCTGCAGTTAGTGTGGCTTTTAAGCTTCTCTGTTTTTGTGCCATAAGACCATACTTCTGTAGTGATAGATGTGGGGCAGGCATGGCAGGTACCACATCTGTGGTTGCCTAGGACCGGTGGAAGCCCGTCCATTGTACTTTGCTCCCTGGTTTTTGTAGATGGTTTTGTTCTGCTATGAACTAACTTGTCTCTTAAATTGGAGTTTCTTCTGAATGCCACAATAGGTTTCATAAGTGCCATGCTGTCTTCATTAGTGTTTAGAATCTTCCAATTCCTGTGTAGGATCTGTTGTATTTTTTTGTTATAGGTTGAATGGTTGACCACACAGACAAGCCTTTCCAAAGGTTGTTTTTCCCTTCCGCTAATCGGACTATCTCTGTTGAAATATTTGGCACGTTTCATAGATTGTCTGATTAGGCGTTTGGGGTATCCTCTGAGCAGTAATCTTTTTTTCAGTTGCTCCGCATGTGTCATAAAGTCATGCATGTTGGTACAGTTTCGCTTAATTCTCAAGAATTCCCCAAGGGGATTGAATCTTTTGGCATGAGGGGTGATAGCTAGTGTGCTGTAGAACTGTGTTTTTAGCTGTAGGTTTTCTATACAGGCTGACCTCAATGCCCTCTTTTCCACTCATGATCCAAATTTCCAGGAACTCCACTTTATCATGTGAATATTTAGCCGTAAACTTAAGGTTACAATCACTTAAGTTGAGCCACTCAATGAACTGAACCAAACTTGACTCCTCACCTGTCCAGGCGAAAAATATATCGTCTATAAATCTATGCCAAGTTGTTATATTCTCGTAAAAGGAGCTATCTCATTGAAAATATGTTTTAATTCAAATTCTCCCATGTATGTATTCGCTACACTAGGAGCACATGAAGCTCCCATGCTGGTGCCCTGTATCTGTTGATAGAGATTATCCTTAAATTCAAAGAAGTTGTAATGCAGGACTATGTCTAGACACTCCAAAATAAAATTATTTGGTCTCTCCCCAGGAGTTCTAGCCAATAGAGTTGCCACTGCCTCCATGGCTAGATCCTGGGGGATGTTGATATACAACGATTCTGTGTCTAGAGTTACTAGGGACTGTGCCTCACGATTGAAAGGTTTATGTTCAATGGTCGCTATCATGTGTCCTGTGTCTTTGATGTATGATTCATACAGTTTAGTAAGGGGACATAAAAATGAGTCCACGTATTGGGAGAGTGGCTCGGTACAACAATTAATGGATGATATAATGGGACGCATAGGCGGGTCCCGTATGTTTTTATGCGTTTTCGAGACTCGATAAAGGGCAGGGATGACTGTATTGCTCTTGTTTAGGAATTCCAACTCTTTTTGGCAGATGTAGCCATCCATAAAAGCTTTCCCTGTGCTGTCTTCTATTTTTCTTTTTAGGTCTACTAGAGCCGATCTACGCACAAGTTGATAGTGCTCAGGTACAGCTAGCATTTTCTCCATTTTATCCGAGTATTTATCACTGTCCATCACCACTATGCCCCCTGTTTTGTCACATGGCTTGATGGTAATATGTGTGTTGTTCTGTAAGTTTTTAAGTGCCTGTGTTTCCAAATTTGTAAGATTGGGGAGTGGCTTGCGGACATATTTGTTGATTTTTTCCAATTCTTTTATCACAGTTTTTCAAAGACTGCAACTTCAGGACCTATCATCTCAAGAGAAGGTGTGAACTTGGACGGAGGCTTACATCCTGAATAGTTGATATTTTCTTCTGTGGGCATATTGTCAGACATGAATTTTTTTAGACGAATTTTTCAAAAAACGAAAATAGATCTTTATTCATGATGAAGATGTCAGATTGTGTGCTGGGGACAAAGGAGAGTCCTTTACTTAATAAGGTAATTTCTTCTGAAGCAAGCTGATGACTGGACAGATTAAAGATGGGAATACTGTCTCCATTTGAGGTGTTACTGATGCAGCGCGTACAATAAAAACTATTCTCCTCCTAGGTTATTTATAGGTCATCCAGGGGCAAACTATATTTCTCATATCCACATGACGATGGGGCCCATAAACATCGTCTAACACACACGCACACTCCTGGATTTCCTTTTACACCTTTATGAAATTCTGTACTCCTAGGAGAAGCATGAGAACTAAATGGAGAACACCATTTTGTGTACCGCTGGAAGAGCAAGGATATCTATTTACCTTAATTTGTCACTTTCTTTTAGTTATTTCTTAAGATATTCCTGCTCATTGTTTTGTCGATGAATCATTCATTTAAGAAATTAGTTTATAGTGATTAAGACCAGCTGAATCACAATCAACCAATTACTTATGTCACAATCATCTAGGAAAATAACCACTGAGTCATTTTGGGTTTAAAGAATCTTAAATTTTATATAATTTTAAAAGCATGTAAAGAATTTAATACTTTATTCAATTATTCATTTTTAAATTCACAATTTTATTAAGCATAATCAATTTATTGCAGAAAAGGAAATTTTGTCATGAAGCCAAAAACCCTAGTTACCTGCCTAGCTTCCTAATTTAGCCTAATGATTTCTAACCTAACTTTGGGATTAGAAATAGCCTGATTCTCATACTCAACTGTAAAGTTAAGACAGCAACAGCAACTTCAGCTCGTCAGCATCAGCTACCTGCAACCCGTCTCCTCTACTGCAACCCCGACTCTCGAACTGCCTGGAACTCTGACTGGAACTCCCGGAACTGACCCCCTCCCACTAAGAGTAGGCCCTCTTATACCCTAATTCTAACTTTGCTAACTAACTGTTGCAACATTAATATCACGCTTTTCTTTCATTGGTCCATGCATGTCAGCTTATTCATTCTTTAATCAAGTTCTCTTGGATTCAAGGGTCCTTGGATCATTTCCTTTCCCATACGCTTAAACATTTCCATCCGATTCGATCAGTCCATTTGTATCTTATTTTGACACATTCAAGAACTCCGCAGTCATTGTCCTTTCTCTTGGGCTCCTTTCCCACGGACTCTCTCCTGATCATCACGGCACACTATCAGTTCAATTAGGTCACACCAGCCTTGACCATTTCTTGCATCCTAGCCTCTCAGAGACATCACGAGGTTCCAGATTTCTTCAATCTCATCCCGTACCACGTGTCCCCTTGCGCCTGCGCACATCTTCCCACTGGCGGCCATTTTATATCGCCACTCGGTTCTACTTTAGAAGCACTAATTTGAGGCAAACAAAACATAATTAAAATAGAGAAAAATATCCCTTTCGTTTCCCTCCCGTCTACGTACCCCAATTAGTTGTTACCTAGCAAAAGCGACATTTAAGCTGCTCCTTACTTACCATCACTATTGTTTTTGCAACGACACATTTTATTTCTATGAAGCACAAACATGCATTTATTTTATTTAGTACGCTTTTATTCTTACGTTATGATTAGACACACGGACATTCATTAATAGATTATTTAGCACATACATTGGCATATTACCATTCCCACATATACAATGTTGATTAATACATTTAAACGAACATTTTTAATTAATTAATTATATAATTTGTTAGGGGTTACATTTTTTATTTTCCCTGCTCCATCAACTCCCCCTTTGGTGATTTTTAAATCACCACATAAAACCCAAGTCATACTTCTTTTCAGGCAGCATGTCTTTCATCCTTTACTTTCTGTTATTCATATCTCTGTCTCTTCTTCATCTTGCCTTTTAGTCTCTTTATACATGCTTTCTTTCAATTTCTCCAATTCAATTTCACCCATTTCTCTCTCTCTTTCTCTCATTATTCTGTTATTTCTTCTTATCTTATTCTGTCTTACTTTTCTCTTTATACATGTTATTACTATTTTCAATATCATGGCTAACAATATCACTATAGTTGCTACTATTATAACTTTCCCTATTACTAGTTTACTCATCCTAGTTAACCAATTTGCTACTGAGGAAAACCCTCTACCAAGTTTTCCCAAAACACTTTCAACCTCCAGTGGAACTAATTCTTTGTGCAGACTTGTAATATTTGTAATATACTTCTGTATATTTTCACTGTTATCCGGAATGTAAGTACAACAATGTTGGACTTTCAACATTCCACAGACTCCACCCTCTTTTGCCAAAAGAATATCAAGGGCAAGCCGATTTTGCATCACCATAGCTCTCATGGCAACCATTTCGGTATTTACCATTAAGAACCCTCCCGCAGTATCTGTAGACAAACGATCTACTACTGTGGATAACTTCCGAATTTTAAATGCATTCAAAGATATTCCCACTGCTGGTATTAATGCTCCAAAAATATCACCTACAATTTCTGAAAAACTTTCCCTTTTTCTACGTGTAAATCTATTAATCATCTTGTATGTTCCCTTTTCTTCTCTGTCCATGTGAAAATTTTTGGAAAGACCAGGCCTACATAGCAAGTTCCATACCAATGGTCCGGTAACCTGTAATAAGCTCTATTCCCACAAATATAATAGATACCTGGAAATATTGGGTCCTTTCCACCTTTGAATCCCCAACCTCCCAGAATTTGATAATTGTCATGGCAGATACTGGAACCTACAAAGTAATTGTCATAGACTGTCTTATTTCTCTTAATGCACAACTTTCCTGTTTGCGGCCAGTCTAATGTCATTGCTGCATTTATCTTTTTCCCTTCATGATTTCCTTCCTCAAACGTCCATAAACGTTTTCCTTCCTCTTTTATTGCTTCTTTTTGAAATTTCATTCTTCTTTCTTCTACCATGTCTAAAAATACTTTTTCTTCTTTCTTTAACTCACAGGTAAGATTGTTACTAACTATTTCTTCTAACGTTAATTTTCTATGTTCTAAAAGAATTCTCCTAAAACCTTTGCTGGTTTCACTTTGTTAAGTTCTGGTACTACTGGAATGTTTGCAAATATCTTATCTATATCAGTATAATAAGATTCTAATCTACCTGTTTTATAAAATAAACTTGCTATTACACTACATGTTATTCCATAAGTCAAAGGTAAGTGATGATAAGTCACACCTTCCGATACTGACGCAGGCAACTGCATACAAACATAACAATCTCTTACTTCCATTGTTTTTACGTACTCATACAACAACTTTGTAAAAACATTCTTTGAGAAATCTGTTACTGACCTATCCTTATGCAACTCTGCACTACTTCTTAAAACAACTTGTTCTTTAATATTAGTTTCTTTTTCTGGTTTAGTATCATTCTTTGCTTCTATCACAGCTACACTAATAGGAATTGTGATTGCTAAAACTATCCATATGGTCATTAATAACCCTGTACAAAAGCAGCACATTTTGCACCATCTCTTTATAAAATCACATTTATCTCTTCTATTCTCATTATTTTCCATTTTTCTTTTTCTATTTGTTAAGTTTTCAGAAAATTGTGTCACTACACCTCAAAATGACTTAGACGCCACTCTGCTTTCAAAAAGTCTTTGCTTGGTACTTTCTTTAATTCTCTCCAGAATTCTTTCGTTGTCACATCCGGTGATTTGTCACATCCAGTAAATTTGTCACGTCCGGCAGAAGCACTATAAGTCTTCACTTCAGTTTCGTTGCATCTCACCTTTTCCCATCCGACTTCTCAGTCTCTGGTTTCCGTGAGTGTTTTCTTCTTCTTCTTTGTAATCAGTTAATGCAATATACAGCCACTCAGGTGACTTAAATTTTGAATTCACTTTCTTTGTCCTTTTGGACTTTTGTAATCTTTTTCCACTGGGTTTTTCTTGTCCCTTTTGACTTGTTACCTCATTTACTTGTTCAGCATCTTCATCTTCTGCTCTTATTATTCTATATCTCAATTTTCTTACATAGCTGTTGGGCCAATTATCTCCTTTTCTTGGCCTTTTGGCTTCACCTTCTCTTTCTTCTCTTTCTGATTTCCAATTTCTTTTTCTTGATTCAGTCTTTGCTTTTTCCTCTCCTCCACTTTCTTCTGTTTCTGTTTCAACTGTCTCACTATTGTCTCTTATTTTGAAACTTATAATCTCGTCATCTCCTACTGGTGGATCTGTCTTCTCCTTTTTGTTTTCCCTTATCACTGTCCCTCCTCGGGGTTCTTCCGATTTGGTGTTTTCCTCCTTATCTGTTTCTGAATTTCCCTGTTCTCCTGTTTCTCTATCTATCCCTATTGCTCCTCGAGGTTCTTCTCGATTTTCTAACTTTTTGTGTACTTCTTTCCCTACTTCATCTATTAATATTGTTTCTGAAGGATTTCCACCATAACTTGTACTTGGTTGTTCATCTAACTCAATTTCTTGCTCAGTTTCTTCTCTAATTGGTTTATAACCCCAAGTTCTCTTTCGGAATTCTTCCCAGTTTGCAGCTGAATCATCAGATCCTGAAGTTGTGTCAGATATTTCCAGATGTCGACTTACAGGTCGATCTTCAAGTTCTGGAACTTCTGAATTTCTTTCTTCTTCTTCTTCTTGTTCCTCTTCTTCTCTAGAGGTGTTTTCCGTTGGGGTCTCCAGATGTCGACTTTCAGGTCGATCTTCAAGTTCTGGCACCCTTTCTTTTATCTTGGTTGTTCCAGCCGTTAAACTTTTATCCCACACTTCCAGACCGCCGACTCACATGTCGATCTGTAGGTTCTGGAATTCTGATTGTGTGGCTGGCATGAACCCAGTTCTTTACTCCTGCACACTTGACAGCAGTCGTTGTTACTAGGATTACCTGTCTTGGCTCATCCCAACGCGGAACTAGACAGTTTCTTCTCCTGTGGACTTTAATACGGACCCAGTCTCCTGGATTCAAGTCGTGGGCTGGTTTTCTTTCAAGAGTGGTCGCATCCGGTCCAACCTGATGAAACACAGAACGCACCACATCAGCCAGTCCTTTGCAATAATCCAGTATTAGATCATCAGTTATTGTTAATAACTTGTTGACTGGTACGTGGGCTTGTCTCATTGCTCGTCCCATGATCATTTCATGAGGACTGAGTCCCGTTTTCTTTTCAGGGATGCTCCTGATGGTCATCAGAACAAGAGGCAGTGCATCTGGCCATTTGAGTCCTGTAGCTTGACACATTTTTCCTAATCTGTTTTTAATTGTTCCATTTATCTGCTCTACTACCCCAGAAGCCTCTGGTCTGTAAGCACAATGTAATTTTTGTTTAATACTCAGTGCTTCACAAATCAATTGGATCAACTCATTTTGAAAATGTGTTCCTCTATCTGTCTCAACTGTGACTGGAAAACCATACCTCGGAATGAACTCTCGTAGCATAAGTTTTGCCACTGTTGTTCCATCATTCCTTCTTGTGGGGTATGCCTCCACCCAACGAGAGAACAAACAGACGACCACCAGAACATATCTTAATCTGTTACTAGGGGGCATCTCAATGAAATCCATCTGTATCCTTGTAAATGGACCTCCATCTCGTCCTATTGTTCCTAGACTCACTACGGTTTTCCTTCCTGGGTTAAACTGTTGACAAATAAGACATCTTTGACAAAGACTTTCAGCAATGGCTCTGAATTTTGGGTTATACCAAGTTTGTCTAAAAAGTCTAATCATTGCATCTCTCCCAATATGAGCTTGTCCATGGTACATCCGTGCCATGTCTGCAATCATGCTATCAGGCATAACTGGTCTTTCATCTCTGTATACCCACACTCCATTATCTTCCTGTCTTCTACATCCTGCTTTAATCCAGTAATCCTTTTCCTCATCTCTTGCTGTTTCTTGTAACTGCCTTACTTCATCCCATGTTTCGACTGTATTAGTGAAAAGCAAAGGACAAGAGACATGCTCCCTTTCTCTATTTTTGTTCAGGGACGCCATGTTTTCCGCACAATATCTAGCGATCTCATCAGCATAGTTATTGCCGACCGCTATGTAGTCTTCGTTTTTCTTATGCGCCTTGCACTTCACTACAGCTATTTGTTTAGGCAGCTGTATCGCCTCAAGCAGTTTTTTAACATAATCTCCATTTCTGATAGGTGTTCCTGCAGATGTCAAAAATCCTCTTTGTGACCAAATCTGGCCAAAATCATGTACGATGCCGAAACCATATTGGCTATCGGTCACAATCGTGATTCGTACATTTTTCCCCAATTTACATGCTTGAATCAAAGCAATTAGTTCCGCAACTTGGGCAGACCTAACTCCTTTCAGACAAGACGCTTCCATCACAGTTGCCACTGTGCATACTGCATAAGCTGCGCTTAACACTCCTTCCTTTGTGCGTAAACATGAACCATCTACAAACATGACATAATCGGATTCCTTTAACGGTTCATCTTTTATGTCAGCTCTTGGTTTTGTGCAATATTCCAGCACATTCAGACAATCATGATCTACTTCATCTTGTTCAATTATACTCTCTTCATCTGGCAATGATGTCGAAGGATTTACATTTATGCATCTATCTATGGTCACATTTTCTGCACTCAAGATGACTTTTTCGTACTTAGTCAGCCGACTATGTGTCATGTACTGTGTTTTTGTTCTTGTCAAAAGAATTTCTACTGAATGGGGAACATATACTCTCAGTGGATACCCCATCACTATACCTTCACTTTGTTCCAGACTTACACAAGTAGCAGCAACTGCTTTCAGACATCCAGGCAATGCTTTTGCTATAGGATCTAAAACAGCTGAGAAGTAAGCTATAGGCCTCTTCATGGTGCCGTGTTTTTGTACCAGTACTGAAAATGCACATCCATCTCTTTCACTGCAGTATAACTCAAAATCCTTCTCATAATCAGGCATGCCTAATGCAGGGGCCTCACACAGTTTCTTTTTCAATTCTTTGAAAGATTTCATTTCTTCTTTGTTTAACTCAAAAGGGTCTTTTACATCTTTCTTTGTTAGTTTTTGTAATGGTTTTGCAATCAAAGAAAATCCACTTATCCATTGTCGACAATATCCAACCATTCCCCAAAACATTCTTACCTCTCTCTGAGTCATTGGTGCTCTCATTCCTTGAATCATTCTTACTCTTTCTGTCGCTATTTTCCGCACTCCTTTCTCAATTTTATGTCCTAAATACTGGACTTCTTTCTGACAAAACTGTAATTTTGAAGGAGACACTTTATGTCCTCTTTTCTCTAAGTGGTTCAGCAAAGCAATTGTATCACTTACACATGCTTCTTTGGTTTTCGATGCCACCAATAGGTCATCGATATACTGCACCATCACTGATTTTTCTGGCATCTTCAAATCTTCCAGAGATTTTTTTAGAATCTGATTAAAAATTGAGGGGCTTTCTGTATACCCCTGTGGAATTCGGCACCATGCCAAAATACGCTCTCCGAAACGGAATGCAAATAATGGCTGGCTATCTGGATGGAAAGGAATAGAGAAAAATGCATGACATAAATCTATCACCGTATACCACTCAGCTTCATGCGGGATTTGATATAGAATCACTGCAGGGTTTGGCACTATTGGACAACATGGTACCACTATTTTGTTGATCTTTCTCAAATCCTGTACTATTCTGTATGTTCCATTTGGCTTTTTCAGTCCCATAATAGGTGAATTACATGGACTGCTCATGATTTCTTTCAGAATTCCCTGTTCAATCATCTTATTTATCACAGGAGTTATTCCTTCAATTATTTCTGGAGTTAATTTGTACTGTGGCGTGTTTGGATAACTTATCCCTTCTTTCACTGTCACTTTTACGGGATCAACTTCTCTCATTAATCCAATGTCCTCTCCTGTAAAATCCCACACGCTTTCTTTTACTGCACCTTTTAGCTCTTCTGGAGTTTTTCTGCATCAAATGCAGGAAATAAACCATTCGTTTCAGGTTCTTGATTCATCAAAGTTACTTTATACAGAACATCTTCATCTGAGGTCTGAAAACCTATTCCTTCTGGTGTACAATAAATTGTGCAATTCATTTTACACAAAGGTCACGACCTAGAAGATTTACAGGACTACAATCGCACACTACAAATTTATGCATTTTACTAAAAGAACCAATTTTTACTTCTACCAATTCAGTAAGTGGGGTTTTAATCTGCTGATTGGCTACTCCTACCACTTGGATGCATTCACCTGAGAGAGGAAGGTTCGGAATTTCCACTGACCTAACAGTAGAACGGGTAGCTCCAGTATCGACAAGGAATGTTACGTTTGCTCCATTCACTTCTCCATCCACAAAGGGACCAGACTGATCTACCTCCAGAGTTGCGCCAAGCACGCACTCTTTCCCCTCTCTTGCGCACCGTCAGAAACTTTCATCCGGGTCATCCTCACTCTGATGGAACCAATACTGGGAAATGTTAGCTGCTCTCGGCAACTGTGTTACCTGCTCTCCTCCGTAGAATCCTGTTTCTGTACTGTATCTTTGCTTGTTAACAGTGTTGGGAAGTGGTGGTTGTGGCACCTGACTTTGCTGAACAACTACCTCATTCTGCACCTGTGGAGTTAATGATTGATGTTCCGGATTAGGTTTAGGTGGGAACTTACACTCATTTCTCCAATGCCCTAATTTTCCGCAATTATGACATGGCCATTTCTTCTTTGCCTCTTCTAGACTCACTTGTCCTTTTCCTTTACCTATATTTGGTCGCATCTTATTCTGTCCTGATTCGTTTCCATTATTATTATCCAATTGAGCTTCTTGTTTTTCTGCCACTTTCACTTGTGCCCACATTGCTTTTTCTTTCAACTTACGCTGTTTACTCTCTATTTCATCACTACAATACTTAGCATACCTCAGCACCTCATCTACACTTGCATTCTGCCAGTTTATCATATGTTGCTTAATCATATCACTTATTTCTTGTTTCAAGCCAAATACAAATCGGTATACAAAATGACTCATATCCTTCTCACTTAATTCCTCATAACCACTATACTGTTTGAAAACCAACAACAATCGCTCATAATATGCATGTACACTCTCCTTACTTTCCTGTGTAGTTCTATCAATCTTAACCCAATCTGTCTCTTTTGGAGGAATCTTATTTTTCAAAAAGGTAATCACCTTGTCGTATTTCTTCATCACATCTGGTCCTGGAGCTCCTGTCTTAGGATCTCTTGGATATTCTGTAGTTGGCCAGTCAACTGTAATCTTACATTCTGACCACAGATCCGTTGGTACCACTATGTCAAACAATCCATCCAAATCTATCCACAACACTTTCGAGACCTTTACAAACCTTTCTACCTGTCGGTACCACTCAACTGGCTTTTCTCTTAACTTTGGAAAGTCATTTGTAAATGACAGGATGTCCTGCCTAGTCCAGGGAACATGCACATAACTACCACCTGGAGTTTCTCTCATAGGGTACTCTTTAACAACATGTTCCTTTTCTGTTATCATAAAAGCCAATGAACCTTTGTCTACACTTTTCTCATTCTTCTTTGTCCATCTAACCTTCCATCTGTCCACATCACCCCATTTTCTCAACAAAACAATCAACTCTTTTATCTGTGTCAGCCTTCCTGCTGTATTCAAATTTTCAATATCTTTTCACAAAAATCTACTCTGTATGGTTTCTGCAACGTTTTTACTTTTGCAAAATCTATTCCAATCTCACCGGCCACTTCTTCTAGTTTGTCATATAAATTCTTTGCCCTCCATGTTATACTTTTGCACAGAAACATTATTTCATCATCCTGATAATTCTTTATCTTTTCTGTACCAATCGTTCCTAGAATTAATTCTTCCATGTCAATTTTCAATCTGATCACATCTAATGGTTTTTCTTCTGTTTCTTTTATTTTAAAAGCTTTTATCCACTCATTTAACTCATCAGGAGTTGGACCTATAGGAGTACTATTTATTTCTGTCCAATTTCCACTCTTTTCAGGTGTCACTGTTGCAGATTCAGTTACCATAGGCATTTTCCTACCGCTACACTCATTCACTGTCAAATTTTCAGGTGGACTTGGTCTGTAAGCACTAGTCAAATTGCTCGTACCTGGACTTGTTTCCATTCTTTCCTTTTCTCTTTGGAATTGCGAACTCAAGGGAATCACCAAAGATCGTTCATCAATTTTCTGATTCTCGAAAACTGGTATTACTGGACCTATTGTTACAGGTACGGTAACTGCTTCCATATTCTTGGTTAATTCTCTAATTTTCTCAGTTAATTCTTTTGTTGTCCTTGCCAATTCTCTTGCACTTTCATTTTCTATTCCCTCATTTTGGGAAGTTCTTATTTGTTCTTGTGACCTATTTATTTCCTGTCTTTCTTCTGGACTTTTATTTCGCATAGTTTCTATTGGTGGCGCATTTGGTGTCACCACTGTAGAATTCTGCTGATACGGAGGTGGATTTTTATTTAATATATCTTCCAGCAACTCGTCATCCGTTTCGCTCTCATGCATATACTTTTCTCTCTCTAAATGTTTCTTTTTCTCTGTCCGTTTTTTCTTAGTCCCTTCCTCAACTGTAAAAGCTGGAAACACACCTCCTGTCATGTTAGCACATCTCCATCGTTTTATTCTGTCCTCATGATTCATTCCCCACAATCTTCCGGGCACGAACTCATAACCTTTCATACCTCTGAATCTTTCTTTTTCGTACATCTCATCTTCCCATTCTGTTAAAGCCTCAAACTGTGTCGGTCTAGGTCTAGGTTCCAATTTAAGCATCTTTTCTTTTAAATTCCGTAAAATCGCTACATTAAAAGAACCATTTTCAGGGAAAGCCAATGCTCCATCATTCTTGGTATATTTTACCAAATTATCCAACCATATGCACGTATGATATCCATATTTCAGCATCATATGTGAAGCTGCTGATTTCGGTGGAGGAATTACTTGTCCCTCTCTAGTCACAACCTTTTTGTCTTTCTTAAAGAAATTCTTTAATTTCGTTGTCCATGACGTTCTCTCCCTTTCATACTCGTAATACGGCATGTCTTCTATTTTGTTTTCTCTTTACTCTAACGCTGTTTCTGTGTACGGAACTTCGTCCAATTACAGCGCGATTCACACTAACGTACCAATCAGAACAATTTCCACCGTCCGCGAACCAACCAATCCTAGCGCGGCACCTCTCTACGTCACTCCTGCTCTGTGTTCACGTGACTAACGCACTATCCAATCCTAGCGCGGCACTTTTTCAACGTCACTTCTACTCTTTACCCCTCCTTTACAAAATTTATCGGCAATTTTTCTTTTTACTGTTTTCTTCGTTAGTTACAACAAATAAACAATTCCATAGTCTTATTCGCTAAACAAAGTGACAGCTTTGTCCTTTTACACAAGAATCCTGTTTTTCCAGTAGGCAGCGCTTACCTCTACCCTACCACAGAATTATTTTACTCTCGCCAGTAAAGTAGCACTTCCCTCTACCTTACCCTTCTTTCAAACAAACAATTTACTCGTTTCTCTGGGGATAAGACACATGTGGAGACTAGGCTCCTGAGAATTAAGGCCAAAGTTTCACAAGTAAACGTGATTTGCTATTTCATTTACACACTTTTCACACAGAAATCCCTAACATAACACAACCTGTGTTATAACCAAAATGAATTCAGACCATGTACCAAATTCCATGTGACTTCTCTTGCCACACGTGTTCCACTTCCTACATCCCAGAAGCGTGAACACTTACATATAACATAACATGACTCAACATATAGTGTTAGTCATCAAAAAATAATCAATAATCAATAAACAATAATCACTAAACTAATCTATAGAAAACCATAACTCTGCTACCAAGAAATCTGATGCAGCGCGTACAATAAAAACTATTCTCCTCCTAGGTTATTTATAGGTCATCCAGGGGCAAACTATATTTCTCATATCCACATGACGATGGGGCCCATAAACATCGTCTAACACACACGCACACTCCTGGATTTCCTTTTACACCTTTATGAAATTCTGTACTCCTAGGAGAAGCATGAGAACTAAATGGAGAACACCATTTTGTGTACCGCTGGAAGAGCAAGGATATCTATTTACCTTAATTTGTCACTTTCTTTTAGTTATTTCTTAAGATATTCCTGCTCATTGTTTTGTCGATGAATCATTCATTTAAGAAATTAGTTTATAGTGACTAAGACCAGCTGAATCACAATCAACCAATTACTTATGTCACAATCATCTAGGAAAATAACCACTGAGTCATTTTGGGTTTAAAGAATCTTAAATTTTATATAATTTTAAAAGCATTTAAAGAATTTAATACTTTATTCAATTATTCATTTTTAAATTCACAATTTTATTAAGCATAATCAATTTATTGCAGAAAAGGAAATTTTGTCATGAAGCCAAAAACCCTAGTTACCTGCCTAGCTTCCTAATTTAGCCTAATGATTTCTAACCTAACTTTGGGATTAGAAATAGCCTGATTCTCATACTCAACTGTAAAGTTAAGACAGCAACAGCAACTTCAGCTCGTCAGCATCAGCTACCTGCAACCCGTCTCCTCTACTGCAACCCCGACTCTCGAACTGCCTGGAACTCTGACTGGAACTCCCGGGAACTGACCCCCTCCCACTAAGAGTAGGCCCTCTTATACCCTAATTCTAACTTTGCTAACTAACTGTTGCAACATTAATATCACGCTTTTCTTTCATTGGTCCATGCATGTCAGCTTATTCATTCTTTAATCAAGTTCTCTTGGATTCAAGGGTCCTTGGATCATTTCCTTTCCCATACGCTTAAACATTTCCATCCGATTCGATCAGTCCATTTGTATCTTATTTTGACACATTCAAGAACTCCGCAGTCATTGTCCTTTCTCTTGGGCTCCTTTCCCACGGACTCTCTCCTGATCATTACGGCACACTATCAGTTCAATTAGGTCACACCAGCCTTGACCATTTCTTGCATCCTAGCCTCTCAGAGACATCACGAGGTTCCAGATTTCTTCAATCTCATCCCGTACCACGTGTCCCCTTGCGCCTGCGCACATCTTCCCACTGGCGGCCATTTTATATCGCCACTCGGTTCTACTTTAGAAGCACTAATTTGAGGCAAACAAAACATAATTAAAATAGAGAAAAATATCCCTTTCGTTTCCCTCCCGTCTACGTACCCCAATTAGTTGTTACCTAGCAAAAAGCGACATTTAAACTGCTCCTTACTTACCATCACTATTGTTTTTGCAACGACACATTTTATTTCTATGAAGCACAAACATGCATTTATTTTATTTAGTACGCTTTTATTCTTACGTTATGATTAGACACACGGACATTCATTAATAGATTATTTAGCACATACATTGGCATATTACCATTCCCACATATACAATGTTGATTAATACATTTAAACGAACATTTTTAATTAATTAATTATATAATTTGTTAGGGGTTAAATTTTTTTTTTATTTTCCCTGCTCCATCATTACTATCTAAGACCTCCAATACTGCTGGTTTCGTGTCCTCATGTATGGCTGTGGATGTACTTGCTCTGTCTGAGGATAGTGGTTCCTGTCTTGTCTTTGGAACCTCACACGGCCCCTGCCTTGTTCTAAAAAGGCGACTGACCAAATTGGTGTTGATTGAAAGGTTGTCCTCTACGATTTCTGGGATTGTAACCTGGTCCTTCATTTGTTACAGGACCGTCATAATCTGAATCTGATGAATTTGTATCAGAGAATGTCAGGGTTTTATGTCTTTTGTAGGCACGTGTGTTTGTTTGACCTCCCTCATAGCGTTCTTCTTGATAGAAGTTGCTTTGGAGATAAGGGTAAACCTTCTCTTGTGAGAACCAGCAAATGTCTTTTTTTTAGTTTTTCAGTTTTTTTCCTAAAGAGATAGTCTGCAAACTCCTGTAGCTCTTGGTTAATGCTAAGCAGTTTGTTCTTCCCTTCTTCTACGCTGGTGTTAGATTTAAGTTTTTCTTCTAGCTCTAGAATCTCTTGATTTAAAACCTGTATCATCTCTTTCACTGTCTCAATAATGAGAATCATCCAGTCCCTGGAGCAACGGTTCGCAATCTGCGACCATCGCTCCAGGAACTGGCGTACCTCAACAAACAGGGCTGGGACGTTTCTGACTCTCAAACCCGAAGGGATAGCCCCTGCCTTTAAATACTCCAACATATAATAGGCATAGGACTCGATTCTCTTTGCTTTTTTCTTTAGGTTTATCAATTTATTCCATTCGCTATTGTCCTTAACTGTGCCTCTACTGTCTACATTAGTGCCAGCTATTTGTCCGATGAGCGCTGAAAAGTCATCATCGGTAAAGCCAAAAGTTTTAAAACCTTCCATTGTCTAGTATCTAGTTCTTGATAAGATGGTAAATGTGCCCTCCACCAGTGACGATTCTGTATGCACTGATAACTGAAATGCTCATCAGTTACTGAGATCTCTTATGTCTATATCCACCATGGGACCCACCAGTGATTCACAAAAGTCTAACCAGATGAGCAAAGAAATCAAAAAAATATATAAAGTTACTGAGAACCTTCGGTAAAAACCGAGAAAAAACTAATAAAGAGAAAAGGACCTCCCTGAATTACATTTAGGTCCAAGAGGAGGGAGGAATGAAGAAACCGATAAGGGTAGAAACCTCTATGCCGACCTATTCAATTTTGTACACGACCATTAAGGTTCTATGTTACCATAACACCCACATAGTATACAGCTGTCTAGACATATGTCCTTACATAAAATTTGATCAACAGACTTTTTCTAAATTACAAAACATTTTATTGTGCAAGTTATTTTTATATATTTTTTTGTATAGACACATATCTCTAAAATATGTTACACAGGTACATACATTTATAACACATATAATGTACTAAATTTTCATAAGTAATTTTTTGTAGGTATCACTCCATTTATATAACATAGGACATCCCAGAAAACATGAAAATTAGTTAAAACTGACTCATCATCCACTACCAATATATTGCTGTCATTCAACCTCATTCTTACCATACCACACAACTCATACAGCATACAAATTAAAAAAGTTTCGACCCTGTGGAGGGTCCCAATTTGGTTGCATAGGGGCCGATGAAGATGCTTCCAAAGCACCCAGCTCAATGTGTTATGCTCCCAGGGACCACTTCTCAAAAAGCAATTGCGGTCTACGCGCGTTTCAGTGGAAAAAACAACCTTCCTCAGGACCAAGATGTGCTGAAACTCATTTAAGAAACGTGGGATGTCTGAAAATAAAGAACAATAAAGGTAACTAGGGGGAGGTGGTAACAATAATGTTTCATATATGTAATTTAAGTTACTTCTATTTACACTATACTTTTCATCTTTGCTCATACCGGTGCTAAACTCCAGTGAGAGAGTAACAAGGTGATATCTCACAGTGCACGAAGAAGTTTGTGCCATGCCAGAAATTAAAACGGGTGCCAAATGGTGCCACATGTGATAAACAGAAAAGGGTAAGAGAGGGCTTTCGAGAAAAGATACATTGTTAACCACCAGTGCTGAAAGGAGTTCATTCCAAGTGATAGAAGCCAATTTCATCCCTAAGCGAACTATAATCCCACAAAAGACTGAACTGATTATGAGAGTGCTACATGGCAGTACCTCAAGGTTATTGTCCTAGGCGACCAGGTCCAGTTAATATACTACCTATAGGTCGGCAGGTTAACGTAGGATACTGCAGGTACAAAAGAGGTCAAAGTTCATTTAAAAGGGGATCTAATTAGCGGAGATGGTAAATCTCTTAGTAAGTGTGCTCCTAAGCAGTACCTCAGAATTATTATCCAAAGCGGCCAATTTCAGTATATGTGGTACCTACAGGTCAGCAGGTTAACGACAGAGTGCTGCGGCTATAAGAGAACAAGTCAGGATTCATATTTAGGGGGGATCTAGTAGGCAAAAAAGGTAAATCTCTCTTATGAAGAGGATAATTACCCTTGATAGAAATGAAGTCTCATTTCTATGAGCGATTCTGACACTAGGATCTCTTCAAGTCAGTCCGTAGTGTGAAAACCAGAAAAAAAAGAAGAAAATCTTCTTTTTCAGGCTCTTTACAACCTTTTCAAAAGTGTACTAGTGAGGGAGACAGAATTATTCATCTTAGTGTATATCAATATACCCCCTGCTCTCCTAGATAAGCAGAGGTAGCAATTGCTCTATATCATGCTGCGAATATACAGAATTTGTCCTTCAAAGAGCTCACATGCTGCAAGTTCTATTTATTCTACACTACGATACATAACTCTAAATGCTGACAAGATATCCGTAAATTAGATAACCGTTTGTCTACACCTGACAACGGGGCTCTAAGGATTCACTAGTGTATTCAGAAGTGCTCACCATCAAATGGTGTGGTGCCGCTATTCCATTATCAGCATCGCTACTAATATGTAGTAATATTAATTAACGATCGAAATGGCTCCACATTCATATTTAGGTTGAAGACCGGGGATTTATAAGCCAATACGGACATATTGTGCTATGTGACAGAATCTGTTAATATATCTCAAAGTCTAAGTAGTTAGCCTGAGATGCAACTATAGTGTCAAAATGGGAGTGTTCACTGTCATACCGATAACTTACTAAAAGCACTCATACCAATTACGAAGGAAGACGGCAGTGGTACGCTACCACAGAACATGAACTTCTCTGCCGGTAAATACTCGACAGTGCAAACAAACGCTATCCTGGCCGAGTTGGACCAACTATCAAACGGGCATGCAGAGAGACCTTACCTTCAGTGTATGTAGACCTACTGCTTAGAATCCCATACGCGTCAAATGTGCGATTGCAAGGACAGAGATCTGTCTCTCCGTGTTGCATTTAAGAGGTCTCGTACGTCGTGTCCCCGTCAAATCTCGCGATATCTAACGCGGCAAGCTCTTTTCCACCAAGCTGCAACCGCCATATTGTGATAGGTATTCATACCTTGCCTATTACGGAGTGTATTGTCATACTACCCATTCCCTAGATTCGTCATCTGAAATATCTAGTGTCTGACGAATATAAAGAACCGACCATCACAATGATGATATAAAGACATTCGATTATAATTACAAATATCATGCCGTCTAAATTAGAGTGGGATATATAATAACGACCATTTATGTCCCAATACGTTCTACTCACGTCTACCAACGTGCGACGATGAGAATTGATATCTATTCAGACTATTATGGTATCTGGTTATTGTCTACCTCAAGTCTCGAGTTATGTGTAATGCTCTAGGGGGAATCACCAGAGTACGGCCGCCTTGTTTGTGTGGGGAACTCGATGTTCGTGAAGAAGTATAACAGTATATAAACCCACATGTACTGCAGGCCAACATAATAGTTCTATACTTAATATCAAAATTTATTTTTTTCCCCTTTTTGCAGGCTTGATGCATAATACACTGCATGATCATGCCATAATAAGTGTACAGGGACTCTGTATAGAAAGGGGCCGTGAGAAGGCCTCTAATTCAATGTTGTAAATGGCAGATGATGATGCCTTCTCTGCCCATGGTCAGTTGCTGTTTGTTCACATTCATGTGTAATAGGAGTAAATACTGAAGATCAATACAATGGCCCTATTTGCCCTAGTATAGCAATACAGTGTGCTACAAATCTCTACATAATGCAGTTCAAGACCCACTACTAATCGAATACAGCTAATTGTGTTCTAAGAAATGGAAATATGGGAGTAGTGGGGCCCTTATCACTGCTACATTTATGTAATTATCCAAGTCATCTCTTCATTAAGACCTCTACGTACTGTATCACAATGGAAAATCCAAAAAGATTCCCTGTTTTTTCTCACTTTTCTGTATCTTGTCCAGGTCTTGGGTTAATTTTTTCTAGAATGAGCCATTTAAGATCATGCTCACTGTGATTATTTTCCATGTAATGTTTTACCATGGGAGTTTGTGTTTTATGCGTCCTGATGGCCGATTTATGCTCTGACAGTCTCAGGCGAAGTTCTCTACCTGTATTGCCTATATATCCAAATCCGCACGGACAGAGGATAAGGTACACTATATTACTGCTTCTGCAGTTAGTGTGGCTTTTAAGCTTCCCTGTTTTTGTGCCATAAGACCATACTTCTGTAGTGATAGCTGTGGGGCAGGCATGGCAGGTACCACATCTGTGGTTGCCTAGGACCGGTGGAAGCCCGTCCATTGTACTTTGCTCCCTGGTTTTTGTAGATGGTTTTGTTCTGCTATGAACTAACTTGTCTCTTAAATTGGAGTTTCTACTGAATGCCACAATAGGTTTCATAAGTGCCATGCTGTCTTCATTAGTGTTTAGAATCTTCCAATTCCTGTGTAGGATCTGTTGTATTTTGTTGTTATAGCTTGAATGGTTGACCACACAGACAAGCCTTTCCAAAGGTTGTTTTTCCCTTCCGCTAATCAGACTATCTCTGTTGAAATATTTTGCACGTTTCATAGATTGTCTGATTAGGCGTTTGGGGTATCCTCTGAGCAGTAATCGTTTTTTCAGTTGCTCCGCATGTGTCATAAAGTCATGCATGTTGGTACAGTTTCGCTTAATTCTCAAGAATTCCCCAAAGGGGATTGAATCTTTTTGGCATGAGGGGTGATAGCTAGTGTGCTGTAGAACTGTGTTTTTAGCTGTAGGTTTTCTATACAGGCTGACCTCAATGCCCTCTTTTCCACTCATGATCCAAATTTCCAGGAACTCCACTTTATCATGTGAATATTTAGCCGTAAACTTAAGGTTACAATCACTTAAGTTGAGCCACTCAATGAACTGAACCAAACTTGACTCCTCACCTGTCCAGACGAAAAATATATTGTCTATAAATCTATGCCAAGTTGTTATATTCTCGTAAAAAGGAGCTATCTCATTTAAAATATGTTTTAATTCAAATTCTCCCATGTATGGATTCGCTACACTAGGAGCACATGAAGCTCCCATGCTGGTGCCCTGTATCTGTTGATAGAGATTATCCTTAAATTCAAAGAAGTTGTAATGCAGGACTATGTCTAGACACTCCAAAATAACATTATTTGGTCTCTCCCCAGGGGTTCTAGTCAATAGAGTTGCCACTGCCTCCATGGCTAGATCCTGGGGGACGTTGGTATACAACTAACCCTGGGCGTAGTTCGCGTAGTAGCGCTACGCTTAGCTACGCGAAGTGCACTTCGCGAGCTACGTGTAGCTACGCGAACTGCGTAGTGCACTGTGCAAAATGCTGTTCGCACTGATTGCATAGTGCCGGATGCTGGTCCGCACTGTGCAATCAGTGCAAACCGCATCTTGCACAGTGCAAGCGGTCGTTTTCTGCCGCTCGAGTAGATTTCTACTCGATCGGCAGCTTTCTCAACGCGGACTGGTAGTTTCTCATCGCAAGCGGTCGCGAGCATACGCGACCACTCGCAATGAGAAACCTGACCTCCCGCGTTGAGAATCTCGCCGGGAGGTTTATTTTCCACGCTCGCGATCGGCAACTTGATGTTGCTGATCGCGAACGAGGAAAAAGTCTCGCCGGGATGTCATTTTGCTCGCTCGCGGTCGCCAACTTGACGTTGAGGACCGCGAGCAAGCAAAAAATGACCGCTACGCTACGCTACACATGTTTGCACTGTGCTACGTGCAATTCGCGTAGTGCAAAGTGCGCAAACTTCGCAAACTATGCGAGCGTAGCGTAGTACTTCGCCCAGGGTTATATACAACGATTTTATGTCTAGAGTTACTAGGAACTGTGCCTCACGATTGAAAGGTTTATGGTCAATGGTCGCTATCATGTGTCCTGTGTCTTTGATGTATGATTCATACAGTTTAGTAAGGGGACTTAAAAATGAGTGTTCAACAAAGGTGATGGGATGCACACCATTCTCTTCTCAATTCATCCACGTTTGTCCTGAAAAATCTTCCAAGGGTGCGTGCTCACTGGGTTTATGCCTTGCCCTGGTGGCACAATGATAATAAACCTTGCTGTATGGGGCGACATTTCGCCCCAAGCCCAGTCGCACAGCTAAATGGTAAGTATACCACGCTCTAAATATGTAATCCATTTTACTCCATGTACTCCGTACTTTGTTCCACTTTTTGCTTTAATCCTGCTTGATCCACACGTAGGGTGTCATGCTATTTCCAAAGTTTCAAATGCTCATGATGTGCCCATCCGGACCTCTGTCAAGACCACGAACAAACGCATGATTCGTCCAAAGCAGTGTTCTTTATCATGTGCTAATACATGTTGAACAATTGATTATGGTGTGAATTCTAATACACGTTATTTATGGCAATCATTATTTGTAACCGTCAGTCATGGTAATTTATTGCATTATGGGAGTTGTATTTTTTCCGAATCTGAGGTAGTTTTCAGGCAGTAGAAGGCACACCAGGTGACTAATTAGGAAGCACGAATGAGGGAGGGACTCGGGTGCGAGTGTTTGGTTTAAAAATTGGGCGGTTTCATGGGGGAGGAAACACCTCCTTGAAACGAGATGCGGGGACGGATGTGTTAAGCAGTGTTGGCAGGTACGTGAAGTTTTGTTGATGTAGTGGCTGTAGAATGTGGATTATGTCGGAGCCTTCAAGAGGTGTGAGTGCGGGAGAAAGTGGGTGATAGCAATGTGTGATTAAGCGAGGTGCGAAAGGGGATGATTTTAGCGTGTGATACAGAGAGGTCGGGTGGGTGTGAAAACAGCAGTAGGTTGACTTGGGATGTTTTAGATGAGCGGGGGTGAATGTAGTGTTGTGAGCATTATTGCGAGTAGGCAAACTAGCGGGTGCGGTGAGATTTGGGAAGGTTGGGAGAGAAGAAGGGGGTGCAATTCGGGGTGCCGGGAGCTTTAGAGAATAGTGAATGTAACGTGAGCATGATTGGGTTGAGGTGAAAGGTGGGCGAATGCAGGAAGAATGTGGATATTTTGTTAGGAAGACTGGTTTGACTCGTGAATGGTGAGGTTATAGTGTGCAGTTTGAAAGCGGGTGAGGAGATGGGATACACAAAGGACTACGGGGAAGAGGGGGGATGTAACCAGATTATGCCAGACATTTGGGGAATGCATGTGGGGTTTCACCAAAAGATGTTTATATAAATGAACAACAGAACAAATATTATATTTTTTATATGATTTTGAGAAGGTATTTGGGTTTAATCAGTTTTACATGGACAGCATGGATTATCACATATGCATAACAAAGGACAATGTAGTAATGGCGAATGTTTTATTGTTATTTGTAGTTACCCCTGAAGAAGGGCTTGCGAAGCCCGAAATGCATTGGGTTTTAATAAAGAACACTGCTTTGGACGAATCATGCATTTGTTCATGGTCTTGACAGAGGTCCGGATGGGCACATCATGAGCATTTGAAACTTTGGAAATAGCATGACACCCTACGTGTGGATCAAGCAGGATTAAAGCAAAAAGTGGAACAAAGTACGGAGTACATGGAGTAAAATGGATTACATATTTAGAGCGTGGTATACTTACCATTTAGCTGTGCGACTGGGCTTGGGGCGAAATGTCGCCCCATACAGCAAGACATAAAAATGAGTCCACGTATTGGGAGAGTGGCTCGGTACAAGAATTAATGGATGATATAATGGGACGCATAGGCGGGTCCCGTATGTTTTTATGCGTTTTCGGGACTCCATAAAGGGCAGGGATGACTGTATTGCTCTTGTTTAGGAATTCCAACTCTTTTTGGCGTAGCACTGCCGTCTTCCTTCGTAATTGGTGTGAGTGCTTTTAGTAAGTTATCGGTATGACAGTGAACACTCCCATTTTGACAATATAGTTGCATCTCAGGCTAACTACTTAGATTGTGAGATATATTAACAGATTCTGTCACATAACACAATATGTCCGTATGGGCTTATAAATCCCCGGTCTTCAACCTAAATATGAATGTGGAGCCATTTCGATCGTTAATTAATATTACTACATATTAGTAGCGATGCCGATAATGGAATAGCGGCACCACACCATTTGATGGTTTACCTCTGAATACACTAGTGAATCCTTAGAGCCCCGTTCTCAGGTGTAGACAAACGGTTATCTAATTTACGGATATCTTGTCAGCATTTAGAGTTATGTCTCGTAGTGTAGAGTAAATAGAACTTGCAGCATGTGAGCTCTTTGAAGGACAAATTCTGTATATTCGCAGCATGATATAGAGCAATTGCTACCTCTGCTTATCTAGGAGAGCAGGGGTATATTGATATACACTAAGATGAATAATTCTGTCTCCCTCACTAGTACACTTTTGAAAAGGATGTAAAGAGCCTGAAAAAGAAGATTTTAAGAATCAATCAATTGGTTTTCACACTACGGACTGACTTGAAGAGATCCTAGTGTCAGAATCGCTCATAGAAATGAGACTTCATTTCTATCAAGGGTAATTATCCTCTTCATAAGAGAGATTTACCTTTTTTGCCTACTAGATCCCCCCTAAATATGAATCCTGACTTGTTCTCTTATATCCGCAGCACTCTGTCGTTAACCTGCTGACCTGTAGGTACCACATATACTGAAATTGGCCGCTTTGGACAATAATTCTGAGGTACTGCTTAGGACCACACTTACTAAGAGATTTACCATCTCTGCTAATTAGATCCCCTTTTAAATGAACTTTGACCTCTTTTGTACCCGCAGTATCCTACGTTAAACTGCCGACCTACAGGTAGTATATTAACTGGACCTGGTCGCCTAGGACAATAACCTTGAGGTACTGCCATGTAGCACTCTCATAATCAGTTCAGTCTTTTGTGGGATTATAGTTTGCTTAGGGATGAAATTGGCTTCTATCACTTGGAATGAACTCCTTTCAGCACTGGTGGTTAACAATGTATCTTTTCTCGAAAGCCCTCTCTTACCCTTTTCTGTTTATCACATGTGGCACCATTTGGCACCCGTTTTAATTTCTGGCATGGCACAAACTTATTCGTGCACTGTGAGATATCACCTTGTTACTCTCTCACTGGAGTTGAGCACCGGTATGAGCAAAGATGAAAAGTATAGTGTAAATAGAAGTAAATTAAATTACATATATGAAACATTATTGTTACCACCTCCCCCTAGTTACCTTTATTGTTCTTTATTTTCAGACATCCCACGTTTCTTAAATGAGTTTCAGCACATCTTGGTCCTGAGGAAGGTGGTTTTTTCCACTGAAACGCGCGTAGACCGCAATTGCTTTTTGAGAAGTGGTCCCTGGGAGCATAACCCATTGAGCTGGGTGCTTTGGAAACATCTTCATCGGCCCCTAAGCAAACAAATTGGGACCCTCCACAGGGTCGAAACTTTTTTAATTTGTATGCTGTATGAGTTGTGTGGTATGGTAAGAATTAGGTTGAATGACAGCAATATATTGGTAGTGGATGATGAGAGTCAGTTTTAACTAATTTCCATGTTTTCTGGGATGTCCTATGTTATATAAATGGAGTGATACCTACAAAAAATTACTTATGAAAATTTAGTTCATTATATGTGTTATAAATGTATGTATCTGTGTAACATATTTTAGAGATATGTGTCTATACAAAAAATATATAAAAATAACTTGCACAATAAAATGTTTTGTAATTTAGAAAAAGTCTGTTGATCAAATTTTATGTAAGGACATATGTCTAGAAAGCTGTATACTATGTGGGTGTTATGGTAACATAGAACCTTAATGGTCGTGTACGAAATTGAATAGGTCGGCATAGAGGTTTCTACCCTTATCGGTTTCTTCATTCCTCCCTCCTCTTGGACCTAAATGTAATTCAGGGAGGGCCTTTTCTCTTTATTAGTTTTTTCTCGGTTTTTACCGAAGGTTCTCAGTAACTTTATATATTTTTTTGATTTCTTTGCTCATCTGGTTAGACTTTTGTGAATCACTGGTGGGTCCCATGGTGGATATTGACATAACTGAAATGCTCATCAGTTACTGAGATCTCTTATCTGTGCATACAGAATCGTCACTGGTGGAGGGCACATTTACCATCTTATCAAGAACTAGATACTAGACAATGGAAGGTTTTAAAACTTTTGGCTTTACCGATGATGACTTTTCAGCGCTCATCGGACAAATAGCTGGCACTAATGGAGACAGTAGAGGCACAGTTAAGCACAATAGCGTATGGAATAAATTGATAAACCTAAAGAAAAAAGCAAAGAGAATGGAGTCCCATGCCTATTATATGTTGGAGTATTTAAAGGCAGGGCTATCCCTTCGGGTTTGAGAGTCAGAAACGTCCCAGCCCTGTTTGTTGAGGTACGCCAGTTCCTGGAGCGATGGTCGCAGATTGCGAACCGTTGCTCCAGGGACTGGATGATTCTCATTATTGAGACAGTGAAAGAGATGATACAGGTATTAACTCAAGAGATTCTAGAGCTAGAAGAAAAACTTAAATCTAACACCAGAGTAGAAGAAGGGAAGAACAAACTGCTTAGCATTAACCAAGAGCTACAGGAGTTTGAAGACTATCTCTTTAAGAAAAAAAACTAAAAAAGACATCCGCTGGTTCTCACAAGAGAAGGTTTACCCTTGTCTCCAAAGCAACTTCTATCAAGAATAACGCTATGAGGGAGGTCAAACAAACACACGTGCCTACAAAAGACATAAAACCCTGACATTCTCTGATACAAATTCATCAGATTCAGATTATGACGGTCCTGTAACAAATGAAGGACCAGGTTACAATCCCAGAAATCGTAGAGGACAACCTTTCAATCAACACCAATTTGGTCAGTCGCCTTTTTTAGAACAAGGCAGGGGCAGGGGCCGTGTGAGGTTCCAAAGACAAGACAGGAACCACTATCCTCAGACAGAGCAAGTACATCCACAGCCAAACATGAGGACACGAAACCAGCAGTATTGGAGGTCTTAGATAGTAACACCTCAAATGGAGACAGCATTCCCAGGATAATCTGTCCAGTCATCAGCTTGCCTCAGAAGAAATTACCTTAAGTAAAGGACTCTCCTTTGTCCCCAGCACACAACCTGACATCTTCACCATGAATAAGGATCTATTTTCGTTTTTTCGAAACATTTGTCTAAAATAATTCATGTCTGACAATATGCCCACAGAAGAAGATATCAACTATTCAGGATGTAAGCCTCCGTCCAAGTTCACACCTTCTCTTGAGATGATAGGTCCTGAAGTTGCAGTCTTTGAAAAAACTGTGATAAAAGAATTGGAAAAAATCACCAAATATGTCCGCAAGCCACTCCCCAATCTTACAAATTTGGAAACACAGGCACTTAAAAACTTACAGAACAACACACATATTACCATCAAGCCATGTGACAAAGCAGGGGGCATAGTGGTGATGGACAGTGATAAATACTCAGATAAAATGGAGAAAATGCTAGCTGTACCTGAGCACTATCAACTTGTGCGTAGATCGGCTCTAGTAGACCTAAAAGAAAAATAGAAGACAGCACAGCGAAAGCTTTTATGGATGGCTACATCTGCCAAAAAGAGTTGGAATTCCTAAACAAGAGCAATACAGTCATCCCTGACCTTTTTGGAATCCCGAAAATGCATAAAAACATACGGGACCCGCCTATGCGTCCCATTATATCATCCATTAATTCTTGTACCGAGCCACTCTCCCAATACGTGGACTCATTTTTATGTCCCCTTACTAAACTGTATGAATCATACATCAAAGACACAGGACACATGATAGCGACCATTGAACATAAACCTTTCAATCATCGTGAGGCACAGTTCCTAGTAACTCTAGACATAGAATCGTTGTATACCAACATCCCCCAGGATCTAGCCATGGAGGCAGTGGCAACTCTATTGGCTAGAACTCCTGGGGAGAGACCAAATAATTTTATTTTGGAGTGTCTAGACATAGTCCTGCATTACAACTTCTTTGAATTTAAGGATAATCTCTATCAACAGATACAGGGCACCAGCAAGGGAGCTTCATGTGCTCCTAGTGTAGCGAATACATACATGGGAGAATTTGAATTAAAACATATTTTCAATGAGATAGCTCCTTTTTACGAGAATATAACAACTTGGCATAGATTTATAGACAATATATTTTTCGTCTGGACAGGTGAGGAGTCAAGTTTGGTTCAGTTCATTGAGTGGCTCAACTTAAGTGATTGTAACCTTAAGTTTACGGCTAAATATTCACATGATAAAGTGGAGTTCCTGGACATTTGGATCATGAGTGGAAAAGAGGGCATTGAGGTCAGCCTGTATAGAAAACCTACAGCTAAAAACACAGTTCTACAGTACACTAGCTATCACCCCTCATGCCAAAAAGATTCAATCCCCTTTGGGGAATTCTTGAGAATTAAGCGAAACTGTACCAACATGCATGACTTTATGACACATGCGGAGCAACTGAAAAAAAGATTACTGCTCAGAGGATACCCCAAACGCTAATCAGACAATCTATTAAACGTGCCAAATATTTCAACAGAGATAGTCTGATTAGCGGAAGGGAAAAACAACCTTTGGAAAGGCTTGTCTGTGTGGTCAACCATTCAACCTATAACAACAAAATACAACAGATCCTACACAGGAATTGGAAGATTCTAAACACCAATGAAGACAGCATGGCACTTATGAAACATATTGTGGCATTCAGAAGAAACTCCAATTTAAGAGACAAGTTAGTTCATAGCAGAACAAAACCATCTACAAAAACCAAGGAGCAAAGTACAATGGACGGGCTTCCACCAGTCCTAGGCAACCACAGATGTGGTACCTGTCATGCCTGCCCCACAGCTATCACTACAGAAGTATCGTCTTATGGCACAAAAACAGGGAAGCTTAAAAGCCACACTAACTGCAGAAGCAGTAATATAGTGTACCTTATCCTCTGTCCGTGCGGACTTGGATATATAGGCGAGACAGGTAGAGAACTTCGCCTGAGACTGTCAGAGCATAAATCGGCCATCAGGACGCATAAAACACAAGCTCCCATGGTAAAACATTACATGGAAAATAATCACAGTGAGCATGATCTTAAATGGCTCATTCTAGAAAAAATTAACCCGAAACCTGGACAGGATACAGAAAAAGTGAGAAAAAACAGAGAAACTTTTTGGATTTTCCATTGTGATACAGTACGTAGAGGTCTTAATGAAGAGATCACTTGGATAATTACATAAATGTAGCAGTGAGAAGGGCCCCACTGCTCCCAGATTTCCATTTCTTAGACCACAATTAGCTGTATTCGATTAGTAGTGGGTCTTGAACTGCATTATGTAGAGATTTGTAGCACACTGTATTGCTATACTAGGGCAAATAGGGCCATTGTATTGATCTTCAGTATTTACTCCTATTACACATGAATGTGAACAAACAGCATCTGACCATGGGCAGAGAAGGCATCATCATCTGCCATTTACAACATTGAATTAGAGGCCTTCTCACGGCCCCTTTCTATACAGAGTCCCTGTACACTTATTATGGCATGATCATGCAGTGTATTATGCATCAAGCCTGCGAAAAGGGGAAAAAAATTAATTTTGATATTAAGTATAGAACCATTATGTTGGCCTGCAGTACATGTGGGTTTATATACTGTTATACTTCTTCACGAACATCGAGTTCCCCACACAAACAAGGCGGCCGTACTCTGGTGATTCCCCCTAGAGCATTACACATAACTCGAGACTTGAGGTAGACAATAACCAGATACCATAATAGTCTGGATAGATATCAATTCTCATCGTCGCACGTTGGTAGACGTGAGTAGAACGTATTGGGACATAAATGGTCGTTATTATATATCCCACTCTAATTTAGACGGCATGATATTTGTAATTATAATCGAATGTCTTTATATCATCATAGTGATGGTCGGTTCTTTATATTCGTCAGACACTAGATATTTCTGATGACGAATGGAGGGAAAGGGTATTATGACAATACACTCCGTAATAGGCAAGGTATGAATACCTATCACAATATGGCGGTTGCAGCTTGGTGGAAAAGAGCTGTCCACATTAGATATCGCAAGATTTGACTGGGACACGACGTACGAGACCTCTTAAATGCAACACGGAGAGACAGATCTCTGTCCTTGCAATCGCACATTTGACGCATATGGGATTCTAAGCAGAAGGACGACATACACTGAAGGTAAGGTCTCTCTGCATGCCCGTTTGATAGTTGGTCCAACTCGGCCGGGATAGCGTTTGTTTCCACTGTTGAGTATTTACCGGCAGTCAAGTTCATGTTCTGTGGTAGCGTAGCACTGCCGTCTTCCTTCGTAATTGGTGTGAGTGCTTTTAGTAAGTTATCGGTATGACAGTGAACACTCCCATTTTGACAATATAGTTGCATCTCAGGCTAACTACTTAGACTGCGAGATATATTAACAGATTCTGTCACATAACACGATATGTCCGTATGGGCTTATAAATCCCCGGTCTTCAACCTAAATATGAATGTGGAGCCATTTTGATCATTAATTAATATTACTACATATTAGTAGCGATGCCGATAATGGAATAGCGGCACCACACCATTTGATGGTGAGCACCTCTGAATACACTAGTGAATCCTTAGAGCCCCGTTGTCAGGTGTAGACAAACGGTTATCTAATTTACGGATATCTTGTCAGCATTTAGAGTTATGTATCGTAGTGTCGAGTAAATAGAACTTGCAGCATGTGAGCTCTTTGAAGGACAAATTCTGTATATTCGCAGCATGATATAGAGCAATTGCTACCTCTGCTTATCTAGGAGAGCAGGGGGTATAGTGATATACATTAAGATGAATAATTCTGTCTCCCTCACTAGTACACTTTTGAAAAGGATGTAAAGAGCCTGAAAAAGAAGATTTTAAGAATCAATCAATTGGTTTTCACACTACGGACTGACTTGAAGAGATCCTAGTGTCAGAATCGATCATAGAAATGAGACTTCATTTCTATCAAGGGTAATTATCCTCTTCATAAGAGAGATTTACCTTTTTTGCCTACTAGATCCCCCCCTAAATATGAATTGTGACTTGTTCTCTTATATCCGCAGCACTCTGTCGTTAACCTGCTGACCTGTAGGTACCACATGTACTGAAATTGGTCGCTTTGGACAATAATTCTGAGGTACTGCTTAGGAGCACACTTACTAAGAGATTTACCATCTCCGCTAATTAGATCCCCTTTTAAATGAACTTTGACCTCTTTTGTACCCACAGTATCCTACGTTAACTTGCCGACCTATAGGTAGTATATTAGCTGGCCCTGGTTGCCTAGGACAATAACCTTGAGGTACTGCCATGTAGCACTCTCATAATCAGTTCAGTCCTTTGTGGGATCATAGTTCGCTTAGGGATGAAATTGGCTTCTATCACTTGGAATGAACTCCTTTCAACACTGGTGGTTAACAATTTATCTTTTCTCGAAAGCCCTCTCATGCCCTTTTCTGTTTATTACATGTGGCACCATTTGGCACCCGTTTTAATTTCTGGCATGGCACAAACTTCTTCGTGCACTGTGAGATATCACCTTGTTACTCTCTCACTGGAGTTGAGCACCGGTATGAGCAAAGATGAAAAGTATAGTGTAAATAGAAGTAAATTAAATTACATATATGAAACATTATTGTTACCACCTCCCCCTAGTTACCTTTATTGTTCTTTATTTTCAGACATCCCACGTTTCTTAAATGAGTTTCAACATATCTTGGTCCTGAGGAAGGTTGTTTTTTCCACTGAAACGCGCGTAGACCGCAATTGCTTTTTGAGAAGTGGTCCCTGGGAGCATAACCCATTGAGCTGGGTGCTTTGGAAACATCTTCATCGGCCCCTATGCAACCAAATTGGGACCCTCCACAGCGTGGTATGGTAAGAATGAGGTTGAATGACAGCAATATATTGGTAGTGGATGATGAGAGTCAGTTTTAACTAATTTTCATGTTTTCTGGGATGTCCTATGTTATATAAATGGAGTGATACCTACAAAAAATTACTTATGAAAATTTAGTTCATTATATGTGTTATAAATGTATGTGCCTGTGTAACATATTTTAGAGATATGTGTCTATACAAAAAATATATAAAAATAACTTGCACAATAAAATGTTTTGTAATTTAGAAAAAGTCTGTTGATCAAATTTTATGTAAGGACATATGTCTAGACAGCTGTATACTATGTGGGTGTTATGGTAACATAGAACCTTAATGGTCGTGTACGAAATTGAATAGGTCGGCATAGAGGTTTCTACCCTTATCGGTTTCTTCATTCCTCCCTCCTCTTGGACCTAAATGTAATTCAGGGAGGGCCTTTTCTCTTTATTAAATCATATAATATCCCCAGAGCTATAAAAAAAGTGTCTTTGTGCAAAATAACTGGTGCTCCTACTTTATAGCACTTTTAAGTGTTTTTTATAAAAGCTGTCTGTACTGTGAAAAAAGGTGACCCATACACTCTTGAGGTGAGAAGAAGAGGAAGCCTGCGATGGAGGAAGCCTGTAAGGGGATGGAGGAAGGGTCAGGAAGCGCAGCAGTGTCAGTGGAGGAGGTGGAGCTTCCACTGCTCCACAAGGTGCACTGGGACAGTAGATGGTCAGCAGGAAACGGGGAAATATCAGCCAGAGCTGGTTCCAAGTTGGGGAAGGAGTAAAATATAGCAAGTATCTGTATTCTGTGGGTTTCCTAGACCTCTTGGCCTCTGTGCCACTGCAGCTGTTGCACCATTCAAATCATTACCCTAGTGCCTGCAAGATAATTGCACTTGTGATTGCTTGTTTAGTAGTAAAATATAGCAATAATCAGTGATCAAATGGATTTCCTATAATGAAAAAACACAAAAAGCAGTGTGTGATTCAAGACCTTGCATACTGTACCTTCTGCCCTACAAATATTTGGGAAAGAATGATCCTGTGATGCCCCCTAAAAATATAATTTTGGCTATGGGCCTGCCCACACTGGTATGGCTTTCTCACTTCATGCTAGTGGCTGTTGGTGTTTCATTCCACCTCCCAGGGAGTGCTTGTGCTGCAATACATGTGGGACAGTTTTCTGAAATTGAGTGCTTTGCTGGCTGTTCTGCTTTAGCCTTGTTCTGTTCTGCTTATTCCAGCACCTGAATAGGGTCTGTCCCTCTCTATAATAATGACTCTTCCACAACCCTTTCCCTATAGAACAGTAAACAAGAGACAGACCCTAAGGAGGTACTTGCACAAGGAATTCTGAGCAGACAGCCTTCTCAAAATATTGCAACTGGCATCGGGAATGCTAGAACCTACTCCCCTTCGGGCTTCGGTGGCACTGCACCGGATGTACCACTAATACATTCCTGGCTATTCTACTTCTTAAAAGTACATGGACTCATCAGACATTAAATTCGTTATCAAATAGATGCATTGCATACAGAAAGGAATCTTTTTTTCACTGCAGCAGGCTTTTTAGAGTGTCTTAGTCACAGCTCAAAATGCAAGTCAGAATTATTGCCATTGCCAATGTTTGTTTGCATAGTTGCAGGTAGACTCTCCACAAATGCACACACATCCTGTGCCGCTACCCTCACACCAACTGGAGAGCATTACATGAACGCCTGTCACGGTACATATTTACTTTAAGCAAGCACAGGGAAATTGAGTGATTTGCCCAGAAACACAGGATGTTGAGTCCATGCCGACATCTTCTTCCCTCCTCAAGTCAGTGAATAATTCATTATATAAAGTATTACCAAACAATTTTGAGCGCTGCAGAATGCTATTTACAAGTTAAAGGCACCCTTGTTTTTTATTTCAAATCTCGCAGTGAGGCAGGAACAACAACTCCTGAGTTGAAGAGGTGGGGGCTTGGGGGAAGTGCTGTTGCACCCCACCTTTCCTCAATAGGAATTTTAGAGCTGTTGGGGTTAGTTTATATTTTGGGGTTAAATTCATGATTTTTATTAATCCCCATTGTGTTGCACTGTAATTGGATTTATATGGCGCGTCCTACTCCCGATATAACTTTGAAGCGCTTTATGACGAGGTGCACGCATTCTGAAAATAGTTTCAGCACAGTGTTCCATCTTTGCCCGGTAGTGCTTTTGAATTGACAAATGAAAAGGTGGCAGCAAACAACTCTCTTGCTCTCTGCGTCACTTATACTGAGGCATGCTCACATTACATTGTTGGATTAGGATTAGAAATCGGCCCGGGCACAGTAAAAAAAAGTGGCCCACATTTGCACATTGCCTTTCCACAAAACACTGCTTCGGCGAAGTTTTATAAACACCTGAAAACACGTGAGGCCACTTCTGCTCAGACCCCTGCCCCCCGCTCAGTATGCACACATTAATTGGCCAGCCCAACAAGAGAAAGGGAGTGACACCTCTTCCTGTTGATAAAAGGAAGGTAATGGACGCCCATCTGCCTCCAAAAAGGTCACTCTGGGCCCCACTGGGCCTCTGGCGACATCTGAACACACCAGACACAGCCCAAATCGGCACCCCCAGGCTGCCAAAAAAGCAGCCCACAGCTGGAACTTCGATACCGGCCCCTCATCCATTGCCCGAGTGCCCACCTTACCAATCTGACCCTGAAAGGTTCAGTTTCTTACCTTTCTGCGTGCTGCTGTGAAGCAACAGTGTGATGCAACCAATGGGGGTTGAGGGGCGGAAAAAGAGGGGACTGGATTTAGAATGCAGCTGTTTCAGTGAAGAGTGAAAACAGGAAGTTAGGGACACAGCAGTCACAGAGCAGAGACTGTGAAATTATTTGAAGCTGTTATGGACTGGATGCAGCTATGTCTCGAAGTAAAAACACAGCCAAGAGCAGAAGGGGGGCAAGAGTGCAGATGGCGTACTCGCTCGTAAATAAAATACCACAGAAGTTCGAAGCGGATTAAATAGAGTGCTTCAGCCATGGGTCACTGGCAAGAAAAACACACGAAGAACAACAGAAAATATTATGCTACAACCAATAGAAACAGAGTAAAAGTAAGTAGCAAGCTCACAAACAAATGAAAAGTAAGGGTGGGATGTGAGCCCCTTTTAAGATTTATATTAAATACAATAGATTTCACAAGAAGAGCGCAAGTGCTATGCAGGTGAAACCTAAAACGTGATGCAGTACTGCCCAAAGGCAACTGACATCTGCAGCACAGTCTGTGTCCACACTCAAAGCTTCCACAGGGTATGTTTAATCTTGGTGCTGGGCAGCCAGCAGCTTTGCCTCAAAGCATAAATAAAATGATAGCACTGAACGTTTGATTTTGTCTGGAAGCTCCGAAGAATGTTGATTTGAAGAGTCATGTAAAAAGGAATATGAAATGACATCATCACAAGATGGAAGCAAGATATGTGTTAGGAAATATATTCAACAAACAGGGGCTGGCAGACGCCCCCCAGCAGCCAGCTTTGGACGGTGGATGGCCCAGTATAGACTTTGTTCTGCTAAATACTGTGCTGATGTACCTGTAGTGAAGCTAGTAAGGGGATTATGGGAGTAAAACCACCCATAGCCAGGAGGGGAGCAGCTGAAACCACTCATGCAAAGTACTGGATTAAAGGAACCAAGAGCATTCACAGGAGAGGGGAATAGACCTGGCCTTACTGGTGATCGCTCATTGATGATAGCTCATTTCACTGACTATCTCTACCAGACCCAGTTCACACAGTTTTACGTCTGAGTGATGCATCAGTGAACTCCATTGAATGTGGAAGGGTAATGGGGAAACAAACTAGTACAAAAGGTTAAAAGAACAAGTTCTACACAATGCAGTGATGAACTTGTGACATTCAGGTACTAGAAATGTACATTCATGTAAAATGTGCCCACCTGGCTCTGTTAGTGTGGTTTGAACTTTCATGACTACATCACCAGGAACGTATAGAAACATCTGTGCTTCTTTCTGTGCGCATGAATGATCTCTTCTGAACTGACCAGATTAGGAAATCACACAGACTGGAATGATTCAAATCACATGCCTCAGATGGAAACATCTCCAGGCCTCCTCTCCGAATTTACTTCAAGAATTCTTAGGAGAAAAAAAGCAGCCCACTCTACACACAACTGCCACAAAATAATTGTTTGCTTTTCGTATTTCTTAAAAAAAAATCTTTGCCTCGGATAACAAAAACGATTCTTGTAACCAACGGGGGTGCGCAGCTCAAGAAGTCCAATAGGCCAAAGTAGTTAGAAAAATAACTTCTTTATTCCAAAAATTCTTTTAAAATTCATTCGGTATAGACAATCCAGCCAAAAATTCTTTTAAAATTCATTGGGTATAAACAATCCAGCCAACGCGTTTCATTCCCATATAGGGAACTTCCTCAGGGCTGTGAAAGTATGACACAAACATATAAAAATTACATATAAATCATGTGACACAGGACTAAACAAAACCAAATACACTATATATAAGAAAACACAAAAACGAAACCATAATAATAAGGACGGAAAAGAAAAAACAAATCAAACAATTTAACTACACAATGTGAACAAACATATCATATGTTAACACAAGACATATAGTTTAAGACATTAGTATAAAAGTGGAGCAACTACTTGTTCCAACATACTAACAATGTTAAGCCAATAATTTTCAAAGGAATTCATTGACAAGTGAGATAACATAACACATTATAGTTTAAAAACAGTCAAAATCCTTCTAGTGATTCTAATCTACAGTAAATGAGATAGGAGAAAGGAGACAGAGAAGTCATACTATTAGTCGGAAACAATACAAGGAAATAACAAATAAAAAGTATGTAGATAAGATGTAGAGGAGATGAAAGTGAGTGGGAGAAAAAATGTGACAGGAATCCTATGACAAAATGTTTAATACAGAGAAACCAAGCTTGATTAGTAAACAACTTGAATGAGAAGATGGTATAAGGAACCATATAGAGATTCTTACCAAGCAATGTGTCACGTGTAAAATACACTTTCAAAAAAAGATGCCAGCAAATAGTTGTTAATAATAGTTGCTTTGAAGCAGTTGACTTTTCACATAGAACAATATACTCCTATGTAGGCCTACAAGAAAATGTATATACAGTAGTTGGTAATGGGAAGAGCACCAGATCAAGTCAAAGACATAAATAAACAATAATAAAGGGGGTGACATATAGATCATAGTCCAATAGTAGATATATAAACCAAACAGTATGGGTCCCAGCGGGCATCAGGGAGCTATGAAGCGCGTAAATTTACAATGAACCATGAACTCACACACACCTGTATATGACAGCAAAAACTTCCACTGGATATCAAGAAAAGGGGTTCCAAATGTGGTAAGATGCCCCACGGAAAAAAGTAAACGACCAAGAATTGGCTGTAGTTCAAAAAGAATTAAGAATAAATGAGAACACAATATTATCCCTATTAGTATCAGATCAGTAAAATAGCATTTTTAAAGTCACAATAAGGACGCCCAGATATAAACAATCACCATTACTTGCATGATTCAAAATAATGTCTCGACATGGACGCACCTGTTGTGACCGCCCAAGACACTCCAAGGATTTGTAGTAAATGATTTCGTATGAAGGAAATCATATACCTTCACAGGAAAAAGTCAAATAGGAAAGGTAATTCGGAGCGCCTAGTGAAAGAGAGAAATAAATAAGCATATATTTTCGGCACTCATCAGAAACAAGAAAGTGCCCCCCAATCAACCGTAACTGTAATTTGGAACACCCAATGTTGAGAAAAGACCCAAACACGAAGTTGTAGAAACTATTCACAAACATAAATAGGCATCCTCAAAAATAACAACTAATAACAAAGATGCCTTTTATTGAGTACCACATTAATCAATTCCACACACAAAGATTTTATAATGTCATACCTCTATATTTTCATAGCATCACCAACAATATATTCCAAAAATTCTCATATGGTACAGCGTATTGCACCGTGGCCCAAATATATTCTAAATAGAAGAAGCGATTCCTGTCAAATCAAGAAAATAAATAATTAAAATCAGGCCAGACGAACAGATGGCACCAAATCAACTGACCTGTCTTTATTGTATAACTACGTGTCTCCCAATATCACATGGTGCGCTTCTCAAAAAGCGAATCTGTTCTAGACTACAACTCCCAGCAACCACCAAGGCACAGCAACATACACGTAAGGACATCGTAATAAAATCGTTTGGGGCTCATATCCTCCAATATAATAACAGCAAGACTTTTTCACACAGTATAAACAGGTAAACGGTACAATATGTTGTTATCTGTAACATGGCATTGAGACCAATTTCCCTCAAGTCGTATTTAAGCCCGCTCCGTAATACATGCAACCCCGGACACATTCGAAAGAAACTCCGTGACTTTTGACCCTTAATGCAAACACCCTACACTAGCATGCTATGCGGGAAAAATAACGGCAGGGTGATCCTTAGGAATACAAGCCCAATTACGCTTATATTGTTCGCCCACCAATCCTAAGTGCCGGTCTGCATAGCCCTCCCATATAGTAACCTCACACAACCCTCACGGGCGTCCCAAATTCCATTACCTCAACGTCGTAAGCGAATCTATCCTTCTCCTCCGTGCTCAGCCTGGGTTCCTCCCGCCAACCGTTCTAAATACACGGAGCTCCGCCCCCAAACTCTATTGGACAACCAATCGAGTGGGTTGTATATCCGATCACGAGTAGCGGTATCTGACTGTTAACTAAGAACATATTTCGCCATATTAGAGTGTCCAAATAAGTACAAGCCACGACAAACAAGCAAAAGGGTTAGATAATTATTAAGGCTTAATAAGAGTAACATATCCGCATACGTCCTGCACTGTCAGTCATAGCGTTATGATTGGATGCGCTCAACCACAATATGCCTAGATACGATGAAATAGCAAAACTTCAGGTTACGAAGAAAAAGTCATGACTACAATCACCAAAGAGGAAAATATAAAAAAAAAAAAAAAACTATATGGCATGATACCGTAAGTGTCCTGGAAAGGCGACGGGGGGTAAACTGCAACAGAATTATTACTGAGCAAGGTAAGTTAGCTTGTGCCGCCATATTTGGCTGGTCAAAAAGCGGTAATCCCGATCATAAATCATCACAGATGATCGCTTATATTCAGAGTGTGATGTAGAGGACGCGGAAGCGATATCTTATTTGTTAATCTGTGACCTGGAAATACGAATGTCCTATTATGATGATCCCCATTGCGTACACGTTCGAAAAAACCGTGATGAAAAAATGACAAGATTATTAGTGAACAAGAGAAGATAAGTTGTGCCACCATGTTTGACTAGTCAGGACGGATGACCCCGATCATAGGTCATCACAACAAACAACTTAGCTTCAAGATATGATGTATGGAACCTGGAAGCGATATCACATATAATAAACTGTCCCCATCGCGTACAAGTCTGACCAAAGAATAATATAATAAAAGACAACAAGATTATTAATAAGCAAGGGAATGTACATTTTGCCACCATATTTAGCCAGTCAAGGAGGATAATCCCGATCAGAGGTCATCACAGATGACAACTTTAAATCAAAAAATGTGATATAAGGAGCCCGGAAGCAATATCATATATAATAGTCCGTAACATTGAAATGCGAGTGTCCTATAATGCCAATCCCCACTGTAAGAAACAAAAATACCGGTAGTGCACCCATATTTCGCTGGTCAGGAAAAATACTCCTGGTCCCGGGCCACCAAATATAATAGTTTGAAAACTAGAGTGTAATATTATAGAAGTGGAAATGACTGAATACATATTACTGATCTATGAGAGAAGAGTGCAACTATCCTACGATGTCATTCCCCATGTTGCACAAGTATCCCTTCAGACCGACATGCCCCCAATCTGTATAGAACTGAAAAATAGAAAATCCATCCAATATAAACGGTTGCTAAAGAATGTTTTTTTAAAACATGACTCTAACGGGGAACAAGAAATTGACGATCCTAACCCTAATCTAATAAAGTGGAAAGTGGATCATGTCGCCACATGCCAATATTTTTCAGGACAGTAGCGGAAGGTGGCTGTAATAGATAAGTGGAGGACATAGGGAAATAAAGAGAAAGTTCAACATATGAGAAGACACCAAATTCTGGTAGCAAGGAGTCCATCAACCGAATTGGCCTCAAGACAAAATAAAAGGTAAGTGTGCACATATATTTGTTGAAATGTAAAAACAACAAGAGGTAGTCACAATTAGCCGTTAGTGCACATATCGTCAACAATAGTTGGATAAACCAGAGCTAAAAAAAAAAAAAATCCTCTGATTGCATTGGAGCTTGTCGTGAATATGAGCCAAGCAATAATATTACTTGTACTGTTGAGTCAGAGGGGCCATAAACAACTGCGCAAAATATATAACACTGTCTAGCAGGGACTAACACCTCAACCATTCCCTAAAAAATAATGCATTTCGTGATCTGTACTGCATTTTATCCTTTTTTGTCCTTTTTATATGGGTATCCGGAAAACCTTTTTAAAACCTCTCTTTTTAAAAAATATGCTTTTTAACTATAAGGATGCGTTTAACTTTATATGTAGTCTGGATACTATGAAAATTATCGGCTCAGTTATTCGCTTCATACAACAATCGATTAGAAAAAGAAAAGACTACGCCTTTTTGGAAGCATTGCTGTATGAAAAGGAAGAACGCATAACATTATTTCTTTTAAATTGTACCTTCCTGCACTTTCTGCACTTGCACTTTATCGTATGAATTGTGGTAGCCTGTATTTTTTTTTTTTAAAACCTTGGAAAATAATGTACTTACTACTTTATCATGTTATCCTCCCCATGAAGCCCAAATTTGTAAATATCATTTTTAGTATTAAGTATTGCTTATGACAAATTGTAAGAAAGTACTTTTTAGATACATGTGTATTAGTATGCTTTTATGGTGTTTGTTTCATTGTCACCGAATAAAGCTGTTTTGATTTGATACTACGGAGTTTACAAATCCATTTCGATTCACATTGTCTCAAGTATAACTCCCGATCACCACCTCTAGATGCCACTTCCACATGCTCCAGGGCATGAAACCAAAAATCAGGTTTACCATCATGAATTTTCACAAAGTGATCCGTGAGCGGGAATCTGAGATCCCCTTTGAGGACTACTCTTCTATGCTCCTGGATCCGAATTTTTAAACAGCGTTTAATGCTGCCCACATAGATTAATCCACACGGGCAGCCAATCACGTCACATTTTTTCTCCCACTCGCTTTCATCTCCTCCACATCTTATCTACATACTTTTTATTTGTTATTTCCTTGGATTGTTTCCGACTAATAGTATGACTTCTCTGTCTCCTTTCTCCTATCTCATTTACTGTAGATTAGAATCACTAGAAGGATTTTGACTGTTTTTAAACTATAGTGTGTTATGTTATCTCACTTGTCAATGAATTCCTTTGAAAATTATTGGCTTAACATTGTTAGTATGTTGGAACAAGTAGTTGCTCCACTTTTATACTAATGTCTTAAACTATATGTCTTGTGTTAATATATGATATGTTTATTCACATTGTGTAGTTAAATTGTTTGATTTCTTTGTTTTTTCTTTTCCGTCCTTATTATTATGGTTTCGTTTTTTGTGTTTTCTTATATATAGTGTATTTGGTTTTGTTTAGTCCTGTGTCACATGATTTATATGTAATTTTTATATGTTTGTGTCATACTTTCACAGCCCTGAGGAAGTTCCCTATATGGGAATGAAACGCGTTGGCTGGATTGTTTATACCCAATGAATTTTAAAAGAATTTTTGGCTGGATTGTCTATACCGAATGAATTTTAAAAGAATTTTTGGAATAAAGAAGTTATTTTTCTAACTATTTTGGCCTATTGGACTTCTTGAGCTGCGCACCCCCGTTGGTTACAATATTCTCTGATCTGGAGCACAGTGACGTCACTCAACGGCTGGCGTAGGGGTAGTTTGCACAGCGAACTTACGTATAGGAACTGGCACGAGGTGCGGCATAGGAGGTCCGCCGTTGTTGCTTTGGGAAAATTGTCTTTACTGGACCAGCAAGCACTCATTGCCATCCCGTGTGATAGAATGCCACGTTTTGATGATAAGCGAGAAGAAATGGCACAAGACTTGTTTGGAAAGAATGTCAATACACCACAATCGGGACAAGCAGTACAAAATATCTCTGGGCTACGTGCCCTGTTTGTGAAACTTGAGCACCTAAAAAAACAAGAACTGTCAAGGTGGAGGGATGGGGTAACCCTCCAACAATGTATTGACAACAAGAAAGTCCCCAGAGGGTTACGCATCCTAATTTTTCCCACATTTGAGGACCTTAGTGACAAGCTTCTCAAGGAGTGGGAGGTGAACTTAGAGGGTGCTTCTCTGATTATGATGCAAATATTAATAAGACATGCGATTGAGAAAGGGGCATAGCTCTTGCCAGAAATTGAAGCTATAGAAAAGAGATCGAGTCCTGTGAGAACAAGGACTTGGTTGACAAGAATTATGATATCCTTAAGAAAATAATCGAGGGTCACCAAAATTATCTAAAGGAGAAGAAATTGCGTAAGATCAAGCGCGATGATAAGGATTATAGAGAGGGACGAATCTATACCTTTGCGAAGAGGTTTGATACCATCACTGGTTCTGAGGATAAAAAAAGACCTAGAGAAGATAGTGAGGAAGTTAGAACGGCAAGTAGCACTTCACTATCCTCTTTAGAAAGCGCATCCTCTAACACCACCATGGGTGAACACCCTTTAGGGGAGGGTTCTACTACCTTCCAAAAAGAAATGGCCAGACTCAAAATAAGTGGGAATCAGGCAAAAAAGGGGCAACAACAAAAAAGACAAGGAGAGGGGGCCGAAGGAAGCAAGGGTTGCACAGTGGATACAGTCGAGGACCCAGTAAGGAGATCAGAGAGGGCAAAGAACAGGCCGAAATAATAAAGGGTTCAAACATGTCATGTGAATTGGAGGGGGACAGGGAGAATTTTGAATTGAAGGTTGTCAATCTGTCAGATAGGAGATTGGATTCTGACGAAACAAACTTACTGTGTAAGGGTTTGGGCTTTTGCCCAACCCAGAAGGGTGATTTCGCTAATGTTCATGTGGACCTCTTCACATTTTCTAGACTGCTAAAATTAAAAGATTTTTTCAATGATAAAGTGCCAAATAATGATGTTTCTGGTGGGACTATGGATAATACAACTGTGACTATAGCTGAAGTTAAGAACTTGCAATGTCTAGTTTCTCTGAGTGATGGAGTGGAGGTTGAAGTACATTCAATACTAGAAGAACTAAATATAAGTAAAAACACTGCAAATGATAGTGGCTTACGTCCAAAATCCAAATTCACGCCGACCACTTACCACCGTAATATTGACTTATTTACCGAACATGTGAGTGAAGGTCTGTACAAATTAGAGAAACAGAGTAGGTGCCATCACAAGTTACATCATAATCACACATCAGGAGAGAGAGAGGCACTGCAGAGACTTAAAAATGAGAAGGAAATCGTTATAAGGGAGGCAGACAAGGGCGGGAACGTCGTTGTTATGAATAACGTAGATTACAAGAAGGAAATTGAACGACAATTGGGGGATACCCAATGTTATGAGAGAATAGGTCACAATCCCACTAAAGAGTTAACTATTGAGATTAATTTGAAGCTCAGTGAGTGGAGAGACATGGGTTTACTTAGTGATCAAGAATTTAGATACCTCAAGATTGAAAATCCGAGATTCCCTTGTATCTACATCCTCCCCAAAATCCACAAAAAAGGGGACTTTCCCCCAGGAAGACCAATAATTTCAGGGGTGGGCTCGGCCACAGAAAGGCTCTCTGAATTTATCGACCTTAAACTCAGTAGACACGTCTTTGATTTGCCATCATATATCAAAGACAGTAAAGATATTCTGTCCAAATTCCAGGATTTTGAATGGTCAGATGAGTTGTTTTTTGTGACACTTGATGTAACAAGCTTATACACATGCATCCAACATGAATTTGGGCTTAAAGCCACCGAATTCTATTTGGACAGAGACGGAGCAGACCATCAGGACCAGAACCAGATGGTACTCGAAATGATGAAATTAGTCCTCACCAGAAATGTTTTTCTTCATGATGGAATGTGGTATCATCAGAAGAGGGGCACGGCCATGGGATCCAGGTTTGCCCCCTCATACGCCTGCCTCTTCATGGGGTGGTACGAGAGGGGGCATGCTTGGAGCAGATGTGCCTCCCCCTGGACAGATTATATCGTCTTTTGGTGGAGGTACATTGACGACATCATTTGCCTATGGTCTGGTACCGAGGTGCAACTTCTTGATTACTTTGAGTATCTGAACAACAAATCCCTCAATGTCAAACTGACAACTGAATGTGAAGGATGGGCAAATTCACAGTACTTTGTATCGTAAAGAGACCGCATGTAATGCGGTACTACATGCAGACAGCGCACATGCCAGTTCAACCATTAGAAATATCCCTTATGGGGAAATGGTTCGTATGAGGCGCAATTGTAGCGAGGATAACAACTTCAGCACTATTATTCAGCTGGTCAAAAACAGATTTTTAGCAAGGGGGTACAACAGTAAGGTGCTTAATTCAGCTGAAACGAGGGCAAGAGCACTAACTAGGGAATCCACATTGGCCAAGAGTAGCAGGGCGAAAAACGAGAGGGAAGATTCCTGTATGAGATTTACCACACAATACACCACACTTAGTGATACAATCTTCAAATTATTGAAGAGAAATTGGCATCTACTGGAGGAAATACCCAGCCTGCAGAAGCTGGTTAGAAACAATCCCTCAGTTACATACAGGAGAGGAAAAACACTGAGGAATGATCTCTGTCCTAGTTACGTACTGACTGACACGAAAATGAGTACTACTTGGTTGCCGGCTAAACTCAATGGCTTTTATACGTGCAGTACTTGTAACATCTGTGATCTAGGGGTGGACAAAATCAAGAGCTTTTCATACAATGGATCAATGAACTATAAAATCTTCAAGTTCATGAATTGCAATACCACTTTTGTGGTTTTACGTGATTGGCTGCCCGTGTGGATTAATCTATGTGGGCAGCACTAAACGCAGTTTAAAAATTCGGATCCAGGAGCATAGAAGAGCAGTCCTCAAAGGGGATCTCAGATACCCGCTCATGGATCACTTTGTGAAAATTCATGATGGTAAACCTGATTTTTGGTTTCATGCCCTGGAGCATGTGGAAGTGGCATCTAGAGGTGGTGATCGGGAGTTATACTTGAGACAATGTGAATCGAAATGGATTTGTAAACTCCGTAGTATCACCCATGGGTTCAATACAGATCACGAAATGCATTATTTTTTAGGGAATGGTTGAGGTGTTAGTCCCTACTAGACAGTGTTATATATTTTGCGCAGTTGTTTATGGCCCCTCTGACTCAACAGTACAAGTAATATTATTGCTTGGCTCATATTCACGACAAGCTCCAATGCAATCAGAGGATTTTTTTTTTTTTTAGCTCTGGTTTATCCAACTATTGTTGACGATATGTGCACTAACGGCTAATTGTGACTACCTCTTGTTGTTTTTACATTTCAACAAATATATGTGCACACTTACCTTTTATTTTGCCTTGAGGCCCATTCGGTTGATGGACTCCTTGCTACCAGAATTTTGTGTCTTCTCATACATTGAACTTTCTCTTTATTTCCCTATGTCCTCCACTTATCTATTACAGCCACCTTCCGCTACTGTCCTGAAAAATATTGGCATGTGGCGACATGATCCACTTTCCACTTTATTAGATTACGGTTAGGATCGTCGATTTCTTGTTCCCCGTTAAGGTCATGTTTTAAAAAAACATTCTTTAGCAACCGTTTATATAGGATGGATTTACTATTTTTCAGTTTTATACAGATTGGGGGCATGTCGGTCTGAAGGGATACTTGTGCAACATGGGGAATGACATCGTAGGATAGTTGCACTCTTCTCTCATAGATCAGTAATATGTATTCAGTCATTTCCAGTTCTTTAATATTACACTCTAATTTTCAAACTATTATATTTGGTGGCCCGGGACCAGGAGTATTTTTCCTGACCAGCGAAATATGGGGGCACTACCGGTATTTTTGTTTTTTACAGTGGGGATTGGCATTATAGGACACTCACATTTCAATGTTACGGACTATTATATATGATATTGCTTCCGGGCTCCTTATATCACATTTTTTGATTTAAAGTTGTCATCTGTGATGACCTCTGATCGGGATTATCCTCCTTGACTGGCTAAATATGGTGGCAAAATGTACATTCCCTTGCTTATTAATAATCTTGTTGTCTTTTATTATATTATTCTTTGGTCAGACTTGTACACGATGGGGACAGTTTATTATATGTGATATCGCTTCCAGGTTCCATACATCATATCTTGAAGCTAAGTTGTTTGTTGTGATGACCTATGATCGGGGTCATCCGTCCTGACTAGTCAAACATGGTGGCACAACTTATCTTCTCTTGTTCACTAATAATCTTGTCATTTTTTCATCACGGTTTTTTCGAACGTGTACGCGATGGGGATCATCATAGTAGGACATTCGTATTTCCAGGTCACAGATTAACAAATATGATATCGCTTCCGCGTCCTCTACATCATACTCTGAATATAAGCGATCATCTGTGATGACTTATGATCGGGATTACCGCTTTTTGACCAGCCAAATATGGCGGCACAAGCTAACTTACCTGGCTCAGTAATAATTCTGTTGCAGTTTACCCCCCGTCGCCTTTCCAGGACACTTACGGTATCATGCCATATAGTTTTTTTTGTTGTTTTTTTTATATTTTCCTGTTTGGTGATTGTAGTCATGACTTTTTCTTCGTAACCTGAAGTTTTCCTATTTCATCGTATCTAGGCATATTGTGGTTGAGCGCATCCAATCATAACGCTATGACTGACAGTGCAGGACGTATGCGGATATGTTACTCTTATTAAGCCTTAATAAATATCTAACCCTTTTGCTTGTTTGTCGTGGCTTGTACTTATTTGGACACTCTAATATGGCGAAATATGTTCTTAGTTAACAGTCAGATACCGCTACTCGAGATCGGACATGACAACCCACTCGATTGGTTGTCCAATAGAGTTTGGGGGCGGAGCTCCGTGTATTTAGAACGGTTGGCGGGAGGAACCCAGGCTATGCACGGAGGAGAAGGATAGATTCGCTTACGACGTTGAGGTAATGGAATTTGGGACGGCCGTAAGGGTTGTGTGAGGTTACTATATGGGAGGGCTATGCAGACTGGCACTTAGGATTGGTGGGCGAACAATATAAGCGTAATTGGGCTTGTATTCCTAAGGATCACCCTCCCGTTATTTTTCCCGCATAGCATGCTAGTGTAGGGTGTTTGCATTAAGGGTCAAAAGTCACGGAGTTTCTTTCGAATGTGTCCGGGGTTGCATGTATTACGGAGCGGGCTTAAATACGAATTGAGGGAAATTGGTCTCAATGCCATGTTACCGATAACAACATATTGTACCGTTTACCTGTTTATACTGTGTGAAAAAGTCTTGCTGTTATTATATTGGAGGATATGAGCCCCAAACGATTTTATTACGATGTCCTTACGTGTATGTTGCTGTGCCTTGGTGGTTGCTGGGAGTTGTAGTCTAGAACAGATCCGCTTTTTGAGAAGCGCACCATGTGATATTGGGAGACACGTAGCTATACAATAAAGACAGGTCAGTTGATTTGGTGCCATCTGTTCGTCTGGCCTGATTTTAATTATTTATTTTCTTGATTTGACAGGATTCGCTTCTTCTATTTAGAATATATATGGGCCACGGTGCAATACGCTGTACCATATGAGAATTTTTGGAATATATTGTTGGTGATGCTATGAAAATATAGAGGTTTAACATTATAAAATCTTTGTGTGTGGAATTGATTAATGTGGTACTCAATAAAAGGCATCTTTGTTATTAGTTGTTATTTTTGAGGATGCCTATTTATGTTTGTGAATAGTTTCTACAACTTCGTGTTTGGGTCTTTTCTCAACATTGGGTGTTCCAAATTACAGTTACGGTTGATTGGGGGCACTTTCTTGTTTCTGATGAGTGCCGAAAATATATGCTTATTTATTTCTCTCTTTCACTAGGCGCTCCAAATTACCTTTCCTATTTGACTTTTTCCTGTGAAGGTATATGATTTCCTTCATACGAAATCATTTACTACTAATCCTTGGAGTGTCTTGGGCGGTCACAACAGGTGCGTCCATGTTGAGACATTATTTCGAATCATGCAAGTAATGGTGATTGTTTATATCTGGGCGTCCTTATTGTGACTTTAAGAATGCTATTTTACTGATCTGATACTAATAGGGATAATATTGTGTTCTCATTTATTCTTAATTCTTTTTGAACTACAGCCAATTCTTGGTCGTTTACTTTTTTCCGTGGGGCGTCTTACCACATTTGAAACCCCTTTTCCTGATATCCAGTGGAAGTTTTTGCTGTCATATACAGGTGTGTGTGAGTTGATGGTTCATTGTAAATTTACGCCCTTCATGGCTCCCTGATGCCCGCTGGGACCCATACTGTTTGGTTTATATATCTACTATTGGACTATGATCTATACGTCACCCCCTTTATTATTGTTTATTTATGTCTTTGACTTGATCTGGTGCTCTTCCCATTTCCAACTACTGTATATACATTTTCTTGTAGGCCTACATAGGAGTATATTGTTCTATGTGAAAAGTCAACTGCTTCAAAACGACTATAATTAACAACTATTTGCTGGCATCTTTTTTGAAAGTGTATTTTTCACGTGACACATTGCTTGGTAAGAATCTCTATATGGTTCCTTATACCATCTTATCTCATTCAAGTTGTTTACTAATCAAGCTTGGTTTCTCTGTATTAAACATTTTGTCATAGGATTCCTGTCACATTTTTTCTCCCACTCGCTTTCATCTCCTCTACATCTTATCTACATACTTTTTATTTGTTATTTCCTTGGATTGTTTCCGACTAATAGTATGACTTCTCTGTCTCCTTTCTCCTATCTCATTTACTGTAGATTAGAATCACTAGAAGGATTTTGACTGTTTTTAAACTATAGTGTGTTATGTTATCTCACTTGTCAATGAATTCCTTTGAAAATTATTGGCTTAACATTGTTAGTATGTTGGAACAAGTAGTTGCTCCACTTTTATACTAATGTCTTAAACTATATGTCTTGTGTTAATATATGTGTTACAGCAAACAAATGATGGACGGAATGCTGACAATGCAAACATTCTCCCCCAGTCAAAAGATCTGGGTTAAATCCATCGTTCTTTTGCCCACTACGCCACCCCAGTTTGGACCCAGCCATATGCAAATCAGTCTTGACCCTGTGCCCCATGGGAACAGTCCAGACCGAACTGCCAGGCCAGGTCCTCCCTGGACCGGAAACAAGCATCCTGGGACCGGTTTCAGGGTATGTCACCCTTCTTCAGCCAGGCTAGCTTGAATCTAGTGGCACAGTGAGCAAGGGACCCACGTCTGGGCATACCCATCCCACTTAGGGTGAAAAGTGTTACAGCAAACAAATGATGGACGGAATGCTGACAATGCAAACATTCTCCCCCAGTCAAAAGATCTGGGTTAAATCCATCGTTCTTTTGCCCACTACGCCACCCCAGTTTGGACCCAGCCATATGCAAATCAGTCTTGACCCTGTGCCCCATGGGAACAGTCCAGACCGAACTGCCAGGCCAGGTCCTCCCTGGACCGGAAACAAGCATCCTGGGACCGGTTTCAGGGTATGTCACCCTTCTTCAGCCAGGCTAGCTTGAATCTAGTGGCACAGTGAGCAAGGGACCCACGTCTGGGCATACCCATCCCACTTAGGGCGAAAAGTGTTACAGCAAACAAATGATGGATGGAATGCTGAGAATGTAAACATTCTCCCCCAGTCAAAAGATCTGGGTTAAATCCATCGTTCTTTTGCCCACTACGCCACGCCTGTCCATCAATTGTTATTTTTGCATTTGTGTTAATATATGATATGTTTGTTCACATTGTGTAGTTAAATTGTTTGATTTCTTTGTTTTTTCTTTTCCGTCCTTATTATTATGGTTTAGTTTTTTGTGTTTTCTTATATATAGTGTATTTGGTTTTGTTTAGTCCTGTGTCACATGATTTATATGTAATTTTTATATGTTTGTGTCATACTTTCACAGCCCTGAGGAAGTTCCCTATATGGGAATGAAACGTGTTGACTGGATTGTTTATACCCAATGAATTTTAAAAGAATTTTTGGCTGGATTGTCTATACCGAATTAATTTTAAAAGAATTTTTTGAATAAAGAAGTTATTTTTCTAACTACTTTGGCCTATTGGACTTCTTGAGCTGCGCACCCCCGTTGGTTACAATATTCTCTGATCTGGAGCACAGTGACGTCACTCAACGGCTGGCGTAGGGGTAGTTTGCACAGCGAACTTACGTATAGGAACTGGCACGAGGTGCGGCATAGGAGGTCCGCCGTTGTTGCTTTGGGAAAATTAACAAAAACGATTCTCTTCACTTGTAGTGAATTTTCACTTGAGTCAGTAAAATACTTTTGCTTCTTTAGTAAAACCCTGCTGCCTGCCTACTCTGTGTTTTTGCTCCCTCTGGTGTTATTACAACTGCTGGCATTAGATAATCCTTACAAATGGCTACGACTATGTAATTTGATGTTTCCATCCGTGGGGTAATATCGGTCTTCATCAGTTAAAACTGGAAACCTGAAATCCTCTCTATAATGAAGAATTCAGATTATCTATGACTACTGAAAAAATGAAGTATAATGAATACCGCTTTAAGTAACAGTAGATAACACTGGGAAGTCCCCACACTTCTCATGGCCCAAGGTGCATGGTTCCAATACATTTTTTTAAGTAAACGTTTCTGGGATTCCAGAACTGACTCCAGAAAAAGTAGAAACCCAATTACTCCTTTTTTTGGAAGTTGGGGTTTTCCTCTCAGCAAAACCAAAGGGAGAAGCCCGGACAATGTTGTATCATTGGCTGCTTGAGAAGAGGCGGAGAAGTCGCTGCTGGACCATGGCGCTGTTTAAGATAAGAGGCAGTTCATGGTCCACCCGCGATCTCAGGCCGACAGCACACTTTCTTGGTTACTTTCTGTTACTTAAGGTTCCTTTCTGTACCCAGATATTGGGACCTGAGAATGCTGCCTTTGCTGGCTTGTAACAGTATCAATATTACTCAAATGGCACATCCTGATTGGCTGGTCAGCTCCCATCATTCCACCCAGGATGCTCATCCTATTTCAATAACAATTGACAATTTGTCAAGTCATCTTTTTTTTTTTTGCAGATATATATAGCGCAAACTCGACCCGAAGGTATTGGAGCGCTTTACATGAGCACCGGTTACGTTACACAAGGACACATTCATTATTTATTTATTTATCTATTTTGGTAGGCACAGGGAGATTAAGTGATTTGCCCAGAATCACAGGATGTGGACGCGACCCCGACACACGAATCTTGGTTTCCAGCACCAAAGTCGGCAGTCTAGCCGTTAGACCACATCCTCTCCCCAATTGCAGGGCCTTTCAACCTCAGTAGGAGTTTATTTTACTGCAGGAACAGGGCGCAGACAGGGGCCGTTGGCCTGTTAATTTGCCAGCATTTGGTAACATTAGAGGAACCTTCTCTAACAGACTTATTACGCAAATGCTGTCTGAAGATTTTCATGCAGAAATCAAAAACCTACCCATTTAAATTGATCCAGTGACCTCAATATCGTATGTTCTCCCAAAATGCATAAACATCAGGTGGATCCACCCTTTATTAAAGGGTCACGCACCCCAACAGACCCAGGAAAGTTGCTGCGCTGAGAGCTGACGATCTAATAAGATATGGAGACTTTTGGCTCTCTGCCAGCGCTGGCACACTGTGTGCTGCCTGGAGCCAATGCAGATACCCTTGCTCATGGTGCAAGGGTGTCTGAGTTACAAGCAAGAAGAAGGAACACCTTCCTGCCCAAAAACAATCCTAAGAGGCACGTTTCTCTTTCTTTGTGTGCTACAGAATCCTTCACACAGAGAAAGAAGAAGTAAGGCGGATAAATAAAGATATTTCTTCACATTATTCCTCTCAGTCATTGTTGGCACAATTATTGTTTACTGGCTTTAGTAAATCTTGCCTTGTATCACATACCATGGATGGATGGTTGCACAGGAACACTCATGCTCCACCCTGGGAACGGCTACCTAAAATGAAATGCAACAAAGCACAATTTGCTGCATTGTGTTACATTTCTTTACAAAGTCAAGCGAGGCGTCTCACACTGCCCCTTGCGTGTCTTGTTAATCCCATTTAAGGACTTGAGTTGCCCTGTGACGACTTGCATCAGACAAGGACATGTTAACTCCTTAGTTAATCACTCCCAAGGTATCTGGAATGAACTCAATGTTTCACAGTTTGTCTATTTTCTAATCATCCACTTACAACATATTGTTAGGACTTTTTTTTTTGACCAAGAAGGATTTTTTCAGTAATTGTTTGAACTACAAATGACATAGAAGAAACATGTTGTAGGTGGAGTTTGACTATTTGGAGACATAAATCAGACAGCCATTCTGGTATTAAAGTACACTGATTTATATTTCCAATTAATCTGTATACTGAGACTTTGAAGATGACTAGAAAATGAATCAGTTTATGTCTTGTCCTGTACCACAAAGATATGCATTTATTGAGAGGATGGACGTAGGCTAATTTGTGGGGTTTCAGATAGAATTGTTTGTGGAGGGTGATTGATTAGTAATGGCAACAACGTTTTGGCAAATTTAATTTGATTTTCATACAGAAAATTTCAAAACAGTTCTTAAACTCAAATGCATTCAGTTTATATTTAAATGGAGTTGTAGTTCACAATATCATATACAGAAAGAATTTCTGATATAAATATTGTGCCAGCATGCTGTCCCACTGGTGGTAGATTTTCTAATATTACCTCCAAAAGAAGGATAGTTTTGCAAATTATATTTAGAGCAAGATATGTATGTCACACAATATTCTGACAAGTGCATTTTGATCCCACACCATGAAGGATGTTCCAAAGTTACAAAGTGATTAAACTTGCTCTTAAGGTGTATTTGAGAATGATGTGGACATACATATGAATTCATTAAAAAACACGGCTAAAGGTCAGTTATTTTTATACAAGGAGGAAAACATAACAGAGGTGAGGTGTGGTATGTGTTATGTGTACTGCCAAATCTCAGGGGTTTTACTGGATTTTATTTGCTGAGACAAAACTAACCTTGAACTGTGTTTTTCTCATTTTTTTATTTATGTTTTAAAATGCTCTTCAAACACCTGCCATGTAACCATTTGGTGCTGCACAGAAACTTTGGCAAAGTGCAATTTTCCTGAAAATAGTGTTATTTTGACAAAATTGTGTCTTCCCCTAATAGTAAATGGCGGCTGTGTTATTTTCTGTTCCTCTTCTAAATCACAACAGCTCATCCAAAGGATTACAGGATACTGTTTTTGAAAAAGAAGGAAGGAAGCTTAATATTTGTCTTCTGACCTCAAGAAAGTAGGATTCTGAGGATACCTTACCTTTCACAGCATTAATACATATCTTCCTGCACACGTCGCAGCACTTCTGAGTCAGTGGACACTCGCTGTCTCTCTGGCATTGAGGCTTACCCTGTGGACCCAGGCAATCGATCAATAAGTTGGGGCATTTGCCCAGATGTGGTGCATCTGTAACACATCATGATGATTGTTAACATTCTGAATTAGAAACACAGCCCTCCTGGGCTAACAGCACTACTGTCAACAGGCTTTACAGACTCCTTCATTCTGAATTATCCTCATAACCTGTTTGAGTCTTTTGAAATAAAGGGGACTGCAAAGGTGCCCAACATAACCAGGAGAGCTGCATCCGACTGTATCTTTCTCAAACTACAGGCACCTTTTACTGTCTCGCACATTATAAGCCCTCCCCTGCCATCCTCTCCTTCTCGTTCTTCTACTATTCTTATGTTTCCTCTTCCAAACAATTCTCTCTCTGACTCCTCACTCTATCTCTCTTCAACCTACCGCTCTTCTCTCATTTTATTGTTTTTGACGCGAAACCCTCCTCTCTCACACCACTCTCCACTCACCTCTCTTCACTTCACCACTCTTCATTCTACCACTCTACTGCTCCACCAGTCTATCACTCTTATTTCCATTGCTTTTCTCTCTGCTATTCTTCACACTATCACTTTTCACTGTAATACTCTTCTTTCTAACAATTGCCAACCCACTGCTCTATTTGCCTTCTCTCTAAATCTCTTAACTCTACCACTCTTCACTATCTACTGCTCCTGTCTCTACTACCATTCACTCTACCAGTCATCACTCTACAGTCTAATGCTCCTCTCTCTACTACTCCTCACTTTACCTGTCATCACTCTATCACTCCACAACCTACTGCTCCTCTCTCTACTACCTCTCGCTCTACAAGTCCAGTCATCATTCTATCACTGCACAGTCTACTGCTACCCTATCTACTACTCCCCACTCTACCAGTCATCACTCTATAGTATAATTATCCTCTCTCTACTACTCCCCACTCTACCAGTCATCACTTTACAGTCTAATTATCCTCTCTCTACTACTCCCCACGCTACCAGTCATAATGCTCCTTTCTCTACTACTACTCACTCTACCAGTCATCACCCTACAGTCTTTTGCTCCTCTCTTTACTACTCCTCACTTTACCAGTCAACATTCTATCACTCCACAGTCTATTGCTCCTCTATCTACTACTCCCCACTCTACCAGTCATCACTCTACAGTCTACTGCTCCTCTCTCTACTACTACTCACTTTACCAGTCATCACTCTATTACTCCACAGTCTACTGCTCCTCTCTCTACTACTCCTCACTCTACCAGTCATCACTCTATCACTCCAAAGTCTACTGCTCCTCTCTCTACTACTCCTCATTCTAAGGCTTCACTCTATTGTCCTTTACTGTACCACTATTCCCTATCATTCTACTCTCTATGTTGCTTCTCTCTATCACTCTTCTTTCTATCGGTCCTCATTCTACTTCTTTTCTTGTGCCCTCACATCTGTACTGCTATTAGCTCTGCTACTCTTCACTCTGCCCTATTATTTCTATTTTAGTTCTTGCTATTGCTCTGTATTTTACTGCCCTTCCCTCTACTGCTCTTTCCTCTACTGTTCCCTACCACTCCTTTTCCTAATGCTCCACAACACCTGTTCTTCACTATACCATTCATGACTCCACCACTCTTCTCTACGACTCCTCACTCTCCAGTATTTTAGCTACAGGTCTTTTCTCCACCTCTCCTCTCTTTACCATGTTCCACACGGTCTCCGGTTCCACAGTCTACCATACCTCGCTCCCTTCTCTTTTCTTAACTGCTTCTCTCTTTATCATGCTTGAATCCACTGCTCTTCTCTATACCACTCCTGACTCTACTGCTCTTCTTTATAGCACTCCTGACATAACTGCTCTTCTCTTTACCACTCCTGACTCTACTGCTCTTCTTTATAGCACTCCTGACATAACTGCTCTTCTCTTTACCACTCCTGACTCTACTGCTCTACTCTTCACCACTCCTGACTCTTATACTATTCTGTTTACCACTCCTGACTGTACTGCTCTTTCTTTATCACTCCTCACTGTACTGCTCTTTTCTTTATCACTCCTGACTCTTATACTCTTCTCTTCCCCACTCCTGACTGTACTGCTCTTCTCTATACCACTCCTGACTCTACTGCTCTTCTCTATCCCACTCCTGGCTCTACTGCTCTTCTCTTTACTACTCCTGACACTACTGCTCTTCTCTTTACCACTCCTGACTCTACTGCTCTTCTCTTTACAACTCCTGGCTCTACTGCTCTTCTCTATCCCACTCCTAAATCTACTCATCTTCTCTATCCTACTCTTCTCTATGCTGCTCGTCTCCCTACTGCTCATAACTCTTCATCTCTTTATCTCTTCACTCAACTGCTCTTCACTAGACCCCATTGTTCCTAGTGATCTTCTGCATCACACTTCATGTTGATGCTCTTCACTTGATGTCCCTCCTTATTGTGTCACCCCACTCTCCTTTACTGCCCTCCCTCTTCTTCCTCTACTACTGATATGCAGACAAGAATCAAAAGAGATCAATAATTGACTACTGTCCAGAAAAAGTAGAGATCCTAAGGATACTTTACTTATCAGAGCATTTACACATTTTATCCCACACTGGTCACAGCACTTCTGATTCTTCAGGCACTCACTGTCACTCTGGCATGTTGGAGGAGGCAATGGGTACAGGCAATCGAGCAATATGTTGGGGCAAGTACCAATGCAAAACATCATGAGGATTGTTAACATTCTGAAATAGAGGCACAGCTCTCTGGCATTAACAGCAACACTACTGTCACAGGCTCCTAAGAAACTCTCGGAAATATTCATTTGGAAAAAGGGGAATGAAATTCCATTAAGCTGCTTCAAATGGATTAATCAGCAGTGCAGTTTTATGACACTTCAAGCACTTCTGAGGAACATGTCTCACATAATACCTCTATCTTCGCCTCAGCTGACCTCCTCTCTCATCTTCTCACCTTAATTGTCTTTACCTCCATTCATTCCCCGCTGTTCTCTTCACACTCTACCACCCTCTGCCATAGCGCTCATCGCTCTACTGCTCATCTCCCCAGTGTTATTCACTGTTCCGCTATTCACTCTACAGCTTTTCAGGTTATTTGTCTTTGACCTATGGCTCTTCACTGTGTAACGTTCACTTCTCTCTTCCACTCTTCATCATACTGATCATCACTCCACTTCTCTTCATTTATTGCTACTTATTATCTGTTCCTTGCTCTTCACTGAAGTGCTTTATACTGTACTACTTTTCTCTCTACCGCTCTTCCCTCCACTGCTCTTTCTATGGCTCTCTTCACTATCCACTCTTTACCCTAACACTCATCACTCTATGCCCTTCCCTCTACTGCTGTCTAATAATCACTGCTGTCTTTACCACTCATCACTCTATGCCCTTCACTCTAATGCTGTCTACTAATCACTGCTGTCTCTGCCACTCTACACTCTATTCCTCTTTCCAAGGCTCTTCGCTATCCCTCTAGTCTCTCGGCCTCGTCTCACTCTACTGCTATTTCCTGTAAAGCTCTTTTCTCTTCTGCTCTCTACTCACTTCAGCTTTAACTTAGTTTGCTTGCCTGCATCAGCTAAAGCACTGAGATATTCCTGTGGGTATGATTCGCAGCGCCACAACAAGTGACGCTAACATAACACAACTCTACTGCTCTTTGCCCTACTGCTCATCACTTTGCTTCTCTTCTTGCTTTGCTGCTTTACTACGTTCACTCATTGCTCTTCACTATACAACTGTTATCTCTTCTGCTTTTCACTCTTCTGCTATTTCTATGGCTTTTCACTGTACCTGTTCTCTTTCTTTCTTAATCTACCACTCTTTGCCTTATCACTCATCACTGTACTTCTCTTTAGTCTAATTCTGCTTATCCTACAATTCTAGTACCAAGACGCCTATGGGCATTAATTTTATAAATGTTATTTCATTTTCATTTCATTCCTCTGGCTCATGAAATGCCGGCTCATTGCTGTACCTCTCCTTTCTCCAACGCTCTTCACTCTACAGCCCTTTCTTTACTGCTGCTCGCTCTACCATTCTCTAATCCAACATTAATTGTCTGTATTATCTCTGGTTGCTTATGTTCCTCCCTGCATTTGTAATGAGCAACACGCATTTGGTCATCTTGGGAGCTGTGTGCAGCCCTGCTGTCACGTCTTAGCCAGTCATGCCTCCCAAGGCATTGTATTTGGCTCATGGTCCTTTTGCAAAGCAGAAGACAGAACGGCAAGGGAGACAACCCAAGTAAATAGGCATGCTGGAATATGAAACCCCTGGGTATTGAAAGGAAACCTAAATGATGTGTGCCTTGAGAATCTGTCGTCATTAGAATCGTTACTGTGGAGGGTTCCATCTTGGAATAGCGTTGTATATTCTTCAATCTTGGGTCAACAGTGCTGGGTAAAAATATCTTTGAATGTCTCATAAAACAGCTATTACAAAAGGGGCAAAAGTTTAAATGGAGTAAGAGCATTACTGAAGCTAAGCAACTTCTTTGTTTTTCTGAAGAATACTTCTAAATGTAGATTCCACACCTTTAAAATAGATACCACAGTAGTAACTTCCAAAGGTGGAGGCTTTAAGGAGTAAACTCAGATGGGAAAGTCTTGCAGTACTAAGAGGGCAAAACGCCCCTCCTTCGATCCTGACTGTCTAGGCAGTAGTACTCCATGAGTGTTTGGACCAACACCCACATCCGCAGATGTCTAGAACCGCCAAACCCCCCAGGTAGATGCTGAGATAGGACCTTGGCCATGGTGGAATGAGCCTTCAATCCTTCAGGGAGTTATTCTGTTGCTAGTGAATAGCTGATTTTAATGCAGAGGATACTGTATGGCATCTCGTGAGGTCAGTGTTCTTTTAGCATCCAGTCAATGGTGCCTCTTCTCCTCTCTTGAGGACTGTTGTGGAGCAAAACATGCTCTGTGGTGATCTATTGACTGACATGAAAGCATTGTACCATTTTTGGCAGTAAGGTAGCCCAAGCCCTCCCATTAATGTTTTGGGGGATAAAGTAGTGTAGGGGGGAAATAAGGACTGTTAGGAGCAGATTTAAATCACACTGAGGGATGACATATGACTTGGAGGAAATATGGAAATAAGTCATACTCGTCAGAAAACGCAACACAACAAGTTATTTAAGAGAGAGAGTTGATCCACCCAACATAAAAAGACCAAAAGGGCTGTAAAGTAATTCCTAAGTGTGCCCTGTGTAAGGCATTGCTGGGCCAATGGCAAAATAAACACCACATCAGAAAGTTTGGCATGCACAGGGTTGATGTCTTGGACCCCACACATGGCCACAAACTTCTACCCATGCTCAGTGTGGACGGATTTCATGAACAGGACTCTGGCTGTAAACATGTCAACTTTTTATGGTGTCAAGTCAAAAGAATTCAACTGTTCCCCTCGACTCCATGCATGGAGGTGTAGGATGGGGAGATACAGGAGTCTTCATCTCTAAAGGGTAGCAAGATATAAGGAAAAATGCTCAGGCTAGGGAGTTCTGCATACCACACTCTCCATGCCAGTTTGGGGTATTAAGATGACCTGACTCAGGTCTGTCCTTACTTTCTTCAGAACTCGAAGCAGGAGAGGTAGTGTCAGGAACATGTACAGAAGGCCTGTGTCCTATCGCAAATTGAATGCATTTTTAAATTAGTTTTTTGGGAGGAAACTTCAATACTCAGTAGCTTTGGAAATGTGTGCTCTCAAATGTGAAGAACAAATCTAGACAGGACATGCACCACTGATCAAAGATGCCATGTGCCACCTTAGGATGAAGATGCTTCTTATGGTCCACCTGTGGATGTCTGTTCACTTCAGCTGCTCTGGCCTTCGGTGTCCCACTAGGTGGTTGACTGCCAGAAAGACCCTTTGCTTGTCCTCCCACCTCCAGAGGCATAGTGCCTGTTGACCTATGATCTAGAACCCCATAATGCCTAGCTTTTGCAATACCAAATGGCAGTTGTGGTTCTATTTAGGACGTGTTCTAGCCTTCCCTTGATGGTGGGTAGGAAGGTTTTCAGAGTCAGGAGATCACTCGAAGCTCCAAAAGGTGGATGTAGAACTGGCCTTCTGCTGTAGAAAAGAGACCTTTATCATCCCCAGATGGCCTAGCCTATGTTGTAGGCATCTCTATTGCAACTGTGATATCCGTGCTGGGATGAGGTACTGAACCATCTTTTGCAAGATCTTGACAGTCAGAGAGGTTACCCTGGTGCTAGGCCCACTGAAACCTTAGGTTCCATTGCAGGGTCTGAATGTGCCATCTAACATACATGTTGAGGAGGATGCATGAAGCCAGGAGCCCAAGAAGCTTCAGAACTATTCTCACCATGACTCACGAATGAGACCAAAATGTCAGGATCATACCCTGAATATCCTATAGTTATTGCAGTGGTTGAAGAGCCTTGAATGCTACTATATTCAAGATAACCTTTTGGAAGGGAATAACCTGGATTGAATGGAGATGGAACACCACCCCGCACCCTCCACTCTTGTAACTTCCATCTTACAGCTACCCACCCCAAATCAGGATTGCCAGACAAGAGGTGGCACCTGTCTCCTACTCCATGTCCCCAGACACCATTCTATCTCCACACACCTAAACACTGTGTACTGGCTACCGATCAACAAGAGGACTTAATTTAAGGTTCCCTACATCACCTACTGTGCCCTCACCTGAACAGGATACCAGTACATCAAACATCTGGTTCATTTCTACACACTGCCCGCACTCTCTGCTCTAGTAACCTCCAGGTTGGAGCTGCCTCTCCAGTCAGGCTGACCGAACAAAGGGGCTGTTTCTTCCGATATAATGCCCCCAAACTCTGGAACAGCCTACCTTTGCACATTCTAAAATGGCCATCAGAGGATGTGTTTAAAAAATAACTAAAAACCTGGCATTTCGAGCTTCATAACTTTGCCTTCTCAGGATGGAATCACAGCTCCAAGACACCTTGTTCAGGGACAGCTACAAACTTTATAAATCCCAGCTAAAATCATAAACAAACTTTGGCTCATTGATGGAAAACTCCAAGGAGATCAAGAGCTCGGCCATTGTCTGCAGATGGTCTTTAACCTTCTATGGTGAGCAGCCTACTCTGAGCATCCTGTCCTCAAAGTACAGGAATACATGTATTACAGACCTGCAACCACCACATGACTTTGATGAACACATGAGGTGCTACTTTAAGGCTGATAGGTAGCATGGAAAATTGAATGTGTTTTGACCCCCTTTGAAATGTGGGCACCTTGTTTCAGTCACGATTTCACAATAAGGTGGCAACTTGAACAGTGTTTAGCGGAGCACTGATCCCTCCGAGTAGTGTCAAGATTTTCTCTATTGTAACAACATAAGTAGCAGAATAATTAAGCTTATTTATTTCCTCCCATTAGAAAAATCTTTTACAGGGGTCCTCTACATTAACTGTCTACTACTTTTACTTCTGAGAATGGTCTTGCTTATTGTACAATAGGAGACCAAAACTTCAATATACATTCTACTACTTTCACATAGATTTATCATCATTGGGACATTTCCTACACCACAGGAATATACTCTGCAGGAATGTTCATTGATTAAGAGTGGATCGCACCCTTCTATCTTAGATATGCTTCATGAAAATAGGTACAACTAATGCGTTGTATGGATGTGTATATTTTGTTGTTAAAAGAACCCCTTGAAACCTCTTGAACAAATTTATACCAACTGATTGTCATTACATATGTGTAATGTTGTATATTATATCTGTATAAATCCATCGAAGGGCCTTGTCCATGAGGGATGCTTGGAAAGCCCCTGAAAACCCTATTGATCGCATCCAGTTGTGCTTTCTAAACACTACACTGTTGCCAATAGCACAACCTATTCAGTCGGTGGTGTCCAAGAGCACATGTCACAAGTACTTTGGTGCATCATACCCGTCTTGCTGTCCCCTAGCAACTCCCTTTCCAAGTGATGGAGTTTCGATTGATGTTATTTGTTGATGCTTGTACCCAAGGCTTTCAGAGGTTAACTGTTTCAGCAGAGGGTCATAGCCCCCAGGGACTGATCTGTCCTGTCTTGCCATTGGTCGACTGACCAGAGGAGCCAAGCACGACTTAAACCAAGTGACTATGAGAGTGTTCATGACAGCCTCATTAAAAGGTAACAGAGATTTAGTTATATTGACCCAGTTGAAGAATTTGAGTCATTAAATTGCTTTTGGTTCATGTGTGGGCAATTGCAAATCTAGCACTTCTGTTGCTCTTGAAACTGCTAGAGCAAAAATGACTCTATCTTCTGTTGGAGAGCAGGGTTGTACTTCCAACTTTGACTCTGGGGATGTACCTTACTTATTGGCATTTTCCATGCCTATGTACAGCCCTCAGAGTAGTGAGGGGGGAACAAATTGTCAGCCTTCTTCTCATCATCAATGTTGTGAAGAACATTTGATATGCCCACAACCACAGCAGAATCTGAGACGTATATGGCCATCAGCATCTGGTAATACTGCCATTGAGGAAGGACATTTGATTTGTTGTGGACCACATCAGAGTCTGAGCCAAATTGGGCTCCCACCTCTTGCAGAACTGGAGTCAAGAAAGAGGATGAGGATCCAATTGCTTGATCACTGGCTGTGCCTTAGGGTTTTCATAATGTGACACAGGCCTGTTGCAGGCCAATGTCAGTTTCAGGCCAAAACTAGGCAATGGGACAGGTACCAGTGGAGTCCTTTTTGGCTAAGAAGTAATTGATCTGGACTTGGGCAGGGGGAGGATATCTGCACCAGCAACAATATGGGCCGAGTATGGGTCCCGAGTAGACAAACAGTGTCAGGGGAGAGCCTGGCAGTGGGAGTCCAACTGGAGGGCCTTGTGGCTGTGAGGAAGCCAAAGGTGATGCATCTGGCATTGTCTGGATTTTTTTCTGTGGCTCAATGACAGCCTGTGAAGTTCAGTTGCTATACCATGTTGCAGTCAGGAGACTCTGGCACTGACGGACCCTTCGAATGCTGCCCTTGCAACTTTTTGCCAGACTTTGAGTGGCGGTGTTAGAATAGAAACTGTTTATGCTTATGCAGTGCTCCATGTAAGTTAGCATTCGCTGTACCATTTTCTTTTCAAGTGCCATTTTAGGCAGTTCGAAACTGATCTTGTCCAATTCCGATAAATGCCCCCCTCTGAGTTTCGTTTCTTCATTTAGGTTTTGTTTCAATAATGAGTGCACTGTTCATATTAATGCATACCTTTCCCATTAGATAGAGACCCTCTCCCACTAGTCCGTGGCAGGCCCAGGATGGAACGACCTTGAATTATGTTAGTTTGTGTCAAATCCGAGAAGTTGAAACCTTTTTTTGTATTTCACTGTTTAGCAGCATCTGTCTGGAAAATTCCACTGTGGGCATGTTTTTGGACTACGAAACGTACACTTTATGCTTGTCGATTTCAGTTCCCTCGGTAGCACTCCTAGCGACTGGTTTTTGGTTTGTATTCTCTACTGTCTGACCAGCTCTTCATTTGGTACAGAAGGCTGAGAGGTGGTCATTAGTGACCCGGGTGGGCCTAAACGGGTCACTTCCTTCAGCGGGATGACGTAAAGTCCTGCTTGGCATTCTTGCACTAATGGTGCATTATCATTTTCAAGTTACCTGAAGACTTGGGGGGGCGGAGCTAGCCGAGCTACGAGATGGCCGCGCGTTGAGCGAGCGCCTCGAGGATGCCAATTAAAACATAACAATCCTGCACACTTGAGCGACTGAACTTGCTATATGGGGCGAAACTGAGGTACCTGACATCGATGATTGACAATCGGCAACAGCGACAGCGAAATTGAGCTGTATTGCGGCCACGTCGGAAGCGAACACAGATGAGGCCCAAACGAGAGCACCCGCAACCCAGACGCCGGACTGGCGCATGAAGACGAGCCGCGACGTAAGGCACGCAAAGCGGCGTGAAACGAAAGCGGAGCCGGAGCTGGCAAATAAACGCGACACGGAATCGGAGACCTCTGGAGATGCCCCGCTGAGGTCCGAACGCCCAAAAATTGTAAGATTGCTGCCGAGAGAGCGGACCGAGCGCTGTGAGGCAGACGGAGGTGAGGCCTGGACACATCCGACACATTAAGCGCCTGAGGTGAGTGCAACGCCACAAATTGCCGAGCCGACAGCGGACCGGAGGGCGGAGAATCAGTGGGCCACACATAAACCGGAGCACGCTGCAACACCGCCGGGAGCACAGGAGGTGGAAATATATCCCTCGTGCGCAACTAACACAAAGCAGGCCCTACGGTACACAACAGGCCCCCGGAACCAACACACGCGGTGCACTAAAACAAGGTACAATACCACAGCGGACTCCCAAGAAACCAGTAAGCACAGACGAGATCAGCAACGAACACTGGTATACTAATGCAATTTCGACAAGGAAGGCGACTGGGGATATCAAATAAAGCCGCTCCCACGGAACAGTACACAGGCTGGTGAGGCTGCTAAACATATACCTACCTGACCACGGCGACAGCAGTTTTCTTATAAAGAGCAGCGGTGAACACTGAAATCAGGCATATGTAAGTAGGGGAAGCCCACTAGCATGCAAATAAGTCAGCTGCTGCAATGCAGGACGAGACGACCTGAACGGAAGAGACGTCCAAGACCCATAAGCACACGACCCATGAGAGCTGGAGATACTGACCAGAGCACCCACCACTAGATACTACGGTGACTCTTGGCCCGCTAGTCCTCCGGTGATATCGGGAAAGGGAATACCGAACAAGCCACATACGATCAGTACTACCAGGAACTGCAACCCTAACCCTCATATACCTTCAGTAACTGGGAGCAAGTCACAGGCAGTGCCACCACGTACAATATGGGCAAACCAGACAAAAATCAGCCCAAAATAAATTTTGAGCAAACTAAAAAAACGACGGATCCCATAACTGAAGAACAACAGATGGCACCACTCCAGACCACAAGCACTGGCGGCACAACAAATGAGGACGTCCCAGCTATGTTTGCTACAATACAGGCAGCATTGTCCAGCATAGACGGCTAAATTGACTCACTAACGAACAGAGTTGATCGCATGACAGAGCGAATGGATCGCCACACGGAGCGACTAGATATGGCCGAATGACGAATATCTGAAGTGGAGGATGCAAATAACCAAATGAACACTCAACAGAATAAAATGGACAAGCAATTAGCGGCAATAACAGCCAAGGCCGAAGATTTGGAAGCAAGATCTAGAAGAAGTAACTTACGCTTGATGGGAATAGCCGAAACAACAAACACAGGCCCAATGGAAAAATACGTGGAACAACTATTAATCACCATACTAGGCAGAGACACGTTTTCAGAAGTCTTCATCATTGAGAGAGCGCACAGGTCATTAGCTCCTAAACCGCCAGTAGGCACGAGGCCGAGACCCATAATTGCTAAAGTACTAAACTACAGGGATCGAGATGCGGCCCTCCACAAAGCGTGAGAACTGGGCACTCTGAAACACGAGGGCATGGAAATAGCCCTGTATCCAGATTTCACACAAACAGTCCAAGAAGCAAGGAAGAAATTTGGTCCAGCAAAACAGAAACTCCGTGACTTAAAAATAAATTACGCCATGCTCTATCCCGCCCGACTGAAAGTAATGGACGAAGGGTCCACTAAAATATACAATGAACCTAAAGATGTCATGAAATACCTACAACTGAAAAAAAACCAGAGTACAAGAAGAAGATCACCAAGAGACAGACTTACAGAACAGGATACCATGTCAGATGTGGAATGAAGCCCGATACCCCAGCAGAAATTATATGCCAGGACCCAGAGAGTAGACAACAACTATGCTCAGTTACAGTAAACTCTAACTAAGACAAAAGTCGAACACTGTTGAACTCACCAGATATAAGTCGCATCGCTCAATAAAGGTAGCAAGACTACTTATCCAGAGCTCCGAACTATCAAAGACATAGAGCAGCAACTAAAATATGGGATGCTGAGAAAAGGAAGAGTACTATACAGATAAGTAAAACTGAGGAGCTAACAGTGGAACATTTTAATACTAGAATACGTGACGGGGGGGGTATGTCTTAAATTTGCATACCAGATAGTACCACTGAAGCAAATGTAATGGACTCAGGAGATAGGATAATGAACGCCCGAATGTGCACAAATTGGTGAGATAAGGCATCCACCCTCGTAAATATCACAGAGGGATACGGACTTGGCAGCTCCCGCCCACTTGTGTGCACCACACTAGTTAATTTGTTTTTGGTCGTTATAAGGGGGGGCGGGGGTAAAGGGAAATGTTAGATTTGAATGGAAATGTCTCCGTTGTAATGGGAACAGCGGAGTGGGAGGGGGGAGGCAAGGGGGGGAAAAATGGAAAAACACCAAGCGGCGATAGGAAAGCACTTAGATGCTCACGCGAGCTGACGAGAAAGTACAGACAGCAACAGACAGACAGAAATTTTCATGTAAGATATGGCTAGTAATTTGAAACATGTGCGAACATTGACTTTCCTGACCTGGAACGTTAGGGGCCTTCAAGACCCACGGAAAATACGTAAAGTATTAGCCTACCTAGATAGACACAAGATAGACGTTGCATGCGTCCAAGAAACACACCTAACAGATCATAGGGAATACAAAGTGGGAACTAGGTCTAAATCTAAATCTGTATTTGTAAAGCGCGAACTACTCACCCTTACGGGTTTCAAGGCGCTGGGGGCCGTCGTGGAAATTAAGTGAGCTATTGCCCAGAGTCATACCGTATGGCATCCTCCTACTCCGGTTATGCAAGAGGGGTAATGCTATTGATTAAACGAAATACCCCATTTACACTCATAAACGCCATCAAAGATGACCAAGGGCGATATATTATAGTACAGGGGAATTTTGGGGGCACTGTCCTCATGATAGTAACGGTATATGGCCCAAACTGCGATGATCCGACATTCTACGCAAAAATCTGGGCTAAGCTAAGAGAACTACGACCCACGGCCATCATATGGGGAGGAGATTTTAATACCTGCCTAGACCCGACTCTTGATAGATCGACTGGCAATGATAGATATGGCAGACAGTCGGCCAAAAATCTTAGGGAGGGTATGGAAGAGTGGTCAATGGTAGACGTCTGGAGACTGAGACACCCGGGACACAAAGAGGGTACCTGCACGTCAGTAGCCCATAACACATGGTCTAGAATAGATTATTGGCTGACTACGCAGGAAGTTAGTACATGGATAACGGAAATAGACCATTTACCCAAAACACTGTCCGACCATGCCCCAGTGCGCCTTGAGCTGACCATCCCAACACATACACCACGACAATTTACATGGCGACTACAGCAATCCGCACTCCTGGACCAGGTATTTCGTAGCGAGCTCAAACAAGCAATTGTAGACTATTTTGACCACAACACTGGATCAGTGAGTAGCGCACGGACACTGTGGGAGGCGTTTATGGTCACTATAAGAGGGCACTGCATCAGCAAACACGCAGGAATACTTAGAGACATCCAACAACAACTAAAAATGACGGAAAGGGAACTAGAAAGGCTAGAAACCGAATACGCAACTACACTAAATCCCACATTGCTAGCAGACATTAAGCAAAAAACAGACATATACCACAACTTCGCAGACGACGAGATAAAGTATATGTCACGTAGATATATAGCACGGAACTACGGGGAGGGTGGGAGACCGGGACGTGCACTGTCATATAAAATCAAACCCACACATACTACTAAGTATATAACACAAATTAGAAATGACCAAAATCAATCAGTATATGACACCCCCTCCATACTAGAATGCTTTGCAAAATATTACAAACAATTATATACCACACAGTCTACAGTATCTATACCCGAAATCTATACCTATCTAGACGATGTCGGATTAGCATGGCTAACTGATGACCACCGAGAGTATTTCAGTCATCACATCACAGAAGATGAATTTAAAGAGGCCATTAACTCACTACCTAATAACAAAGCGCCTGGCCTTGATGGCTTACCGGGTGAATTCTATAAAGAATTTAGGGACATATTGGTACCTCACCTGGCAGCAATGTATGAAGAAGCTTACGAAGAAGGTATGCTCCCTATGACATTAAGAGAGGCCTTATTGATAGCGCTCCCAAAACCTGATAAAGATTTAACAAAATGTGATTCATACAGGCCCTTATCACTAATAAACATAGACGTTAAGATATTGTCCAAGATAATAGCAAAAAGAATACAACCATTGCTGAGTTCACTGGTTTTACCGGCTCAAGCAGGTTTTATACCGACCAGATCAACTGCGCAAAATATACGCACCATCTTTGCAATGTACCACAACCTAGACCCCGAGACACCAGCAGCAGCGGCTCTATTGGACGCGGCAAAAGCGTTTGATTCAGTGGAATGGGTATTTATGTTCACAATTTTGAACAAGATGGGATTTCCGGCGCCGTTTATACGCTGGATCTCTCTGCTATACAATGAACCCAAGGCCAGACTTAGAATAAATGGAGTCACCTCAAACCAGTTTGACATAAGCCGAGGAACGAGACAGGGTTGTCCACTTTCACCTATTCTATTTGCGATCACGCTGGAGCCTCTAGCTTGCAAAATTCGTCAAAAACATTTTAACTCAGCGCTACAATTTAGTCTTAGGCCCATAGGCATTTCACTATATGCAGACGATATGGTACTGTATGCTCGGCACCCAGACATAAACCTAAACCCACTTATTAGAGAATATGTCCGCTATGAAAACTACTCCGGTCTCAGAATAAATTGGGACAAATCGGTAGTAATACCCCTTACCATAGACACGCCGCAACCAAATTTGGAGTATCCATTGCAATGGCGCACAGATCCGGTAAAATACCTAGGTATATGGATTCATCGCGACCCAGAAACAGTGATCAGGGAAAATTATGGGAAAGCGCTCACAAAATTGGAAGAACAGGTGGATAAATGGATTAAGATGCCTCTCTCACTAGCGGAAAGGATCGCTTTGCAGAAAATGATAGTGCTGCCCAGATTCTTGTACTTATTCTGGAACATCCCGATCTGGCTAACACAGAGCTTTTTCTCCACACTGAGGACCATTCTACAACGCTTGACATGGGCAGGGAAACAAGCCAGAATAAGCTGGAAAATATTAACAAAGCCTTACCATCAGGGAGGATTCGGGGCCCCGGATCTCCAATTATATTTCTACTGTGCACAAGCACAACATGCACATTACTGGCTACACCCGCATGCACACATTCCGCACATAGCAGTGGAACAGGAGAGTGTGCGCCCACACTCACTGATAACCTATATTACTGACCCAAAAGAACCGCACCAAGAGAAACGATACAAACAGTTCACTGCACCTCAAGAGCATGGCATAAGTTAGCAAGTCAGGCTCAAAAGCTCCCATTATATGCCTCAGCCATGCCACTAGCTAATCACCCCAAGCTCTCTGTCACACAGGAAAAGAAAATGCTCACACTACTGGGAGAGATGGGACTGACGGACATGGGCACAGTGATCCCACATGGTAGGTTCATCCCGAGAGAGGATCCGACATTATGTGTACATCAAACGCCATTAAAGATATTTGCCTACCTGAGGCTGAGAACGGCAGTAAAGGAACTATACACATCGTTTCCGGAAGAACCCCCACAATTAAATGCGTTACAGATTCTTCTAACAGCACCCACACAGCAAAACTTAGTAACACGTCTATATACTGCATCGCAAAATGAACAAAGCCGGGGCCCAAATACATCCCTTCAAAGATGGGAGAACACAATTGGTCAGACAATAGGTGAGGGAGACTGGGATTACAGCTGCGCACAATTGCAATTGCTCACATCAAACTGTAATCTGAGAATCATACATTTTAAGTTCCTACATCAAACATATTATACTCAGGTAAAACTGCACAGATACGGCCTTAGAGAGGACGACAAATGCGTGAGATGTGGTGCACCCATGGCAGACTTCTTGCATATGGCGTGGGCTTGCCCACAACTTCAGGAGTACTGGCAGGACATTACCGACGCACTATCGACTATGCTAGCTGAACAAATCCCAAACGTACCACTAGTTTGCCTTCTAGGGATCCGCAAATTCAAATTAGTCAGACAACGTAAATTCTTGGCTGTCGCACTCTTACTTGCTAAGAGACGCGTAGCTATGAGATGGGGTAGTAAGAGACCTCCCAGATTCAAAGACTGGCTCACGGACATGACCTACTGCAGAGAGACTCTGGGGGCCTATGCAGAGGAAATACCACAGGCGTCCAGGCCGCGAGACTTCTGGCAACCGCTAGTGCAATATTTACAAACAATGCACGTAGAACCCTGACTGCATAGACAGCATCTACAGGAGAAACAAGGGGCTGTGAGATACCGTAACTAGACAAAAGAGACGTTTCTAACTAACAATCATTACCAGGTTAAAGAAGCACACATGTGATTATAAGTAGCACATATCTGTTTTTATTGAACTATTGTGAAAGTCTAATGTGAAATAACTGATGTCTGTACGGAAACATGATAATGGAACATAAGATACTGCAGATAATTGAGAGTTGACACTATTTGTACGTGCTGTACTATTGTTGATTGGTGGAAAAAAAAATTTAAAAAAAAAAAGTTACCTGAAGACTTCAAGTGGGAACAGGACTTTTTGCAGGACCAACACTGTGATTGGGATCTAAAATGGCCTTGCAACTTGGAGCAGAGGGTCTTTTTTGAACATGACCTCTTCTTTTACTCATCAACATAGAGCTTTGCTTCCTGCTCTGTATTTGGCTTCAGACGCATGACTGTACATATTGCACAATATTGATTTGTGACCTGTCTGTGTACATCACATTGTAAGTCTATACATCTATGGTGCTACGGTAAACTTATGTATTCCGTCAAGCATTATCTAAAAGATAATAAATATTAAAATAAAAAAAGGGTTTAAAAAATATATTTTTCTGTGACCGGAGCTCAAGCACCACAGGCACACGTTGTACAGGTTTGTGAGCAATGGCTGCTTCCTGCAGCCTTTGCACAGCTTGAATCCATAATGGCATCTGGGAATATTCTAAATGTGAGGCATCTGTAGTTAGAAATATGCATTGGTAATCAATTTTTGTAATAGGTTGTTTTGTGTATCTTATAGAAGAAACAAAATGGCACAAGGATTGTGTGCAACTGTCTGCATCTGGAGAGACTACTATAGGAGACATCAGCACTCCCCTGGTGACTGAAACCAGGATAAAACAGCCAGGCTGGGCACCGCTTGAACACCTGCCTACACTGCCAAGTTTAGAGATCAACACTGGCCCAGCAGTGAGCTCTGTAGTTTGACAGGACTGATGGCGACTCCTGTCAAGACACAAACTTTTTTGGGATGGCCGCCATCGGTTTTGAGGGCTGTCCACCAAACTTTTAACCTTTATTGAAAAACAAAAATCTAATAACCCCTCACCCTGGGAGTTTTTTCTCCCAGGGTTTTGGGCCATTTCTTTTCTCCAAATCTTGAAGTACAAAAGAAAAAAAAAATCAGACCATCCACACTAGAGGGGTTGGTGAGATGGCTTTAATCTGATGGTACCTTCTTTCTCAGAGATAGCTTCCATTGATGGAACAAAGGGAAGTGCACTTCAATGCCATCGCTTGACCTCTGCCTATTCGATCACGGTACCTAAATACTGGAGAGCAAGATCGGGAGGGCGGGCTTTTTCTGTGGTTACAGCATGGGCATGGAACAGACTGTCACCTTGGTTACACCTAGAGCTGAATGTTTTTAAAATGTCACTGGGCTCTAAAAACCCATTTATTTACATAGTTTTTGCAAGGAGCCATTGGGTATGCAACTTATTGTAAAGAGTGTTTAGGTTTGCTAGCGCCAGGACACCCCTGGGTACATGCACGCTAAATAAGATGAATAAATAAATAAATAGTTGGCAGAACAATACTTTACTTTGCAAGTTATTTTTTCTTTCAATGTTTCATTCTTTTTCGTGACAGCCGTGTTTTAAAAAGAATTTCCTGTGTCATTGTTTTTAACTTGGATAGAAGAAGATATCGTTTTTATGTCAAGTGGTGCTAACGTTGCTCATATGTTATTGTCTTTTCTTATGCTCCCAATGCTCTGCTCAATAAAAAAATTAAAAAAAAAAAAAAATGTTTCATGCTTTTTAATTATTTTTTCATCGTATTTTTTATATTTAAAATATTTCTTCAGTTTATAGTAATTCAAAGACCATAGTCCCTTTTCTTTGCCACAAAAAGAGTCATATTTTCCTAATATGTGCATTAAAATTTAAAATGAATTTAAAAATGGCTTCTATAGCTGCTCTAAGTAAATATGCATGCTAAGTGCACATACTGTGCTGGTAAAAATATAGGTGATGTTTATTATTTTTTTGATGTAGACTCATTATTACAAGACTATGGCCATCACAATGAAGTGGTGGTATATTTTTGTTGCAAATATGTTTTGTGACTTAATAATAAATAATGAATCTTGAAACAAGCTATCAAGGCCAGACCCCTATTGGCTTTGTCAATGCTTGTTATGAAGAGGTGGCAAGGTATTTCCTTTCCGTGTACTTGGGATTCATTCTATCAATAAACATTCTTTTACCTGGTGGGACGAGAGGGTGCTGCAATCTTTATTATCTTGTTTTATAACGGTGATGGGCATTCGATTTTCGAGCTTGATTCATGTAGGTCATGATTGTTTCTGGTGCAGGTATATAGCCACCTATGTTATCCAACATGTGAGTGTTCTTTTAAATAATTATACCTGCAGGTGTGGCTACATATGCTGGTGGAGATTTTGCATCCAATTTACACGCCATTTCCTTCAAGAACTTTTTTGTTTTGATGCTTCTTGACAAGTAAATAGCAAATTGGTTTCCTGCATAGTATTTAACATTAGAAGTGAGGAAGGATGGACGCTGACGCCCCCTTCCTCCACACCTAGAAGTGCATCGGAGGAGACAGTGAATGGACATGCAGCAACAAACTACAGGGTCAAATCCAGATATAGCACCTTCCTCCACACCTAGCAGTGCATCAGAGACAGTGAATGGACATGCAACAATAACTACAAGGTCACATTCAGAGATAGCCCCTTCCTCCACACCTACAGTGTGTCAGAGGAGTCAGTGAATGGGCATGCAGCAATAGCCACAGGGTCACACAGAGATAGCACCTTCCTCCACACCTACAGTGCGTCAGAGGAGACAGTGAATGGGCATGCAGCAATAACTACAAGGTCACATTCAGAGATAGCACCTTCCTCCACACCTACAGTGTGTCAGAGGAGTCAGTGAATGGGCATGCAGCAATAGCCACAGGGTCACACACACATAGCACCTTCCTCCACACCTAGCAGTGCATCAGAGGAGAGAGTGAATGGACATGCAGCAATAGCTACAGGGTCAAATCCAGATATAGCACCTTCCTCCGCACCTAGAAGTGCATCAGAGGAGACAGTGAATAGACATGCAGCAATAGCCACAGGGTCAAATCCAGATATAGCACCTTCCTCCGCACCTAGAATTGCATAAGAGGAGACAGTGAATAGACATGCAGCAATAGCCACAGGGTCACACTCAGAGATAGCACCTTCATCCACACCTAGCAGTGCGTCAGAGGAGACCGTGAATGGACATGCATCAATAACTACAGGGTCACACAGAGATAGCACCTTCCTCCACACATACAGTGCGTCAGAGGAGACAGTGAATGGGCATGCAGCAATAACTACAAGGTCACATTCAGAGATAGCACCTTCCTCCACACCTACAGTGTGTCAGAGGAGTCAGTGAATGGGCATGCAGCAATAGCCACAGGGTCACTGTCACAACAGAGGAAGGTTAACCACTAACCTTTCTTAAGCCGGATACAGCGGGAACGGTGGTTGTTGCTAGTTTAACCCTTTCCCTTGATATGGAAACACCAGTGAGTATATATGTATCACTCTACTAGTCTCACCACCGTAGGGGAAAGGGAAAAAGGGACAAATAAAACACTAAAGTCGCAGCAGAAAAACATGTATCGAGGCAGTCTTCGGGAGTCGTAGACCTCACTCCTACAATTGCCCTGTAAGTGAGACACAAGGACACATACATGAAGCTCCCCCTTTATGCTACCATAATCAATACTTCTATATGTGTAAGGTACTTACAGGAAATGCTGCTGCATATATTCCAACATAAACGCCAAGTTATATATAAAAAGTAAATCAAAAAGATTCCTACAGGGTAATAATAGGAATCAAACACCATGTCTTTAAGTCTGGTTAGAGGTACTTATCTGAGGTCGGATAATCCTCTGGTAGCAGTGAGTAGTTCCACTGGAGTCCCAAGGAAGTCTTTTTCCTTTGATACACAATTCAGCGTGTACCGACACAACCTTTTGCTCGATGGAAAAGAGAAAACAAATTTCAGCAAGCACTCCGAGCCTCTCAACAGCTCTTGGATGTTTTCTGAGCCTGTCTCTGTTACTGCCTCACACTCCGGAGCGTGTACTGTGAACAAGGCTTGGCCCCCAGGGAACGCACGTAGAAATGCGCTTCAGCGCGCGTCTTCCGATCGGACCCACTGTCTGGGATTAAATGATCGGTCGCGCTACAGCGTAAATGCGTGCAGTAGCGTTTAGGATTCCTCGCGCTGCCGCGCGTACTTTGAAGGCAGAGCCTGAAGTCAGCCGGGAAATGCAGTTGCACTGCAGTCACTGGCAATCTCTCCTAGGATTCAGGAAAGCCCCGGTTTCTTCGGTAGACGAGGGTGGTTGAATATCTGGCAGCCACTAACGGCAGGAGTAGCAGGAAGCAGCTATCTGGCAAGACGTTTGAACTTGAGTGACAAGCCCCGAGTAAAACAAAAGGCGGGGCTTATGTACCTGAGCACACAGGTGAAACAGATAATCTCTCCCAGTGGCTTCTGGGAGATGTAGTACAACCTTCATATTTTCATATACACATGTGAGTGTCTATGTGCGCTCTCCGTCCTATCTATGCCTAATCATGACAGTACCCCCTCCCATTGACCGACGCCTCGGCGGTCCACCAGGCTTGGTGGGAAACCGTGAGTGGAAACGCCTAAGGTGACCAGGGCAATGAAGGTTGGCCTTTGGTTCCCATGAGCGATCCTCAGGGCCATATCCCTTCCAATCAATGAGGTAATGTACCTGTCCCCTAATGTACTTGGAATCCAAGATGCTTTGTACCTCATACTCCTCCTCCCCATTTATCTCCACAGGATTCGGTCTCACGGGTAATCTGGTGCCAGGGAGACAGGGTCGAAGGAGGGAAACGTGGAATACAGGGTGGATACGCCAATTCGATGGGAGCTTTAATCTCATGGCTACGGGGTTTATAATGCTGTCGATGGAATAGGGGCCCACAAATTTTGGCTGTAGCCGGTTGTTACCCTTAAGTTTCAAATGTCTAGTGCTAAGCCATACCTTGTCCCCTACCTTATAGGCTGGTTCTAGTGTTCTCTTTTTATCTGCGTGTTGTTTATCACGACTTCGAGCCTCTTCTAAATGTGTTTTGGCAGTTTGTAACACTAATTTGAGGTGTGCATGGTGTTCTTGGATTGATGGAAGTTTAGAGGCTACGGGTCGTTCAAACGGTAACAAGTTGGGATGAAATCCATTAAGGCAGAAGAAAGGGGAACATCCCAAGGAAGAATGGTGTGCATTATTGTACGCGAACTCTGCTGTCCATAGAAGCGTACTCCAGTCTTCCCCTTGTAGTAATGTAAAACACCTTAAGTACTGTTCTAAGGTTTGGTTTAATCTTTCTGTTTTACCATCGGTCTGGGGGTGATAACTCGTAGAAAGACGAGCATCTATCTTCATGACGGCACATAGTGCCTTCCAGAATTTGGACGTGAATTGGGTCCCTCTATCTGTGATGATGACGGAAGGGATTCCGTGCAAACGCACTATGTGTTGTAAGAAGAACATGGCTAGTTCTGCCGAAGTAGGTAACTTGGTCAGGGCTATGAAATGACCCATCTTGGTCAAGTGATCGATGACCACAAGTATGGTGTCATGGCCAGAGCTAAGAGGCATTTCCACCACAAAATCCATAGACACGGTATGCCAAGGAGCTGGAGGTGTGGGTATGGGTCTGAGTAGACCGCTGGGTCGCTGGTGCTGTGTTTTGGCTTGCGTACAGACAGAACATTCCGAAATGTATTTCACGGTATCCCTCCGAAGTGATTCCCACCAAAAGTATCTTAACATGGCTTGGAGTGTTTTCTGTGTCCCCATGTGTCCACCCAAGGTAGAGTCGTGGATCCATTGTAAGGCCTGTTGTTGCAGTGATCCTTCAGGGATGTACAGTCGTTCATCGTGAAATAACAGCTTGTCCACGACAGAGCGATGTTGTGGTTCTTCTGTGACCCATGCTTCTTTATCTAGGCCTTCGATCTGTTTCTTCACATCTTTCAAGAATCCATGCGTGGTTGTCAGCGCCATTATCTCTGTCGGGAAGGAAGCCTTCTGCAGAATTATGGGTGGTTCTTCCACTGGGTCCGGGCTGACTGTAGGAGGAGACAGGGGTCTTGAAAGCGCGTCAGCCTTACCGTTTTGCGGTCCTGGTCGGTATTTGATCACGAAGTCAAAGTCCGAGAAAAACAGTGACCACCGGAGTTGTCGAGGGGTCAAGGCTCTGGCACTCTTCAAAAGAGAGGTTCCGGTGGTCAGTGTATATCTCCACCGTGTGTCTGGCCCCCATTAAGTGATGTCTCCATTCCTCACACGCTCTTTTTATTGCTAGTAGCTCTTTGTCGGTGATGCTGTAATTCACCTCACAGGTTGACAATTTCTTGGAGAAGAAGGCGACAGGATGGAGTTGGCCTGTGTCTGGGTGTCGTTGTGAAAGGATTCCTCCAATAGCATAATACGAGGCATCGGTTTCAACAATGAACGGCTGTGAGGCATCAGGATGTCTTAACACTGGAGCACTGGTGAAGCAGTCTTTTAATGTCTGAAATGCCTTTTCTGCTGATTCCGTCCATTGAAATATGGCTCCCTTCTGCAGAAGGAGTGTCAAAGGCTGGATAATGCTAGAGAAATTCTTGATGAATCTTCTATAGAAGTTTGCAAAGCCCAGGAAGCTCTGTAGGGCCTTCACACATGAGGGGACTCCCATTGACTGATGGCTTGAGTTTTCTTTTTATCCATACAGAGACCGTTGGGACCGATAACATATCCCAGGAACTCCACTTCTGTGGTATGGAAAAAGCATTTCTCCAGTTTTGCGTAGAGAGCGAACCGCTGCAGACGTTCCAATACTGCAGATACATGAGGGATGTGTTCTTCTAGGGAAGCTGAGTAAACCAGGATGTCATCTATATATACAATACATGACACATCCAACAGCCCTCTTAGGACTTCGTCCATGAAATATTGGAATGCGGCGGGGCGTTGCAGAGACCAAAGGGCATGACCCTGTATTCGTACAGTCCAAATTTGGTACGAAAGGCCGTTTTCCATTCGTCCCCTCGCCGCACCCGTACCAGATGGTAGGCTCCACGGAGATCCAGTTTGGTGAAAATCCTGGCTTCTTTCAATTGATCCAACAGGACAGGTATCAAGGGCAGAGGATACCGATTCTTTTGGTCACTCTGTTGATTGCCCTATAGTCTATACAGGCCCTTAAGCCTCCTTCACGCTTCGGAATGAAGAAAAGCGGCGAGGATGCTGGAGAGGAGGAAGGACGGATAAAGCCGGATGACAGCAATTTTTCTAGGTATTGTTGCAGATAAGTGGTTTCTGCTTCAGTGAGGGCGTATATACGACTGCATGGGATGCTGGCTCCAGGTTCTAGGTCGATCACACAATCATAAGCCCTGTGTGGTGGCAGTTTGCTTGCTTCTTGTTCACTGAACACGGCATGATACTTCTGGTATTCTTCTGGTAGAGTGGAGACACAACCCACGCTTTGCGTGTTGCAACCACTAGCGAGCAACTTTGCAAGATTCCTCTTCTTGGAATCGACTTGAACTTTGTCTTTGGTACAATGCTCTGCGCAGTACGAGGAATTCAGGGTAACTGTGCGCGCTGCCCACTGCACAAGGGGATCATGCAGTGTAAGCCAAGGCATGCCCAAAATAAGTGTGAAATGAGGGCGTCTATTAAATCGAATTGGATGTATTCGTAATGGTTTATGCCAACCTGCATAAGAATCTGCTGTGTATGATAACGCACAGGGCCGGACGTCAACTCTGTACCATCCACTGCCTTTACTGGTTCTGGTATCTCCTTTCGTACACAGGGTACGCCGATTTCATGTGCGTATCTTTGGTCAATAAAGTTACCAGTGGCCCCAGAGTCCAACAGAGCGTGTACTAGTACGGGCCCAACCCCAGGTATCTCCAATGAGACACACACGTTCATATGGGCCACTGTATTTTGAACGGTATTAACCACAGCCGGACAGACCTCTTCGTCTAGTGGCCTCAAACAAGGGATCCGTAGCTTGTTTGAGCACTTTAGTTTCCCGTATTCTCAGGTAGAAAATCTACCACAGGGACGCTCTTGTTATCTTTATAGCTTTTATATGTTGTCTTAGTTTTCGTTTTGCAGTCCTTGATAAAGTGCCCGGATTTACCACAGTACATGCATAAGCGTTGTCTTCGCCTTCGCTCTCTTTCTTCTTGACTTAGTGGTCCTCGTATACCACCTATTTGCATTGGTTCTGCCCCGTTCGTGGCCTGGGACTGTTCTTCCGCCAGAGGTCTAGGACGGGGTGAAAAATATCTGGATTCCGTACGTTGTTTGTCTCCTTTTCTCTCCTGAAGCCGATGGTGCAACTGAACAGTAAGGTCGATGAGTTCATTGCAAGTAGCTGGCATATGCACCACCTGAGCCAAGACATCCTTCAGTTCGCTTCTCAACCCTTGATAATATAAGGAAGTTCTTTTCTCCATGGGCCAATCTGTTTCCGCGATGAGCCTGTTGAATGTGGTGATATATGTTAATAGGTCTTGTGTACCCTGTTTTAGTGTAATCAATTCTCTATCTAAAGAGAGCTGGTGTGCCTTTCTATCGAACAACTTGCGCATTTCCTCACAAAAGGTGTCAAAGTTACGCAAAACAGGATCATCCCTCTCTATAAGGGGGAGGGACCAACTAGCAGCATTCCCTCCAAGGTAAGACATCACAAAGGCCGTCTTTGCTTGATCGGTTGGAAACACCGCAGGTTTACACATGAAGTGTAATTTACACTGCCCCAGAAAAATACCAAATTTTTGGGGATCCCCACAGAACCTTTCAGGCGGGGCTAAGGGTAACTGTGCGGGCTGTATCACCTGGATGGTGGATGGACCTACTCCCCTCCCGGGACCTGGGCCGAGTGCCCTGTGTCTGTATTCTGTGAAGTCGGTGGTGGTAGAGTCCAATTCTTAATATAATGAGCCCCCCGTGTAACTGTAGGGCTAGTGCGGGACAGACCTGCCACTTCTCGCCTCATGGTGCCCATCTCGTTCCGTAACTCTAGGTTTTCTCCCCGAAAAGCATCTACCTCCATCCTTAACGCGGTTAACGTCTCCAACACAGATGTAAGAACAGTGTTGGTGTCCATCGTTCGGGCCGTAAGTAACCGTGGGCTTGTCACTCTGTCACAACAGAGGAAGGTTAACCACTAACCTTTCTTAAGCCGGATACAGCGGGAACGGTGGTTGTTGCTAGTTTAACCCTTTCCCTTGATATGGAAACACCAGTGAGTATATATGTATCACTCTACTAGTCTCACCACCGTAGGGGAAAGGGAAAAAAGGGACAAATGAAACACTAAAGTCGCAGCAGAAAAACATGTATCGAGGCAGTCTTCGGGAGTCGTAGACCTCACTCCTACAATTGCCCTGTAAGTGAGACACAAGGACACATACATGAAGCTCCCCCTTTATGCTACCATAATCAATACTTCTATATGTGTAAGGTACTTACAGGAAATGCTGCTGCATATATTCCAACATAAACGCCAAGTTATATATAAAAAAGTAAATCAAAAAGATTCCTACAGGGTAATAATAGGAATCAAACACCATGTCTTTAAGTCTGGTTAGAGGTACTTATCTGAGGTCGGATAATCCTCTGGTAGCAGTGAGTAGTTCCACTGGAGTCCCAAGGAAGTCTTTTTCCTTTGATACACAATTCAGCGTGTACCGACACAACCTTTTGCTCGATGGAAAAGAGAAAACAAATTTCAGCAAGCACTCCGAGCCTCTCAACAGCTCTTGGATGTTTTCTGAGCCTGTCTCTGTTACTGCCTCACACTCCGGAGCGTGTACTGTGAACAAGGCTTGGCCCCCCAGGGAACGCACGTAGAAATGCGCTTCAGCGCGCGTCTTCCGATCGGACCCAATGTCTGGGATTAAATGATCGGTCGCGCTACAGCGTAAATGCGTGCAGTAGCGTTTTAGGATTCCTCGCGCTGCCGCGCGTATTTTGAAGGTAGAGCCTGAAGTCAGCCGGGGAAATGCAGTTGCACTGCAGTCACTGGCAATCTCTTCTAGGATTCAGGAAAGCCCCGGTTTCTTCGGTAGACGAGGGTGGTTGAATATCTGGCAGCCACTAACGGCAGGAGTAGCAGGAAGCAGCTATCTGGCAAGACGTTTGAACTTGAGTGACAAGCCCCGAGTAAAACAAAAGGCGGGGCTTATGTACCTGAGCACACAGGTGAAACAGATAATCTCTCCCAGTGGCTTCTGGGAGATGTAGTACAACCTTCATATTTTCATATACACATGTGAGTGTCTATGTGCGCTCTCCGTCCTATCTATGCCTAATCATGACAGTCACACAGAGATAGCACATTCCTCCACACCTAGCAGTGCGTCAGAGGAGACAATGAATGGGCATGCAGCAACAACTACAGGGTAAAATCCAGATATAGCACATTCCTCCACTCCTAGCAGTGCATCAGAGGAGACAGTGAATAGACATGCAGCAATGACTACAGGGTCACACTCTGAGATAGCACCTTCCTCTACACCTAGCAGTGCGCCAGAGGAGACAGTGAATGGGCATGCGGCAATGACTACAGGGTCACACTCAGAGATAGCACCTTCCTCTACACCTAGCAGTGCATCAGAGGAGACAGTGAATAGACATGCAGCAATGACTACAGGGTCACACTCAGAGATAGCACCTTCCTCCACACCAAGAAATGCGTCAGAGGAGACAGTGAATGGACATGCAGCAATAACTACAGAGTTATACTCAGAGATAGTCCCTTCCTCCACACCTACAGTGCGTCAGAGGAGACAGTGAATGGACATGCAAAAATAACTGCAGGGTCAACCTTACAGTATAAACATGTGCTTGTTAGATGTTTTTACATGTCTAATAGAACTGGGGTGACTCAACAGAGTCTGATATTTGGGTGCCTCATATTTTGATGGTGCAATTTGTCTCACCTGTACAGTTTTCATCAGCAAATATTAGATGGAGCAGCTTGCATGCTTGCATGCAGCACAGCACAGGGATGCTACACTTGGCTATCAGCATGTTCACAATGTCATGTCCCACCATCATAGTCCACGCGCTTGCATCTGTCAGAGCATACTGTATTTATCCAAGTACTGCAGTATCCAGCAGCTCGCGCCACCAGGAAACACTTTTCGCCCCCCATGAAGCACCACACACACTTCATCAGTAGATATGTCTGTCAGCCTAGAAGATGCAGGACCCTCAAATCCCAAAAATATACACACATTGTAACACAACATTCAATTTTTAATTAGACTCTGGTCCCCTTTGGCATCCCCAGGACCAGTTGTAAAGTCCCTAGACAGCTGAAGCGCTCCCAGAACATACCAGGAACAGGCCGAGGGCTGCTAACCTAAGAATCCACCAGCCTCAGCCAGTCATTAAAGGGTCACATTTTATGAGGTTCTTTCTACCTTGCACTTTAAGGCATTGCTTTGCATTAGTTGCAATACCAATTTTCAACCCTGTAAAAGGCTCTGTACATCAAGTGTGTCTATTGGACTTTCCGACACATGATGGGCAGCTGTGGAGAAATAATGCTCCTGGGTAGTGTGCTAGATCCTGAAGTATTAGAATAAAATGGAACATTCATTTCAGAACAGCCCCCAAAACGTGTGGCTTTTAGACCAAATGCATTTGAAAATACAGTGCTGTAAAATGCAACATTTAGCCCCATTTGTTAATACACTGTTCACACAGAAATTCCTCCCAGAAGCTCAAATCTCCTCTAAGGAGCACTGCTCCCTTGAGATGCTTGCTTGAATGCCCCACTTCCCCTAGATCTGATAAGGGTCACAACAAGTAGCTGGATCCTTTTATTTTGTCTGTTAAGTGACAAGTGGCCAATGTACCTGAAAAAGAAGGGTCAGTCTTCCCCAATAGTCTATATACAGAGTTTTCACGGTTTGCAGGTCAATTGCAAATAGCTCATCCTTTTGAATTTGACTTTGCATTCTGGGATTTGTAGTGTAGCCCTTACTTTCTAAAGGAACAAACAGAAAATAAAGTCTCAGAATGCAAAGAAAAAATCCAGACTAGATGAGCTGCTTGGGCAAGAGGCTGGGAAAGTTTACAAGTGAGATTGAACTTTTGAAAGCCCATTTTTAGGTCTCGGCCTGCACCAGCTTGCGTTCACGATGGCGTGCACGCGCGCAGCTGCCATCTGGGTTTCCTATCTCTTCCTCATTTCCTCGTCATGGCTAATTAACTCTCTGGACTCTGATGTTTCAATCTCAGCAGCAGCTCACATTACCAACTGAGGGCCCTGGACTACAGTCACAGGAAAAACAACAGCGATTAGCATTGAAATGCAAGCTTTTTTTGTCTAGTTAGAAATATTGCTTCGGTGGGTTGATTTCACCATATATCGCTATTTGTTTTATATTGGGAGTCACAGCCTAATTACCAGTATTTTTGTCTCACTCTGTTTTTTTATTTATATTTATTCGCGCAAAGCACAAAGCTATATTTAAGGTTGCTTTTTCTGCGTCACTTCTTCACTCTATTTAAACTCCACACCCCCCACTCTTATTGTCTCTCTCCTTCTCTCTCTCTCCCCTCTCTCATTCTCCCTCTACTTAATTAACTCTCCCCTCTCTATCTTTTTTAGCCTTTCATTCTCTCTCACCCCTTTATCTGTTTCTCTTTCAAACTCCTTCATTCACTCTCTCTCCCCTTCTTTCTCTCTCTCTATCCCGCTCCACTCTTTATTCTATGTACACCCTTTCTCTCTCTTTCTCTCTCACCACCCTCTCTAATTGGGCATTATATCTTCACTCTATCTCTCACTCGGCAACACCACAGCATCACTCAGCACCACCACAGCATCACTCAGCGCCACCACAGCATCACTCAGCGCCACCACAGCATCACTCAGGGCCACCACAGCATCACTCAGGGCCACCACAGCATCACTCAGGGCCACCACAGCATCACTCGGGCCACCACAGCATCACTCGGGGCCACCACAGCATCACTCGGGGCCACCACAGCATCACTCGGCGCCGCAACAGCGTCGCTCAGCGCCGCCACAGCATCGCTCAGCGCCGCCACAGCATCGCTCAGCACCGCCGCTGCATAGCTCAGCACCGCCACAGCATCGCTCACTGCCACCACAGCATCACTCAGGGCCACCACAGCATCACTCAGGGCCACCACAGCATCACTCAGCGCCACCACAGCATCACTCAGCGCTACCACAGCATCACTCAGCGCCACCACAGCATCACTCAGCGCTACCACAGCATCACTCAGAAGTACCACAGCATCACAACAGCATCACTCAGTGCCACACCAATATCACTCAGCACCACAACAGCATCACTCAGCACCACCACAGCATCACTCAGCGCCACAGCAGCATCACTCAGCGCCACCACAGCATCACTCAGCGCCACCACAGCATCACTCAGCGCCACCACAGCATCGCTCAGCACCACCACAGCATTGCTCAGCACCACCACAGCATCACTCAGCGCCACCACAGCATCACTCAGCGCCACCACAGCATCACTCAGCGCCACCACAGCATCACTCAGCGCCACCACAGCATCACTCAGTGCCACCACAGCATCACTCAGTGCCACCACAGCATCACTCAGGGCCACCACAGCATCACTCTGGGCTACCACAGCATCACTCTGGGCCACCACAGCATCACTCAGGGCCACCACAGCATCACTCAGCGCCACCACAGCATCACTCAGCGCCACCACAGCATCACTCAGGGCCACCACAGCATCGCTCAGCACCCCCACTGCATCGCTCAGCACCGCCACAGCATCGCTCAGCGCCGCCACAGCATCGCTCAGCGCCACCACAGCATCACTCAGCGCCATCAAAGCATCACTCAGCGCCACCACAGCATCACTCAGCGCCACCACAGCATCACTCAGCGCCACCACAGCATCACTCAGCGCCGCCACAGCATCACTCAGCGCCGCCACAGCATCACTCAGCGCCGCCACAGCATCACTCAGCGCCGCCACAGCATCACTCAGCACCGCCACAGCATCACTCAGCGCCGCCACAGCATCACTCAGCGCCGCCACATCATCGCTCATCGCCACCACAGCATCGCTCAGCACCACCACAGCATCATTCAGCGCCAGCACAGCATCACTCAGGGCCACCACAGCATCACTTAGGGCCACCACAGCGTCACTCAGGGCCACCACAGCATCACTCAGGGCCACCACAGCATCACTCAGGGCCACCACAGCATCACTCAGGGCCACCACAGCATCGCTCAGCGCTGCCACAGCATCACTCAGCGCCACCACAGCATCACTCAGCGCCATCAAAGCATCACTCAGCGCCACCACAGCATCACTCAGCGCCACCACAGCATCACTCAGCGCCACCACAGCATCACTCAGCGCCGCCACAGCATCACTCAGCGCCGCCACAGCATCACTCAGTGCCGCCACAGCATCACTCAGCGCCGCCACAGCATCACTCAGCACCGCCACAGCATCACTCAGCGCCGCCACAGCATCACTCAGCGCCACCACATCATCGCTCATCGCCACCACAGCATCGCTCAGCACCACCACAGCATCATTCAGCGCCACCACAGCATCACTCAGGGCCACCACAGCATCACTTAGGGCCACCACAGCGTCACTCAGGGCCACCACAGCATCACTCAGGGCAACCACAGCATCACTCAGGGCCACCACAGCATCACTCAGGGCTACCACAGCATCACTCAGCACCACCACAGCATCACTCAGCGCCAAGACAATATCACTCAGCAGCACCACAGCATCACTCAGGGCAACCACAGCATCACTCAGCACCACCACAGCATCACTCAGCACCACAGCAGTATCACTCAGCAAGACCTGAGTATCATTCAGCATCACCTCAGCATCGTCTCCGCAACAGTCACCACCACCACCACTACCACCTCAGCATCACTCAGCACCACCTCAGCCTGCTCTCGGAATCTGGCATCTGTTGATTCTCCCTAGCGTCTGGCCGCTGCTAGTGTTATAATACAGGTACTAGTTCCCAACCTTCACCCTCCGATTGTTTATGCCCCCTCAAAAAAAAGCTTTAACAAACAACCATTGCAATAGGCAGAAACAAGTTGCCAGCATTGCAAGAACAAAAGAAAACTGAGATTTTTTTATTGTAAATACTTTTTAATATGGTCGTTCAGTTTTACATAATGCCTTCTTGGTCATATATAAAGTAACAAAAATGCTTCTGACACTTTTTTATTATAACTTTTCAGCATGCTGCACAGCAGCCACACTTCTCTACAGCACAGCTTGAAGACATTGGCAAAGTCAATAGCTCTGGCTAAACACTTATAAGGCCCCAAAGGCGAGACCTATTGGCTATGCCAATGCTTGTTCATCCTTGACCTCCTAAAACCTGTATCCGGTGCCTGTTGACTGCTATGGATAAACTGCTCATTTCAAGTGCATGAGGCAGATCCTGAACATGGACACTGTGCCTTACACATGACATCATCAAGAGCCGCAGATCTCATCCTGGGCTTTCCCACTCTCACAACTCAAATGCCTCCAACTCTATGCAGACTCGCCTGCCTTATTCACACAACACAAGACTATTCACTTCATTATGCAGTGATTCTCCAGAAAGAGACACAGCTTCGATCCCTCGGGTGAAGTTTTCATCCAGACACTGAAAGGCCTGAACATCTGGAGCCTGTGCACTCACAATCAGGAGAGTCCTCTCCCTCCACCGGAGGCATCATGCAGAGCCCAAGGAGTGCGGCCAGGAGCAAGATGGCGGCTGCAGTCTTCATCATGGCGGGGGCAGTGATATCTGAGTCCCTGCTGCTCCTGTGACTGGGATTTATAGGATAGCACAGGAGGAGAAGGAGGGAGGGATGACGCTGGCAATGACAGACTGGACACCAGCCAAGGATGATTTAAAACCCTCCCCTTTACAAGCTGCAGCATTAGGGACACTCCCAGAAAAACTGGTTTCCTTCACTGTTTCCTCGTTTCGTTAGAGACAGAACAGATGTTTGAGAACAGTGACTAACTCTGGAAATGCCTCAGGGATTTGCATGTGAAATAAATGTCAATGATTACATAAACAACATTTAAGGGTATTTATTTATGAATATAATCCTGATGAAAATAAGACCTTTATGCAGTTGCTGAAAGGAGTCCTCCATCAGAGCCCAGTACTCCTGTGAGGGGGGACATATTGGGGGGGTCAGGACTGTTGAAATGATGATCAGGACAGCAGAGGGTTACTGCACCAGGACCTCCAGCCACACAGCATGGAGCTGTCCCTTCTGGACCCTGGCACTGCTTTTGGGACCTCTGGCAAAATAGGTCAAGAAAAGAAGGTCAACAGTATTTTAATGAGCCCTTTTTACTTTCTACAACTTCCACTGGAACCAGGACTGGACGCTGTTAAAAAATTAATAAAATCAGCATGGCCATGGACTGTGATTAAATATATATTTTTTAAAAATGGTTGCCATCTTTCATTATCGTAATTACAGGAAAAGTTACCAGCTTGAACAAAACCTTCACTTTCGTGCTCTGCAGAAGTGAAGGTGCCTTACGAAAGAACATAAATCAAAATGAACAGTGGCGGCTCCTTCGCTAAGGCGGAGGGGTGTCGCCCCACTGCTCAAGAGGAAAAATAAAATGATAATAGCATATTGTTATTATCATTTTAGTTTTCTTCTTGTAGTCAGTGGCTCTCGGGGTGGGGCGGGGCTGGCCAGAGCAGGGGAAGGAGTGGTTTGCACTCCCTAAGTGAGCAAGATTGCATGGCCATCCTTCTTGGGCCGGCAAACATTCCTGCAAACTTTGCATCAGCCTCACTAGGTTTCTCACAGCCTGGTGATAAACATGCCTGGCCTCCCATTCCCTGTCTGAGCCCTGAACCACGGCCCTCAGACCAATCACAATGCTGCTTGCAGCATTGTGATTGGCTCAGGGGAGCCTGGGTGCTTCCTTTTGCTGGGACCGGAGACAGGTGGAAGAGGCTGGAAGAGAGGTGCTGGCCGGACGGCCGTAGTGAGATAAGTGTTTTTTTTTCTTTTTTCGTCCCTCATCACCCACGTTGGTAGCAGCCGCTACTGAAAATGAATCAACAATTAAAGATAGTTTAACCAATAGGGGCCAAATAGGGCCCATTCATAAAAAAAGTAGTAAAACTACCTTCAGATTTTAAAATCCTAGTGTAGTTTTTCAACTTTTGAAATTTACAAATTCCCGTTTGCAAACTGCATGCAAAGTTGCGTCTCGCACATATTTCAATATAGATTCATTAGGAAATCACATAATTTCCAAGTTCTGAATCCATTTTGATGTACGCAGTTCTCAATGAAGAGTTCCACGCAATGGAAATGGATTCCACCGTGCAAATGGATATTTTTTATTTTTTTTGCCTGCTATGAAATTACTTCTCCCCTCGGACAAATCTCTTCGACTACTCTCCTGGTGGTGTTCCATTCCTGTCCCTACCCTGGGAAGGGATTTATGCCACCACTTGGCGGGAGTAAAAATACAACTCTTTCCAGGCTGGAAAGAGGAATTATAGCAGTTTCTGAATGGTCGCAAACCTACTATTTTGTGGGAGTTCACAAACTTCCAAGACAGTCCAAGCTTTGGAGCACCCAGGAACATCCATATACTTACCATTTGAGTGTGATTTATGGATCCAGAGAACTCCATACAATTGGTTAGATCTCAGTCTCCGGAGAAGGATTTCTACTTGATAAGAATCCCTTTGTGAATTCCTGAAATACATTGGTGAGGTATATTTGTCCAGCGGGAGACCATACAGGGGATGGGGCCAAACTGGCTTGAACCCTCTACAAGGGCTAGAGGGTAAGAGTATGGCTATTCTGGCCCCTTTTGTTTTTTTTGTTTTTCAGGGCCCAGGGACTGAGTTTCAGAGCCCTAAAATGGCAAGGGCAACATTTTGATTCATGTTGCGTCCTGCCAATCATGTTGTGCAGTGCTCTTGGTATCCCACAGGATCATATACACACAAAACCCTTTTGTACAAAGGGGAGGAAACAGGAGGCTACGGGGCAGTCAGGGTAAGCCGGCCTCCAATTTACAAGTATCACACAACAAGAAGCTACCCTGACTCAGTGTCTGATTCGTACTGAAGGATGAGGCACACTATGCCAATAAATTAAGTGGTGTTGGGCATCTCAAAAAAATGTATGGACTGTCCTCACACACCACCAGGTGTCATGCTTCATCATCGGCAGTCCTCGCTCTTTAAAAACCACGTTTGATAAAGAGCGGGCCTACACCTGGAGACAGGGAGGCACTTCTATAACTAAGTGGGGGCCCGTGCTAAGAAAGTGAGTGAGTGATGTTAAAAATCGATGCAAAATACTGTGTGGGAATTTAATTGTGCAGAATATGCTCGATATTAAAACTATTAGTGGGGACTAGAGGGTTTAGAGATGCCCAACACCACTTAATTTATCGGCATAGTGTGCCTTATCCTTCAGTAAGAATCAGACACTGAGTCAGGGTAGCTTCTTGTTGTGTGATACATCCCACAGAATCAACCAATTATGCATTTTTATGTTTTTCTAGTGGGTCTCCTGCGATAGTTCCACGGGGTTCTGCAACAACAGATAACTATACATTTTAAACCTTAATTTATCTCAAACGGGTGAACAGCATGTTTAGCTTACTATTGGTATTTTTTAATTTTTCCAGATCTATCAAGAGGGGCATTTAAAGGAGAGTAATGTTTATTTTCTAAAATCTTTTGAGTGAATTTTGGTATGACTTTAACAAAACTATAGGCGTGTCAATCAACCAATTAATTTATTATCATCAGAAAATTGCCTTACGATATTAAAATACCAATACAAATGAAATGATTGATCAAACAGGACAATACACAGTCTAATATATACCACATAAGTAACAACACATCAACATAAAATCGCATTATATAAATCAATAGCATATCATAAACCTTTCCACATCACCTAACTTGGGACTGATATTCATAACAGTTGCATAGAATACCCAATGCCTATATCATAGAAAGCGTCTCTGGAGGTTAAGGTAATCTATTTAACATCTATTAGGACAAATTCGAAACATAAACATCTCAACTTGTGATGAGTAATAATACATAAATCACAATGGGGCATATTAGCAACGATTTGAGATAATTATCGCAAAGCGCGCTTAGCGCTGTTTTTTTAATCGCCGGCTATCGCTGGATTTCATTGCCGAGATAGCGCGTTATTAGCAACGCTTATCTCCAAGGCGATACAAAATCCAGCGATAGCGGCGAAATGCGAGAATATCCTTGATGATAGGCCATGGTGGACTTAGCCTCAAAATCCACCTCCCATTGAGAAAATAGGTAAGTCAAGTTTTTAGCAGGTGTTAAATTCCAGCGATAATCGCGGTTAGCGCGAGTTTTTATCGCTTCGCGGGCATTGATAATAGGGGAAGTTGTGTTTGCGACTGTTTGCAGTTGCTTTTAGTTGGGAACGCCTACTTTGCATGTCATTAGCGATAATTATCGCTGACATGCAAAGCGGCAACAAAACGGCCGCTATCGCCATTAAGCTGTCGCTAACAGCTGTTAGCGACAGCTTGCTAATAGGGCGATAAAAATATCGCCGCTTTATCGGCAAAAAGTGCCGCTAAAGTGGCGATACTGCCCTTGATAATATGCCTCAAGGTTCTTGCAGGGAAAACCCTACACTTAAAACATGATTGTAACATTATTTATTGCTAAGATCACTGTATAGTGAAACCATAATATCACACCTTTGATTGTTATATTCCCCAGTGAGGCCCATGTAGCGAAGCAGCTTATTTCTTACATGGTCCTAGAAAATAACATTTCAGCATTGAACTTTTGCACACATTTGCATGCACGACAATGTTGGATTCGTTTTTCTGAAACTACTTTGTTGACACATCCAGCTTCGCACAAGATTATCATGATGCCTTGAACACCATGTACCAGGCCTCTCTACGCACTAGGTATAAAAGCCGTCCTATCTTCATCCAGGAGGCGATAGCTCTATCTACATATCCATTACATCACTAATCTAATGCGCACTGCTTTTTATTATAAACAATAGTCATAAAAATAGATTGGGAGAGGAGGCACTTCTGCTGATATTGAAGGTTTATACATGCTGAGAAATCCCCATGCACCGGTCTGACATTCCGGTAGGGGTGTCCAACTCAAGACCAAGACAGGGTCCTTCACTCTTTCCTATCAGGTAATGGGGTTGGATCGTCCCTTGGGGGGATTTTTGGCTCTACACCCAAATACACTCTAGGTACACTCTGAGTAGGATCCGCATCGTAGGAGTACGTCAGATTAACGTTTTTGCATATATGCCTGCATATATTCATTGCTTCAACACCATGGTAGAAATGTATCTACTGTTCACTCTTTCGGTGCTTGTAATCACATTTATCTGCTTCTGTCTAATATCAATACAGCACATATATTTAATACAAGAGTAACATTGGTTCAATAAAGATATTGAAAACGTCCCACTGTGTTTTCTGTATACTTCTCTGAGAGAAAGTAAGCAGGAGTGACCGAGCGAAAGATTCTGTACTGTTTCCACAGTCCCTGAGTGATTAGGGTTGTCATGTTCAGTAGTTGCCTCGTAAGGTTAGGGGGGCTTATGGTGGCACTGTGAGCTAGCTGGTCTATAGGCCAACATATCCTGCTGGGGTGTCCGGAATCAGTCTTGACACCAAGCCCTTAGTTTATGTTGTTCAAACAATGCGCAGATCCTACGGATTAGTGGGAACTACACAACATGATAGCACCAATTGCATATAAATTGTTTAAGCAAATTAACATTTTATAAAATACATATTTAATAATTTATAACACAACCTGGTGCCTGATTTTCGGCCACACTGACCATAACTAAGAGGACACTGTAGTAATAATCAATTGAGTCAAAAGGGTATCAGTACGAGGAATCACTCTTATTTAAAAGAACCCTCACTCACCAACCTAGTTGGTGACATGCTTCATCATTGGGTTCCGACCCGAGAGGCCGAATGCCTCCCTGGTGTGCTTCAACGCCTGAATTACAGCGGAGCGGGTATTCGTGGTGTGGTGTCAGTGCAACAGTGAAGTATTGCAAGTTAAAAGATGCCTTGGTTTATTCCCAGAAGAATTTTAATGGTGGAAAACCAGGTATCCACCATTAAAATTCTTCATTTACGGGTCTGCATAACCTTTGTGCATAACAGTTTATGCTCCACCAGCAGAACAATCTCAATTATCGTTCTCCTTTGGAAGCATGCCACACCAGACTACATATTCTTCTGTTGGGAAAGTCCACAGCCTAAGTCTTCTATAGAAAGAGCATTTCAGTTCTGGATATAGGGCGTGATTTAATTCTTGGCGGAGAGGGAACTCCATTACAACGGTTTAAATACAGGTAGACCGTAGTTTGACAACAGCAGAGACTACTCCTTACCTGCTACTCCCACACTTCTGCTAAGCCCTGCCCCTGTGCCTGGCCCCCTCGCTGGAACTATGTAATCGTGACCCCAGCATGAACCAGCCATTAAGCAGGTGCCCAGGCCTTGACTTACCTGGACCAGTTTACCCAATAGGCAAGTCAGTTGCTGACCCAACTCCTGTGCCTTGAGGCACCTGCCTCATTGTCCACACTCTTCTCTCTCTCTCTCTCTCTCTCTCTCTCTCTCTCTCTCGTGTCTCTCTCTCTCTCTATTTCTTTTTCACCCTTTGTGCCTCTTTTGAGCCTCTTGACTCTTGTGCCTCTTGACTCTCTCTCTCTTTTTCACTCTTTGTGCCTCTTTTGAGCCGCTTGACACTTGTGCCTCTTACTTCTCTCCCAATCACCCTTGGGTCTCAATTTGCTTGCTTTTTGCCCTTTTTGGGTCTCTGTTGCTCACTTTTTTGCCTTTTTGTGTATCTCTTGCTGCTTTTTATTTCCTCTTCCTTTCCACCCTTTTGCTTTGTGTGCCGTGCACCCCTTCTCACCCCCTGCCACCTGCGCCCTCTCCCCTGTTCCTTACTTGCTTCTCCCATGTTTTCTCTCCTCCCCATCTGCTCTCCCACTAAGCTCCGCCCACCTCCTAGAACCTACTTAATTTCAGCCACAGCACAGATGCGCAATTAACGTGCGCAGCAGGCATTCTGCTGGCATGCCAAATACGCACCAAATGCAAACCTGTTTGAACCCAGGCTCCCCAGAGGTACTCTGCTGTACTCCTGCATTCGCTCATCCCCCACTGCTGCTGCACCGCATCACACAAGGAGCCTTTTCATGCAAAACTTGTCATTCACATACAACACTAGACCCACAACACAAGCACCACATTCACTCCGGCTACCCTCACCATGCCTACCCCCAAACAGCAAACCAGCACCCTCAAAATCACTATTACGCATGTTGTTCAATACTTGCTCACTCTGCAAATACGCCATGAGGATCTGGAACCTTGTTAGCAACGACACCCTGAACTTCCTATTCAGGACAAAAACCTAGCAGACCCTCTTGTCTGTCCTTGACATCAACACACAGAAAGAAGTAAGGCTACTGAAATCGCAATTTTTATCGAGTGGTAATCAAAGGTAAAAGTGTAGCAAAGCGCAATACTTTGTAAAAACTGCCCTCACCCACAACGAATTGTGACATGCTTCATCATAGGGCTGCTGCGACGCCTCAGCACAGACCAACGCTTGAGGTGGAGCAATAGGGTGGGGAAGGCAGTACAAACACACAGAAAAGAAAAAGGATCCAAGAAAAAATTAGTGCAGATTATAAGTCTAAAACTAACTAAGGGATATCCTCATAATAGTTTTATTCCTGGATTCCCTTTTTAGGATTAAAAGGTAACTCCCTACCAAAGGATGGTGGTGAAGTGAGTGTATTAGGCACCCAACACCCCTCCGTTCTGCATAAAGGTCGACATGTTTCTGCCGGAATACGTGTCTCTACCAGCATTTATCAGGACTGTCGGATCCCTATGCTAAATCCCTTTCTGTCAATATACCTATAGTATATCAGATTAATCCACCTGAAAATTGTGGAAATGTGGTTGGTCCGGTAATCACACTCCTAATAGGATCGAGTTTCACTATGTATGTTGCTAGAACTGGCACGAGGGAATAGGTGGACCCCCTGTAGTCACACAGTCATCAAGGGTGGTGCGCCTCCACTCTGTGGTTCCTCCTGGTGCTGTGTACCCTGCCATGACAATCCCAGAAGGATACAAGATCACAAGAGGGTACCACCAACATAAACCAGGGAGAGGAGTCACGATCATCTTCAAGGAATTTCTCATCTGTATCACAACCATTGAAAACAAGATCCCCTCCATAGAGTACCTTCACTACCAGCTCCAAAGTACAGCAAATATCATGCTGAACTTAACCCTCATCTACTGCCCACCTGGACCATGAACAAATTTCACCCAAGACATCACAGACATTGTCACCCCCCTCGCCTTGGAATCCACAGCTTACATCCTCCTAGGAGACCTCAACTTCTACCTGGAAGACGAGACCAACCCCAGCACTACTTGAGAGCCTTAGCATCCTCGGATTCACCCAGCGCATCAACAAATCCATCTACACCGCTGGACACACCATCAACCCCAGCTTTGCTACCTTCAACAGAGTCAAGTTCACCTCCACTATATCCCTCATTTGGACCGATCACTCCATCTTCCATTTCCAGATAAACACCTTGTCTCAAGATACATGCCAACACCAGCCAGAAGAGATGCAACTGGAGCAGTAGCACAAAAGCAGACTGGGCCAATGCCCTATGCAAGACCAGACCCACTCTCACGGGAAACATAAACACCAACACAGACCAACTTAACAATTTATTATCTGGCTGTGCCAGCACTATGGTTCCCTCAAACACAGCCAACACAAAAAAGCCAGAAAGCAGGTCAGATGAACTTCAAGCAACCAAACGCAAATGCACTGAATTAGAGAGGAACCAGAGAACCTGCCGAAAAGAGACTGGAAAGGAAACTTTCAAGGCCTCTCAAAGTGGATACCACCACCAGATCAGGGAAACCAAAAAGAAGGCTCATGTCAAATGCATAGAGATCAGTGTCAAGAGCAACAAGGAGATCTTCACGATCATGAAAGACTTCAGCTCACCCTTCACCTCCTCAGGCAACATCACCCCCTCACTGAACCTGTGCTACAGATTATCACATCCTTCCCCAACAAAATGCAAACCATCTACAACAAATTCAACACTCAACCGGACCCTCCCAGCTTCACCGTCAGCCTACCAACCCACCCCACAGAAATAACCCTGTTTGCCTCAAAGTCGATCACCACAAAGAAACAACAAGCATCATGAGAACCATCCACTCCAGATCACCCGCACACCCATGCCCACACCACATGTACAACATGGACTCCCACACAATTGGCGGAATTCTCACCCACAGCCTGAACACCTCGATCTCCACTGCCATTTTCCCAGATGCCTGGAAACTCGCAGTTAACACCCTATTCAAGAAACCCTAATCAACTAGCAAACTAGAGACTGATCACCCTGCTACCTTTTCCAAAAATGATCATAAAGAAGACCATAAACAGATAATGCAGTAACCACTTAGACTGACACCAACTTCTGGACAGCTTGCAATCTGGAGTCTGACCAAAACACAGCACGGAAACCACAATCATCACAGCCACAGATTACATCAAGATGCTCTTTGACCAGGGATGAACAGCAGTCCTCTTCCTACTCGACCTCTCAGTCGCTTCTGACACTGTCTCCCGCTCTGCCTTCTAATGGATATGGTCCTTCTTCTTGAGGAGAACACAGAATGTTAGACCCCTGACCTTGACTGGTAGGTCGCTCCCCCACCACACAGCTCCGTCTGTGTGCCCTGCTGCTGCCCCTGATTGTGCTCGTTTTTCCTTTCTGTGCCCCCTTGCTGCCCCTGATTGTGCTCGTTTTTTCCTCTCTGTGCCCCCCTTGCTGCCCCTGATTGTGCTCGTTTTTCCTTTCTGTGCCCCCTTGCTGCCCCACAACCACCACCCGCCTGCTCTCCTGGACCAACATCAACGACGAGGACACCAGCGAGATCATGAACACCATCCACTCCGGTTCACCGCTAGACCCGTGCCCTCACCACATCTTCAACAAAGCCAGTACAGCCATCGCGCCCCATCTCCGGAAAATAATCAACATCTCCTTCGAGACAGCAACCTTCCCGGAAAGCTGAAAGCACGCCGAGGTCACCGCCTTACTCAAGAAACCCAAGGCAGACCCCAAGGACCTCAAGAACTTCCGACCCATCTCTCTGCTCCCGTTCCCCGCGAAGGTCACCGAGAAAATCGTCAACAAACAACTGACCCGCTACCTCGAGGAGAACAACATCCTGGACCCTTCCCAGTCCGGCTTCCGCAGCAACCACAGCACCGAAACCGCCCTCATCGCCGCCACCGATGACATCAGGACCCTGCTAGACAACGGAGAAACAGCAGCCCTCATCCTCCTGGACCTATCAGCCGCCTTCGACACGGTCTGCCACCACACACTACGAACACGCCTTCACGACGCCGGGATCCAAGAGAAGCCCTGGACTGGACCACATCCTTCCTTTCCGGCAGAACACAAAGCGTCCGCCTCGCCCCCTTCCGATCCAAGGCCACCAAGATCATCTGGGGCGTACCCCAAGGCTCCTCCCTCAGCCCAACGCTGTTCAACATCTACATGGCACCCCTCGCCCACGTCGCCCGACAGCACAACCTCAACATCATCTCCTACGCCGACGACACCCAGCTGATCCTCTCCCTCACCAAAGACCCTCACACCGCCAAAGCCCACCTCCACGAAGGAATGAAGGCCGTCGCCGAATGGATGAGGACCAGCCGCCTGAAGCTGAACTCGGACAAGACGGAGGTCCTCATCCTTGGTTCCAACCCTTCAGCCTGGGACGACTCCTGGTGGCCAACATCACTGGGAACAGCCCCGCCACCCACCGACCACGTACGCAACCTAGGGGTCATCCTCGACCCCACCCTCTCCATGACTAAGCAGGTCAACGCCGTTTCCTCATCCTGCTTCAACATCCTCCGAATGCTCCGCAGGATCTTCAAGTGGATCCCCACCGAAACAAGAAAAACAGTCACCCAGGCCCTCGTCACCAGCAGGCTGGACTACGGAAACGCCCTCTACGCAGGAACGACGGCTAAGCTCCTGAGACGGCTGCAATGCATCCAGAACGCCTCTGCACGTCTTATCCTCGACATCCCCCGACGCAGCCACATCACACCCCACCTGAGAGACCTGCACTGGCTCCCTGTCAACAAGAGGATAACCTTCAAGCTCCTCACCCACGCACACAAAGCACTCCACAACTCCGGACCAGCCTACCTCAACAGACGACTCAGCTTCTACACCCCCACCCGCCAGCTCCGCTCGACCAGCCTCGCCCTCGCCACAGTCCCCCGCATCCGGAAAACGACCGCCGGCGGCAGATCCTTCTCCCACCTCGCCGCCAAGACCTGGAACACCCTCCCCACCAACCTCCGACAGACCCAAGACCCAAGACCTACTGGCCTTCAGAAGACTCCTCAAGACCTGGCTCTTCGATCAGTAGCAGCACCACCCCCCTCTTCCCCCAGCGCCTTGAGACCCTCGCGGGTATGTAGTGCGCTTTATAAGTGACATGATTGATTGATTGATTGATTGATTGATAGCATGGCACCCTACCTCTGGAAAGGCCCCAAATCATCTATGGAGTACCCCAAGGCTCATCTCTAAGCCCTACCCTTTTAAATATCTACATGACACCACTGGCAACATCATCAGATTCCACAATATCTCCTACGCAGATGATACCAAACTCTTACTCTCCCTTTCAGACAAGACTCCAGTGATCAAGACAAACTTCAACACCTGCATGACTGCTGTAGCCACGTGGATGAGATCCAACTGCCTCAAACTCAAAATAGACAAGACCGAAGTAGTGATATTTGAAAACAAAACCTCCATGTGGGACTCTTCCTGTTGGCTGGTGAACCTTGGTCCCACCCTAACCTCCAGAACCCACGCCAGAAACCTGGGAATCATCCTGGATGAATAACTGGACATGACAGCACAGATCAACAGTTACCTCCACCTGCTTCCACCTGCTGAAGATGCTTTCAAACAATTTCAAATGAGTCCTGGAAAACACCAGGAAATCAGTAACACAAGCCCTCATAACAAGCGGACAGGACTATGGCAACAGACCCTCTGCCGGAATCAACAAACAGCTCCTTAACAGACTCTAAACCATCCAGAACACTGCAGCAAGACTCATTTACAACCTTTTGAGAGACACCACACCTCGCTACACCTCAAGGAACTCCACTGACTCCCCATACATGAATGTACCCACTTCAAACTCTTCACGCACACCAACAAGACTCTGCACAACATAGATTCTGCTTGCCTCAATACACAAATCCACTTTCACCAACATTCCAGGCACCTCTGGTCTTCCAGTTTTTCACTTGTGCGCATTCCCCACATACACAAGATCAGAGCAGTCGGTTGTGCCTTCTAACACATTGCCCCAAAGTTTGGAACAACCTCCCCCACCACATCAGGTCCTCTAGGTCAATCCTAGAATTCCACAAGAAGCTGAAGACCTGGCTCTCCAATTAACTGCTGGCAAGCCTACGCCTACCGATCTGCAAGCACCTGGATACCCTCTAGGGTGAATAACGAGTTATAAGAATCTACATAACATAACATAGCATAGCATCTCTGCCATGATCAAAGTTCTCCAATGGCTCGACGGAATAAGGTCCATTGCAGAAGTGGCTATAGGTCCACTCATCTAATTAAGGTGGGCGGACATATAGCCATTTTTCAATGCCTGTCCCAAACAGGGTAAACCGGTTGTTATGGGGGAACGGAAAATGCTCAATGCCGCACTCGCCATGCGAGGAAACTCCCAAGGCGAGGAAGGACATTGTTTTTTTATTATCATAAAGAAAATCCCACTCTTGATTTTTTTTTCAAAATAAAAAAACACTAACTTTTCAGAACAGCTCCGTCATATTTGATGGAGGCAACTTGCAAAGCTACAATGTATTTGCAGAAACACCACGGTTTGACAGTGGCTCCTGTCAATGCTTGAAATGTCCACCAGGCCAATGGACATTTAAAAATTTGGCAGTCGGGACCTCAACCAGGGCAACAAAGTAATTTACTCTGTCACTCTGGTAGGCCAACCACCAAAACTTAAATCAGGCCATTAGTAAGCTCAAGTAAATCTTGGTCCCAAGGGAAATTTTATAGACACAGTATTTTCCTGCTAAGCTACCTTCAGGAGTTTTACATATATATTGCCCGATTTTATGGGACCAGAACCACCTTATAACAAGATCAATTGAAGCCGGGCGAACTTGAGTAGGGTCCTTCCAATAGCACTCTTCCTGCAAAGATGATTTTTAACTAAATTCAACCAATTTCTGCATATATAGGCATTTCTTGATTTGATTTTAAAAGTAAGTAGAGCAGGTCAACGATTCCTATGAACATGGATCCAATATGCTAAAGGTTACAGTGCACCCTGATCTCCTTTAGTGGAAATACCCAATTCAAGGTACAGCGGCACCATAGAGGGTCCAAGGGCCTAATGTCAGCAGGGACCCGAGAAAATTATTCCATCGTAGTTGCAGCTTTTTAAACTGTAGCCCCACAATTCTGTCCTGTACAAAGCTGCATCCACCATTTTCGTTGATAAATTTGCAAGTTTATACGTAAGGACTAACTGCCCACTTTTTGTTTGAAGATGAGTATAGCCCAGGTAGCTTGTAATAGACCAGTAGTAGCTTTGTCTATTCGGGCTCTCCAACTTCAAAGTGTATACCCAAGTAATCATACTGGAAGACACTTTCTAGGAGAACACTAATGACCATGAGCTTACTTTCTATTGTTCCCTAACCTAGGCCTAAGTAGCAAAATGACCTTTTACCCACATTTGTACTACCTTGCTCAGCATAACGGTTCTAGCACTGACCTTTTACCCAGTGATGTGCTGAATAAATGTCAATTGGTTTCCTTGAAACTAGCCTCATTTATTATGCATGAGTATTCTCAGAGAAATCCCCTGCACATGACATACATAACAGGATTAACATACTCTGTACAAAGGTCATCGCTATCTTTCATCCTAGGGCAACCAGGCTGCTTTACATAATTAAAATTATTGATTTAGGCTCATCTACATAATCATACTCACAACATATCAATTGTAGTAGAACCCCTGAGGCTACCTTTTTGGTATAAAAGAACCGCACCTTCACTTGTTAGTGAGAGGAGACATTTCCATGCTGGCACAAGACACTGAGGTCCCGGCCTGCTGAAGCTTTAACACGCAGCGGTCCGACATCCCTTGCGGGATGTCCAACTCGTGACCAAGACGGGGTCCTTCATTCTCACCCATCAGGTAATGGGGTTGGATCTTTCCTAGGGGATTCTTGGCTTTACACCCACATACATACTAGGTACACTCAGGTGCACTTAGGTAGGGTCCGCATCATAGGAGTACGCATGATTACTGTTATGTTTATATGCCTGCATATATTCACTATTTTAGCACCATGGTAGAATTCTACCTTCTATTTACTCTGTTGGTGCTTGCAATCTTTTACATTTGCTTCTGTCTAATGATTGTCGCAGTGAACATGTTTTATACTTCAATGATGCTTGTTCAATAAATGCTTATTGAAAACGTCCCCACCGTTTATTCTGTGTATCTCTCTGAGACTAAGGGAGCATAATTGATTGAGTGAAAAATACTGTACCGTTTCCACTATCCCTGAAGGATCAAGGGTTGTCATGTTCGATGGTTGCAAGAAACTATTTGCTCCTTGGTAAGGTTAGGGGGCTCATGATGGCACTGTGAGCTAGCTGGTCTATAGGATGACATATCAATCGGGGGTGTCCGGAATCAATCGTGGCACCAATCCCTTAGTTGTCCAAAAAACACGCAGATCCTATGTATTTTTAGGAACTGCACAACACCTTCTAAGGAACGGGGTAGGTTTACCAAGCATAACCTTGGGTTTCATAGTATTTAAGGTTAGATTCTTCTTATTCCAGTAGCCTATAAAAGCCTCAAATAGTTTGTAGGATGCATTTTCAGTTGTTACTAATAACACTGCATTGCTACAAAAATGAGGACGGGGACCGTTCTCCCTGCAATAGTAGCTACAACCAGGTTGTCTTTTAACAGATGTTGCACCCCATTGTTTAGAAATAGACTAAAAAGGGACAGGGCCAACACGCAACCTTGCCTAACATCCTGGTCACTTGGAAAGTAGTCACTGCATTTGCCACAGGGCCCATATCGAATCCTGCCTGGGTTTTTGGTACGTAGCCCAGTGATAGAATTCGAAAGAGGGCGGCCGACACCCATATTATACAGTGATGGCCACTATTTCTGCCAATTGACGAGGTTGAAGGCCAACTTCAGGTCCATATAGATCAGATATAGTGGACTGTTCTTAACAACAGTAAACTTAAAGAGGATCATATTTAAAGAAATTGCTTGATCAACCCTTCCTATCTGGACCTAAAGGCAGCTGCGCCTCCTTCAGAATTTTCTAATTATCCATCCAGCCTTGTAGTCTGTAAAGTAGTACCTTACCCACAATATTCCCACACCATCCATTAAAGAAACCAGGCTGTAGTTTGAGGGTGATCAGCATGAAATTGGAATACTGCCATTTGTAACGCCGACGTCAAAAATCTTAGGGGTAATACCATACCAGGCTTTAGGCTCCTCATTATATAAGTCAAGGGGTATTAAATCCCGGTCTGGTGCTTTGTATTTTTTCATACTGAGTATGGCCTTTCCTATTTCAGAAATTGGGATAGATAACACCGCTCTTTTATCCACACAAACCACATATGAAGTTTTATGCCAAGCTGTCAAAGGGAGGGAGTAGTGCGGGCAATATTATTTGTTAATTACTTTGGTGTTGTTTCATGGAACTCTCTTTTGAGGCTTGATAGGACAGGGAAAAGGGGCGGCAGATTAGCACTAGTTTTCAAACAATATCTTAAGCGCACTAGCTTAAAGGTCTGTTCGTCTAAAGATCTTGAGGCCAAGCTTTTTAAGTGCCTCTACAATGACCACTGTTCATTCAACGGACTATTAATATATGGCCCCCCAGGACCGAGAGCAAATTTTCCAGAAGTTATAGGACATGTGTTGGAAGCAAAGGTTAACTTCGAGGACTTCACAGTACTTGGAGAATTTAATTTCCATTTAGAAAACTTTGAAGACAGAGATACCACTAAATTGATCAATTTAATGAATAGCCTCGGTCTGGCCCAAAAGATAACTGCTTCTCCTCACTCGGCTGGCCATTCACTAGATGGGATTCCTACTGATAACCCTGCCTTAATTTTCTTAGAATCAGTACCGTTGACATGGTCTGATCATGCTGCAGTGATATTTCATCTGACCATCGCAGCAAAGTCTGTTAATTACCGTAACCCTTGGATGGTTCAATATTGCTGCCCTTGGCACAAAATTAACTCCCAGTTGGAAAGCACGTTAAAAGTCTTCTCCCCTAAACTTGACTGCAACCTAGACCAGGACATAGGGGAATATAATGCCTGGCTTACTTTAGCTGCAGATCAATTACCCCTCTCAAAATGTCCCGTAATAATAGACTATCTCCCCTCACAACCTTGGTTCTCTGCAAATTTAAGGGAGCTGAAACAGTCCTGCAGATGCCAAGAGCATCTTTGGAGACTTTATTATAACTTAAGAGAAAAGTGAAAATATAAACAAAAAATTGCAGAATACAAGGCTCAGATCTTTAAGGAAAAATCTGCCTATTTTTCTCAGAAAATTATTGCATCAAAAAACTCTAGCAAAGAATTGTACTCTGCAATCAAAAAACTGGCCAACTACTGCAACCAAAAGAAAGTGGAAATTAGTCTCTCTGCGACAAGATTGCGTTAGCCTTGCAGAAAAAATTTCTTGTTATCTTTTTTACGTTCTCCAGTTCGTTGAACAGAATTTCTACATCTGCTCATGCTACTAAAATGGGAGTTTGAGGACTGGAGTCTTTGCAAATTTAATTGTAAAGCACTTCTAATGTCTCCTCAAATCCTTCCCGGTATTCTCGTCATTATCAACAAAACAAGTGCAGGAATTAATTCTTAACACTCGCTTGGGGTCCCCGGTTGGACCCTGCCCACCGGATACCCTTCACTCATTTTCTGGAACTAATGCAGGTGTATTAATGCCAATCATTAATAAATGTTCTGGGAGGGTTCCTTCCCGTTAGACCTGAAAGTCGCTTTGGTTCTCCCACTGCTAAAGAAACCACAGTTGGACCCCTCCGTGGCAAATAGTTATCGCCCTATCTCCAGGCTTCCCTTTCTCGCTAAAACTGAAGAAAAGGCAATCAATAAGGAACTAACCCTTTTCCTTGAATCGAACAACCTACCAGATCATTCACAGTTCGGGTTTCGCAGCCAACATAGTAATGAATTGGCTTTAAATACTGCCGCAGATGAACTAAGGGCATCACTGAATAGAGGAAACTCTGCAGCACTCATCCTTCTCGATCTTTCAGTGGCTTTCAACACGGTCAATCATAAGATTCTAATTGACTGTGTTGAATCGCTGGGAATTAGCGGCTTAGCCCTATTATTATTAGCTACTTTTCTCACAGAAAGAGTGCAACCAGTATCTATGGAGGGCTACAACTCAGATTCCTTCTCTCTCCCTTGTGGGGTTCCGCAGGGATCGTCTTTGAGCCTGACCCTGTTTAATCCTTACATCACTCCCCTAGCCACATTGATCAGAAATTTGGGCATTTTGGATGTCAGCTAAGCTAACAGCACTCAAATTGTCGTCTCAGTTGCTGGCACCACAAAGAGTCAGCAGCCGCTTTCTGCAATTGCATGCAACAAGTTAACAACTGGATGACGTGCAATTGCTTGAAGCTGAACTTCGATAAAACGGAGGATCTATTGTGGGGAAACAATATCTCGTTCTGGTCCCTGGACTGGTAGCCAGAGGCGCTTGGTTCAATTCCGACCTCAGTCACAAAAGTGAAAAATATTGGGGTGACCTTTAATAACCATCTGTCGTTCAACAAACAGGTAAATGCCATTAGCTAGAGCACCTTTTTTACTCTAAAAATTCTGAGAAAGATCTTACTTTTATCCCTTTTGAGCGGAGGAAACTAGTAGTAACTGCCCTTACCTTGTCCAAAATAGACTGCTTTGATGACCACATATTAACTTACAGAAACGGCTCCTCAACAAGCTGCAAATTTTGCAGAACTCGGCAGTACGTCTATTGCTTGGAATACCTAGACAAAGCTCAGTGGCTAAGACATTAGTTGAGCTTCACTGGTGGCCAGTTGAGATGAGGATAGACTTCAAGGGGCTTTGTATCGCCTGTAAGTCCTTATACGGCGAAGGCCGAGACTATTAAAAAAAAAAACTGGTCAGATACATTCCCTCTAGGCCACTTCGATCCTCCTCAGCAGTCAACCTTAAAGTGCCCAAGTTTAGAAGAACTTATTGGGAAGGAAGATGTTTTGTATATGGTACAACCAAACGGTGGAATGCTCTACCCCTCCACTTAAAGACCAGTCCATCCCTCTCAGTTTTTAGAAAGAATCTTAAAACCTGGCTCTTCAAAATTTACCTCCATAACCAGGTGTCCTAATCTCCCTTCTGTTCTGCTGTGCTATCAGTGCCAAGATGCCCCTGAGCAATTGAGCATTTTTTTTTTTTTTTAAATCTGTTTTATTAGGTTTGATTATACATAAGAAAAAACAGAACATGTGAAAACCTCTCACACGGCATAGCAAGCTCATGCTCTGCCACATTTGCAAAACACGACATAATCAATGACATGATGCCTTTTCTTACAGTTCATAATACCCAACCACAACAAGTTGTTACAGATCTGTGCTTCCGATAAACCAAAGACCCAGCGAACCTCTGTACGCCACCCTCGGGATTCTGTAATCAGTCATTTCCCGTCTCGACTACCTCGGCTTCAGCAGTTTCTGACTGAGCCAGTAGGTATAGTTTCAAAGGGTCCCAAATGTCTAGTGGGCGGGATGATGGCGGCAACAATTTTGCGTATGTATTCAGTTGTTCTTGACAAAATATGAGGTCATTTAACCATTCTTTAAATTTGGGTGCTCTCCCTCTCCCCCATCGGCACGTCACTCTACGTTTGGCTAGCAAGAGCGCCAATGATATGTACCTCCTGAAGCGGACATCGAGGTCTTTGGTGTACCCTAGCAGTGTAATAAGTGGGGCGTCAGGTATGTGCAGTCCAGTCATCTGATCAAGCGCCTCTAATACTTCCATCCAGTATCTCTGGACAGGGGCAGAGTCCCAAGCTAGATGTCGAAAGCCAGCACCCTCCTTCCCACATCTATCGCAGCAGTCGGTGTCTCTCAAGTGGAAACGCAAAAGTTTTGCAGGCGTATAGTACAGGCGGTGCAAATATTTATAGTGGATAATTCATAGCCTGCTGCTAGCAGATATTTTCCCAGTCTGTTGGCAACAGTAATCCCATTGATCGTCTGTTAAGGGGAGACCTAAGTCCTCCTCCTAGTGCGCACGAGCAGAAGGGGCTTCGTGAGAGCTGCCTGTTTGGGTGGTCCGATATAGCATAGATACCACATGTGTGGGAGTGGCCTTCTGGAGCAGGGCGTGTAATGGGCCCATGGTGTGAGGTTCATGTGGGAAGTCTGGAGTAAGGACTTAATGTCTTGCCGCAGTCTGGCATACATAAAGAGTTCTAGAGATGTGGGTGAGCTATCTCCCAAAAATTACTCTCGGGTTCGAAATTTCCCATTTTTGTATAGATCTCCCCAGGTCAAGGCTGACAATTTCCAGAGCATTTGCCGACATCCTCCCTCCTCTGTAACGGGAAGGTCTAATCTGCCTTGGAGAGGCAGCATTATGTCAAGTTTGAGGCGGCGGGCTAGGTCTCCCCAAGCGTTGTTCGTGCATTCGACTTGGTCAAAGCATTGCGCTTATGGGTGGTGGGCGAGCTTAGATAAACCGAGTAGGGGGTTGGGGCCATGTGACCATTTTCCACTGCTAGGTGGGGCATGTAGGGCGGTGGGTCCATCCAGTACGCAGCGTAGTGGGCCTGTGTGCAGCTGAAGTATAATTCCACGTATAGAATTTCAAACTCTCCGGCAACGAATGGGTGAGTGAGGATACCCCATTTTAGTCTTGGCTGTTTCCCTCCCCAGGTAAGTCGGATAAGTTGGGATTTCACGGTTTTAACAAAGTATCTTCTGGGGGCGTATGGAATATTGATAAATAAGTACAATAACTTAGGGAGGATTACCATTTTTATTGACGATGCCCTTCCTGCCATTGAGATTGGCATGGCTATCCATCCAGTGATCTTGTCCGTCAGGAGATCCAGCACCCGCCCGTAGTTAGCTCTCATTAACTACTCTCTATCTCTTGTCACCACGATGCCTAGGTATGTGACTGCATCTTCACACCAAGCGAGGGGGTAGTCTGGATCAAATTTCGCGGTCGCTGCAGTAAGAGGATATATTTGAGATTTGCTCCAGTTTATGTTATTTCCAGACATTCTCCCAAAGTGTATGAGCACACGTAGTATCGGGTTTAGACTATCTTCCGGGTTGCGGAGGTAGAGGGTGAGATCGTCAGCGTATAATGAGATTAGAAGTTGCTGCTCGGGATAGATGAGGGCATAGTCTTGGTGGTGCTGGCGTAGTTTAGCTGCTAGTGGCTCTATCGCGAGAGCGATGAGGAGGGGCGACAAAGGGCACCCCTGCCTCGTTCCCCTCGCTATGTTGAAAGCAGGAGAGCGGGTGCCATTAATTAGTATGCTAGCCTGCAGATTGGTATAGAGCAGTTGGATCCAAACCAAGAAGGGTATGGGGAATCCCATCCATCTTAGTACAAAGGCCAGATAGTCCCATTCCAGGGAATCAAAAGCTTTGGTCGCGTCCAAGAAGACAGCCACCGCGTTTGCTTCAGGGTCAATGTCCTGTAGGGCGGAAAATAAGGTTCGGAGGTTGTGTGACGTCCCCCTGCCAGGGATAAAGACCAACTGATCCGGCAACACCAGGGCAGTCATGAGGGGGCTGATGCGGTTCGCTATGATCTTGGCCAGGATTTTAGCGTCGACGTTAATGAGGGAGAGCGGTCTGTACGAGTCGTACTGATCCGCTCGCTTGCCAGGTTTTTGGAGGGAAATGATAAGCGCTTTGCGCATTGTCTGGGGAAGGGTCCCTGTATCCCTAGCCTCTTCATAGACCTGTCGTAGAATTGGGATGAGGGTGGAGCTGAATGTTTTATAAAATTCGGCTGTGAACCCGTCAGGGCCGGGGGCTCGGCCAAATTGTAGCTGCATGATCACAGCTCTTATCTCGCCATCTTCAAAATCTGCTAGGAGAAACTCACGTTGGGCATCGCCCAGCCAACCAATCACAGTATCTTCAAAGAAGGGGGCAAAGTCTACCGGTTGCGTTCTGTGGGATTTATATAATTGTACTGTAGAATTTGTGAAATACGGCTGAGAAGTCTGGGGTGTTTCTATGCATTTGGCCCTCCTCATCGAGTATTTCAAGTATGGTATTCGAGAATCTAGGTGGTCGGGATATCGCTGCTAGCACTTTCCCCGGTCTTTCTCCCTCTCCGTACTGTCGGGCCTGATAATATTTCCCCCTAAATTTCCACTCTCTTTCTGCAGTTTCTTGATATTCAGTCACTATCTCTCTTATCTTCGCCTGCAAGTCTGGGGAGGGTGTCCTCTGTGTTTGGACATCTAGGTGTTTTAGATCTTTTTCTAGTTTGTAAAGAGTGGGCCGGATGTCTGCTAAAATCCCTCCTCCCTTGGCGATACATATTCCGCGGATAGTTACTTTGAATGCCTCCCACACCGTGGCGTATTGTGTCACTGACTGTATGTTTCGAGGGAAGAAGTCATCTATCTCCTGTTCTAGTTCAGCCTTAAAGACAGGATCCAACAGTGCATGTGTGGGTAAGCGCCAAGACCTGTATGGTGAATCCACATAAGGGGGATTGAGAGTTATTAGCACGGGCGAGTGGTCTAAGTATGTGCGTGGTAAGTGTATTGCTTGGGTTAGCCATGATTTCAGACCCCTGGATAGGATCCACCCATCAATGCATGACCATGAGGAGTGTACTGTAGAATAGCAGGTGCCTTCTCTGTCGTTGGGGTGAAGACTACGCCAAGCATCGATCAACCTGTGGTCCACGGTGATGTTTTTAGAGTAGCGTTGGGTATTTAAATAATGGTGTGGTTGTGGGTGCGATCGATCCATAGCCGTATCCAATGTAATATTTAAGTCTCCCCCCCAAACCACATGCGCAGAGCCAATGTCCAGGATTTTCCCCCACAGGATATGAAAGAATTCGGGGTTATCGATATTGGGGCCGTAGCAGCTGACGAATGTTATGGATTGGGAGGTCAGTCTCCCCCATGAAATGCAGTAGCGTCCTGACGGATCTGTGTATGAGCCTATAGTAGTGTATGGGAGAGTGTGCTTGACCAGTATTGTGGTGCCTCTTGCATACGTGGAATACGAAGAGAAGCAGCGATGTGCTGTCCATTGGGCTGCGAAAGAGGGTGAGGCAACAGGGCCAGGGTGTGTCTCTTGCAGCATGGCACATTGTATATTATGCCTGTCTAAGTATGCTAAAATATGTCTGCACTTGCGGGGGATACCTAGGCCACGCACATTCCAGGTTAGGATATTGTAACTAGGGGGGTTGGGTCGGTTCATCTCGAAAGTGTGGTTTAATCTGGAAGATGGGCGTCGTGGTCGTGTCATGTGGTCGAACTGTGTCAGTGTGGCGAGCTTTCACCGCTCTGTCGTGCAGTGTCTCAGGAATAAAGTCCCCCCACTCCCACCCACATCAGCAGCCCAATCCTGCTGTAGCGCAAAGTCCTCCCGCTGTAGTGTAGCTCCTATTTCCCTAATAGGCTCTGCGCATTGGAATAATATATCCTATAGCTTTGACATAGGACTAAGGTCAGTATGTCCCTAACGAGCATATTAAACTTAATTACTTGTGCCAGCTAGCTCAGAGGCCACTAGAAACTCCTTGACGACAAGAAGGGAGTAGTTTCTGGCAGCCGCAAAACATGACCACTTTGTTTCCCTTTAGAATCAGAACGTGTCCCAGAGTCGTGGAAACAATAGATAACTATTTCACTCAGCTCAGTCGTGCATGCTTAGTTTCCCTCAATGTTACACAGAAAGAACAGACGGGCGTTTCAATAAAAGATTTTTGACCAGTCTTGTTTCTGGTGTAAGTAAAATGTGCTGTTACGATCACAAGACAGTATGCGAGATAAATAATGTACAGTGTGAGCAGTAGAAATAAATAATACTGCGATAGCATTATCTTTTAGTATATATGCATTTACATAAATGACACATCCTAAAAATGCGAGTACTCATACGATGCATTTCTAACCTGGTTCTACCCCAATGTTCCTAACCAAGCCTAGGTGTAGGAAGAAGTAGAAGTAGGTGAAGTATTCCTTACTATGGTATACTAAGAGTATGTTAAGCCTAGTATGCCTAGTATGCCAAGAGTCCCTCTAGGTTCTAGTCAACTCCATACCTGAAGAATGAGAGAGGTAGGAATCTCTTGCCAGACTCGAACTCCAACACCCCGCAAGGGAAGTCAGATCACTGGAAGCTGGACTCTCTGCATGCAGGGATGACAGCGTCTTCTCAGTGCGTCAGGCCGGGAAACGGGCTCCTCTGAAGTCGAGGTCTCCTCTGATTTCCAGGGGATAGGGAAGGTATATTTATACCTGAGAGGTACCTAGGAATGTTAGCATTGACGTGAGTAGGACAGCGGAAGACATCATGAATGAACCCCTAAGGAATAATGGTTCATGCATAATATATGAGTCCTTGAAGAAATCAATAGTCCTGGGCTAGGGAAACTCCCGCTGCCTAAGGGTCTGTTCTTCATGAGCTCGTTGTGACGTTAGGGTGGACGGATGTCGGAGACCATGCCTGTATTTGGAGTGCACGGTTTAATGCCTAAATAAGGGCTCGGATTTTATGCCTATATAAGGGCAGGGCGAATTGTGCCTATATAAGGACATGATTCTGGAAAGCCCGTTTATGGACACCCTAAGAGGAATACAACACCCACTCTACTTTCGTGTATACGATAATATTAAAATGCTAAACATTTAAAATGCTAAACATAAAATGGAGTACCGCATATTAAAAATATTTCTTAAAAGCATTAAAAAACATAGTAAAAATTCAAAAGGTACTGTACATTGGAAGCAAATGCTTTTCATTTCATGCACAAAGTTAGAAAATAAATGCAATTGGAATGAAATAAGCAGTAATATTTATATGTGACAAAAATGATCGATAAGTTGTTCAAAAATCAAAGTCATTTCATGTCGTAAAAATTAATGAACTGTTCTAGACACACAAGATGACTAAGTGTCCGTGGAAGTACCGCCAAGTCTGTACAATAAGGCTAGTTCTACTTTAAGCAGATTGAAGTATTTTTTGTTCGAAAAAATGGGAAAAAGTTCAATTTTGGAAGGGTTCCAAGCTTTTGAAAAATGAAGGCCAAATTGTCACTGCATCTCTGGAACACTGTATGCTGAATCAGAGTCAGTTTACGGGTCTGGTGTAAACATGAGATCATCTATTTCTATAGACAAAACATCATCCACTGTAGTTGGTGTCAGTTGGAACACCTCGTGTAGTAGATTAATTGCACAGAGAAGTGAAGCATCGCTTCCAGCATAGGTAGCCGCAGCAATGTTCGCGTCCGTTGTTACCTGTGTGCCTGTAGTTCTTTCTCGTACCTCAGCAGCAGCCGGAAGCGTCTGTGAGATCTCAATGAATGCTGACATCAGGATTGGTAGCCTCTGGGGACAACACAGAGCATGGGCCGTTATCGGGACCAGCACAGTATCGACGTCCGTCGGCGTTGCTGATGGAAATGTTAGACAGGTGTCCAACACGCATTCTTCACCGCATAGCAGGCATCGTAGAACAGGTAAGATGCAATCTTGCCAGATTGGTCTGAATGACAGGAACCACGTGGTATTCAGTTCCCGTAGACGAGTCATGCCCAATAGCTGTACTATTCGCTCACGGCACTTTCGTTCAAGGAGAGCTTTCTCCATTTCGCTCGGAGTGATGTCTGCGAATAGGCTGGCCATAGCGCAATAGCAGGAAGAGAAATAGAATTCCGGCAACAAGTGCTAGAATTAATGGTATGCCACCAAACACCGAATGTGCAAAGTTCGGGATGATTCCAAGTATTGCCTGGAAAGCTGCTAACAGACTGGAGCAGATGCTCTTAAATACATGTACAATTCCTGTTGTATCAGACATATTGAAGATACGTCCTATCATTTCTACGAAATGTATAGGGCAGTTTGTACGTATTAAAGTCTGTATCTCAGCCGAAGTCCTTGCTACTTGTAGATCATAGGTTTCTTTGGCCGAGGTCAAAGGCACTGTTTGCTGTAAAAGCATGGCTTTCATTCTGCTCAAAGTATCAAATCTTACAAAAGAGACGTTCAGCGAAGGCCATAGAGGCGACTCCCTGACTGTGTCTACTGGGGCAAACAATACTTGCATACAGCAAGTGACCCTGGAGTTGACCGTTACTAGATATGGGATGCCTGGCAACATGCCGCAGCAGCTCCGATCATTCAACATGAGGTAACTCCCATTCGAAAGTTGTCCAAACATTGGATTAATCACAGCAGCTGGTGTACCCTGCTGATGGCAAGACAAATTTGCCACAGAACCATTACAAGCCACGTGTAAAGAAATGTCCTGACATATAAGTGAACCGCTCAGTGCACTTTTACAGTGTGTACCGCTTAAAAACACTTCACGATCCCCACTCCAACATCTATATGTATACGGTAAATCCCAAGATGTCTTAATGTATTCCTTACCCAACCTTTCATATTTGCCTGCTTGCATTTGTCTGAGGCAATACTGAAACTGAAAAGTAGTCACAGGTAATGTTATTTTGCCATGTATAAGCCATTCTGTAGCTGTTTTTTCTGCCACTGTGAATGGTAACTTTCCCAGTTTTTCAATGCTCAGCACTGTATACCTTGCTCCTCTTTGTGCCAATTTGATCTGTTTATCAGTTAGATTGTATTCTGCAAACAGAGACGACGTGTTGATGAAACGCCAAGGCACATAGCCCGCTCGCAAAGATTGCAGCGTCCAGCTTAATAACACAATAGAACGTAATTGAGACTGGCCTTGTTGTAACATCGCCAAATCTTGTTCTAGTATGTCGATAGCAGAGGATACAATGCCATCCAATGAATATATTCTGGAGGACAAAGTTGTTAACCCATTGTCGACCACAGAGAGGGTTTTCTCTAAATTAATACGATCAAGTTCACGTATTTGTTCTGCGGCCTCCATCTATGAAACTTTCCATGCTTCATTATAGGCAGCATAAATGGCGGCATATATGAAACGTTTTTGACATGGTTTTCTTGGTCCAAGCAAGAATTCCCTCTTTAAGAAAGGATAAGTGTTGTTTCACATCCTGTAGTGTAGACTTATGCAGCCAATCGAGGCATAATTTTCCTACACTATATGTTGTTACTACCCCCGGATGCTGTCTTTGGACATATCTTGGGTCTGGCCTATGAATAGTAAAGCCCTGAGTTTTATTCAGGAATCTTTCCTGACAGTTATTCGTGTCTGTGGGCCAGATCAACCATTTTTTCCAATCAGGATTAGATCTGTTGAGTTGTAGTATATTGTCAACTGTCACCACTGCCTGTGTATTATTATCACTGGCAGGAGTTGGCAAGGAAGGTGTTTTCATCTCTTTGATCTTGGCTAATCCAAGACAAGATGTTTGTTGGACGGTTTCATTCAAAAACATTATTTGTTCAGGGATGATACAGGCTCTAAATAATGCTTCTATACCCTGGACTTGCCAATCTTTAGTACCCCAGACAGTTTTTGTGTCTATTGTGTCTTTCCATAAGTTGAAACCCTGTCTAGACAGTTGGGCAATAAATGCTGCAGAGTAAATCTGTTTTGTATTAGTTAACATAATTTTCAGTCCTGTTTTGTTTACATTTCTAAAGTAAAATGTTTCTGTATCAGATGTATTGTAACCTGAAAAATATGGAAATTTGTTAGCAAATGTTTTTGAACTACCTTGTGGTGGTGTAGGACAATGTTCCCATTGGTTAAACATAAACACATTTCTAGGGTAAGCAGTTTTATGCAAATAATGATGACCATAGTGGTTATAACAATAAAATTAATTTTTAGAAAATGCAGCAGATTTTTCTAAGTCAAACATTATGTCGTTAACAGTCTCAAAGTCCCAATCATCTGAATAGGTACTGGACGTAATTAGATCACTTAGTGAAATTTTAAATAAATGTGGAATGTTCAATTGTTCCGTCGGGCCGAAGATTTCATAATCTGTTTTGTCCCACACTATACCATCCTGTATAGGAACGGCTGTGATGTTCACTGATGACAAGTCTCTTGCTTAACGATGGGAAGATTTATGAGGTTTCAAAAGTATGTTCTCATCTTTTCCTTCAGTGTTCACATGGATGTATCTGCCACTTATAAGCACACTCACAGTTGTAACCAAAGCTAGCCAGAGCAGGAAAACAAAAAGTCCAGATATAATCCAGAGTTCAATCCATGGAGAAACCAAATAAGTATTTTTCATGAAGTGAAGAAAGTCTTGTGCTTGCTGCTTGAGTCTGAATGATGCTGGCGTCGTTTTAGGTTCACTCGGATCTTCTGACAACGTATCAAAGTTAATGAAATAACCAGAAGCAGTTCTATCAATTGTTGGAATTGCATCACGATTTGTAGAAATCACTGGAACCAGTTCATCACTTGCCACGTTGGTGTAGACAGGTGTATTTGGACGAACTGTTACTTGGTTTTCAAGAGGGATGAGTTCCATAGCGTTGTTGCTTAGTCCTTCATCTGTTACAGCTGAATTCTCGATTGTGATCAGTCTTTCAGTCTGAACCTCTTGGATAGTAGCGAGAGGAGTGCGTCTGCTACTAGGTCGGAGTCCACGAGGCCTACTGTTTAGTATTGGCCACATATTGTGGTTTGATGAGGTCGATGGACACAAATCTTTTCTCCTTTCTTCCAGCAAGGGGCGGCAGAAGTACTGTTCTTGTTCCTTGAACTGCTAGGACAGGTACTGGTTGTCTGTAAGAAGGTCCAAATTCCTTCTTGTCCGCAATTTTTCTCTGACTAGATCCCCAACTTTTGGAATCCAGACAGGCCTTGCTGGGACAGCCGGTTTTTCCCCAGTGGTGGTTGGCTGCAGGAATACGTTGCTTTATTTCGTTCTTAATTCATTAAGTTCCTGTAAAACAGCCAAACGATCTTTGATATCAAACGGTTTATTTTCCACCACTGTGCCTACGTGTTCAAGGTCTGGTACCCACATTCTTGTCCCAAATAGGACCTCATATGGAGTGACCCCCCCTAGAGAACTTCTTGGCAGATTATTCATCGAGCGTTGGACCCCATTAAGGTGTTTGACCCACCCATCACCCGAACCTAATACCCTAGCTGTTATAGACTGCTTTATGTCCCGGTTTTTCCTTTCCACAACAGAATTTCCCTCAGGCTGGAATGGAGAGGAGTACCGCAATGCAACGCCCAGACTGGCCATGGCTTCTTTGTAAGCCCGAGAGCTAAACGCAGGACACTGGTCAGAATGTAGCGTGCCTATTGCGTATGTGCCGATAAAGACTCGCAAATCTTTTATAACAGTTCGAGCGTCAGCTGAGCGCTGTGGCCATAACTATAGGAACCTTGATTTAGTATTTGCGGGATTGCATTTGTCCAGTGGGACGCCTGTGCATAGATAGTCTAATGCTGTCTAACAGTGGTGTCTGTACTGGGCTGCCGCATTCGCAGCATGGAGTCTGGTGGCTTTCTCGCTGTAATTTACAGTCTAAGCAGTTGTTGATGAATATGTGAATTTCTGTATTCATTCCAGGCCACCAGTACATCTCTTTTAATGTCAAAATTGTTTTAGAGATCCCTTGGTGTGACAGACCCTCCCCCAAATGTGTTTCATAAATCAAGGCTGCTCTACGTTCCATGTTTGGAATTACCCTATCCCCCACTCCAGGGATTCGAGCAAAAGGAACGTTGTTCGCATCAATTACATAAGAGTACTTGAGTGGAAACTTTTTTGGTAACGCTGCACTGCTGCCCTTGCTTGAAGCATTGACAGCCAACATTATCTCACTGTCTATTTTTGTTTTTGAACGAGTGATCGCAGCTACGGAAGCCGTCTGAACAGCCCCCTTTGCGGCTTCGTCAGCCAATGAATTCCCTGCAACGTGAACGCCATCACGTTTATGACTCAGTGTGTGGATCACGTGAGCCTTTGGTAGTTCGTTTTTCAACTGAACTACTTGTTCCCAAAGCATTTTCTGCTTTATTGTGCCACCTTTCGCATCTTTGAAACTATTTTCAAGCCAGTTTTGTATATATTCATTATACGACTGAACACAGTAAAAGGAATCGCACACTATCAGTGTGGGGAATTCTCGATCTGTACTTTCAAGTGCCAGTTTGCATGCTTGTAGTTCAGCTCGCTGAGCTGTACAATCTCCTAGAGATTGAGTTTTTGTGACCATAGGTCTGAAGATGCCATTTCGCATGCGACCTTTAACGATTCCACATGCTGCACTGTAAGCTTGCTTACTCCCTGTTGCGGGTTGTGCGGAACCGTCAGTGTAAATTATGAATTCGTACTGATCGAGAGGCAGAATTTCAGTAGGCAGAGGACATTCTTGTTCATATTGCAGGAATGCTTGTGTTTTTAAATCAGGGTCAAAAACATATTCAACATCTGTTGCAGCAAGATAATGAACCCATTGTATCCATCTTGGATGTAATGCTTTAGCATTTGGAATGCTTGCTTTTGTGACCGCTTCTAAAGCTGGTACCGGGGTTACGACAATAATGCGTTTCCCTTGTGCTAGGGCTCTTTCTTTTGCTACAGCCGTTTGAACTGCTGTCAGAATTTTTTCAGTTGAACTAAAGCACATTTCCGCTTATGTGTACAAATGAGATTTGTATGCAATTGGTATCTTCTCACCCTCACTGAAGGTTAAGTAGGTGAATCCGCATTGACCCAAAATTATTCGGATCACCAAATTTCGTTGACTTACGCGTGTTTGTAAGTGATTTGTTGCTAACATGTTAGCCTGGAGTGAACGCAAAATTTCTGTGTGTTCCTGTGTCCAGTTTTTGATTGAAAAATCAGATTTGATTAATGCGTAGAGAGGTTTAACCCTTTCTGCGTAATTTAGAATGTATGTTCTTCCAAAATTGAGGAAACCCAGGATAGATTGTAAGTTTTTTTGCGTTTTTGGAGGTTGGAGCTGCGCACATTTTTCTAGAACGTTAGCTGCCAAGCGCTTGCCTTCACTTGAAAGCTCATATCCTAGAAATAGGACATTGAGATGGGCAATTCGGGACTTTTTAAAGTTGAACTTGTAGCCCTCAGAGGCGAAACCCAGTATAATGGTGCTCACCCTATTCAAGTGTTTTTCCAGGTCATCGTCCGTCAGATAGATGTCATCGACATAGGACAATGCCTCATTGTCATAAATTTGTAGTAACTCCGTTACCCTCGCTGAGAATAAACCTGGGCTGTTCTTGAACCCTTGTGGGAGTCGACAAAAGTGACGCTGGGTCCCCATTATGAAGAATGCTGTTAAGTACCTGCTTTCAGGTGCTATGTTTTGACAAAAGAAACCATTTGAGATGTCTAATGTTGTTTTATATTTTTACGCACAATGTTATTCATTAATGCTGTGCTATGTGCATTTTGCACTGCAAATGTTTTAGAACAAGTGTTTAAGTGTCTGTAATCCAAAACTAGACGATATGTGTTGTCTGGTTTGGAGACAGGAAACAAAGGATTGTTCATTGAGGAGGTGCATGTTTCAATCACCCCTTGGTATTCAAGTTGATCTAAGATCTCCCTGACCTGTTTTTTAGCTTCTTGCTTTATAGGATACTGCCTCTGTGCAGTTGGTTCATGTTTTAGATGTATTTTATGGTGAGGCGAATCCTCATCCCATCCTACATGATTTTTATATAATGCTGGGGCCTGGGCCACTGCCCATTTCCTGGCATATGTATATTTTAGGTGTATTGGAATATGGTTGGAGAAGGCAGGCATAATAATGTCCTCGCCGTGTGGGCACTCCCTGACAAATTGTGGTGGCCAGTCTTTTCTGCTAGAAGTATGTCATAGCCCCTTGATAGTCTTTCCCAAAAAGTGCTTTCACCTGTCTAGGTTTGTCTCCCTCCATCCGGAGTGTTATTTGATATAACTTTTGTGGAGTACTAACCCTGGTGTCTACAGTCTCTACTGTAATGTACTCATTCAAGTCCACTATCTCCAGAAGTTCCTTCAGGTTCTGGCGAGCTATTGTGACTTCTGCTGCACTGTCCAGCATTGTCTGAGCCCATTCTCCGTTCTTGAGTTGTGTTCTCAGTATTCTCGGCATGTCTGATCTTTAGACCTGCTACTTTCTTTTTGGAGAATTGAGATTTTGCTTTAGTTTTTGGAGCGTGTTTTTCTTCTTTCGATTTCACGCATTCTTCTCTATGTTCTGATCGTCCTCTTCTTTCCGAAGTCTGTGATGAGATCTGAAAGGGACGAGAGGAACGTGTATCAGTATCTTGATACCTATCTGGTTTTCTCAAATTATCCCTATTCCTGAGGTTATACCTCCTTTCAGAGGGCTCCTTTTGAGGAGTCCTACCTCGGGATTGAGAACGTTTCTCGTTTGAATTTTGTTTATTAGTCTCCCACTTCTTTTTAGAAGATGTAGGAGTTTGTTTAATTGAGTCCTTCTCAGGACTTTCAGATAGCTTCGGCTTCACTGGTCTTCCACCCAAACTATCTCTGCCTAATTCTGCATAAGATTGTTCTATAATTCTGGGTAGCTCAGTTTGATGTTCTGTAACATCAAATTCCCTTAATTTTTGTCGGATCGCCACTGCTGCTGCCTCCCCTTTAATATTAGATAATATTATTGTTGAGACCTGGTCGAAATTTTTCAGTAATTTCATACCTAAATTTAGAGCAGGCTCTGCCCCGTATTCATTTTGAATTTGTTTCAGGACATCAGGTATTACCGCAATTGACGGAATGCCATGTGTTTTAATATAGATGGCAGGAAAGACTGATCCCCAAGTGGTGCAGTCTTCCAGTTGTGGTGTGATCCCCATCGGTAAACTGATTGTCAGTATTCTGTGTTTCTCATGTGGGCTAGTATTTGAAAATACTGCTTCGATTTGAGTAATTTTTTGAGCTATCCAAAATGGAATTTGCTCACGTTTAGTGGGCATTTTACCCATAACTGCGTATATAGCCTGTGGTGTAATTTTTAGTGTATTCCCCGGTTGAGGGGTTTGATTTGGAAGTGTTAATGGTTGTTGGACTGTGAAAGTCCGCATGACATATTGGACTAATTGTCTGTAGATTTTTATTAACTCTGTAAGTTGAGTAAGTAGTTCCTCATCTGACATTATATCCAGTTCAGGATGAGGTGTGTAGCCGGCTAAAATCGGCCAAGTTGCTCCTGGTCTACCTAGTGGACCGAGCCTGGTAATGTTTCTGTGATGTTTTAGGGCGCCTTTAAACCAGAGCTGATGCTCCTGGTATGTTAATGGAATTTCTATATCCTCGAAAGGAATGTATTCCTCTGGTGGATCATCTTCTTTGTAGAAGTCAAACATGTGTGTTACTGGATTGGATTCAGGAAATATTACACATGAATAGAATACCTCTGTCTGAAAGGATTCATGTGCCTCTATCACGAAAACTGCTCTACCTCCTCTTGGTGGTAGGCCATGTTTTATAAGTTTTAGAGTGATGGCTCTTCTTAAGTTTGTAGTGATGTCTATAACACCCTCCTCGGTTTCATTTAAACCTGTGATGTTAAAACCTGCTGCTTGGGCTGGATCAGCCGCAGCTTCACCGTTTCCGGTTTCAGTCATTTTGTTTTTTGAAAAATGTAGAACATGTTTCAAGGAAACAAAGATAAGGTGCACAATATTTTTGGAACACTGTATCCTTCAACGTTGAGCAAACCAAACAGCTAATATATAGGGTACTGTCCTATGTAGCCGTGGTGGATACTTAACCCTGCCCACTCCAGATGTCTTTTGGAGTATATGGGTAGGGGTCTCTGAGAGAAAAAGCACGGCTGAGTTACTCAGTATCTAACGTTGAATTACCGCCTTACCAAACCGTTGGGTGCCATGTAGTGTAGCTCCTATTTCCCTAATAGGCTCTGCGCATTGGAATAATATATCCTATAGGTTTGACATAGGACTAAGGTCAGTATGTCCCTATCAAGTATATTAAACTTAATTACTTGTGCCAGCTAGCTCAGAGGCCACTAGAAACTCCTTGACGACAAGAAGGGAGTAGTTTCTGGCAGCCGCAAAACATGACCACTTTGTTTCCCTTTAGAATCAGAACGTGTCCCAGAGTCGTGGAAACAATAGATAACTATTTCACTCAGCTCAGTCGTGCATGCTTAGTTTCCCTCAAAGTTACACAGAAAGAACAGACGGGCGTTTCAATAAAAGATTTATTGAACAGTCTTGTTTCTGGTGTAAGTAAAATGTGCTGTTACGATCACAAGACAGTATGCGAGATAAATAATGTACAGTGTGAGCAGTAGAAATAAATAATACTGCGATAGCATTATCTTTTAGTATATATGCATTTACATAAATGACACAGCCTAAAAATGCGAGTACTCATACAATGCGTTTCTAACCTGGTTCTACCCCAATGTTCCTAACCTAGCCTAGGTGTAGGAAGAAGTAGAAGTAGGTGAAGTATTCCTTACTATGGAATACTAAGAGTATGTTAAGCCTAGTATGCCTAGTATGCCAAGAGTCCCTCTAGGTTCTAGTCAACTCCATACCTGAAGAATGAGAGAGGTAGGAATCACTTGCCAGACTCGAACTCCAACACCCCGCAAGGGAAGTCAGATCACTGGCAGCTGGACTCTCTGCATGCAGGGATGACAGCGTCTTCTCAGTGCGTCAGGCCGGGAAACGGGCTCCTCTGAAGTCGAGGTCTCCTCTGATTTACAGGGGCTAGGGAAGGTATATTTATACCTGAGAGGTACCTAGGAATGTTAGCATTGACATGAGTCGGACAACGGAAGACGTCATGAATGAACCCCTAAGGAATAATGGTTCATGCATAATATATGAGTCCTTGAAGAAATCAATAGTCCTGGGCTAGGGAAACTCCCGCTGCCTAAGAGTCTGTTCTTCATGAGCTCGTTGTGACGTTAGGGTGGACGGATGTCGGAGACCATGCCTGTATTTGGAGTGCACGGTTTAATGCCTAAATAAGGGCTGGAATGTTATGCCCATATAAGGGCAGGGCGAATTGTGCCTATTTAAGGACATGATTCTGGAAAGCCCGTTTATGGACACCCTAAGAGGAATACAACACCGCCCCCCCCACCCAACCCCGTAACGATGCTCCCAACAGGGGAACATGTGACAACACCTGTAACAATAGAGTATCAAGTCAAGTTAGGGATTTCCTATTGGGTAGAGGCTAAAGGGCGACACAGAGCCTCCTCGGTGGTACGAGGGTGCTCAGGGACAAGTATAATGTTTCATATGGCTGGATGTTTCGTCATTTTGGTGTGGGACCGTTACATACTTATTCCACTCTTAGTACAGCAGATAGTAACAGTTAGTCTGCTGCTGTACTGGCTCATTATAAAGCATGTGTCCCGCGACGTCTGCTTCAAAGCTGTATCCACGGGCCACCGGAAAACATGCTTTAATGTTTCTGTCTTTCTATGTCTGATAGATCAGCAGCGGCGGTGCGTGAACTTATGGGAGACGCTTGGCCATAGGGTTTCTTGGGTAAGGATTTCAAGAAGTCATTGACGTGTTGAGGATTAGTAAAAAAATGTTGCTTGTCGTGGTAAGTGACTTTTAAGCGCGCTGGAAACAACATGGCATACGCTATGTTCGCCTGTTGGAGTCTCTTTTTGACATGGAGAAACTTTTTGCGAGCTTCCTGGACCGCCATGGTAAAGTCTGGGTATATGGCTAGTACCGTGCCTTCGAATGACAGCGTCTGCTTCTTTCTCGCCAGTCATAAAGCGGCATCACGGTTGCTGTAGTTTAGTATTCTCGTGATTATTGGGCTCGGGGGGGCTCCCGGAGGAGGTCGGGTAGCCAATGATCTGTGCGCCCTTTCTACTATCAACATCGCGGAGAATGCTTCTCTGCCAAACAGCGTGGTGAGCAGGCGTTCAACATACTCCTCTATTTTGCTCGTGTTGGTGGATTCTGGTACGCCAAGAATTCTAAGATTGTTTCTCCGCAACCTAGATTCCAAGACTTCATTCTTGGCAGCTATCACTTTTAGGTCTTTTTCCATGTTTAGCAGCTTCTCTTTACTTTCAGCGGAGGTATCTTCTAGTTCTGAGATACGCTGCTTTGTGTCTTTAATGCGCTCCTCGTGCTGGTCGAGCTTGTGTGTGACGTTGTCGAGGCGCGTGCACATGGAGTCCATCTTGGCCTCTATGGAGGTTAGGCTAGATTTCATAGTGAGGAGGAGATCCTTCAGATCCTCTGTTGATGTAGGTGCCCCTGTGGTGGGAGCATCCGTCGTGTCTTCCTCAGCATCAATCTGCGTTCTGGAGGACTTGCGAGCTTTGAACGGTATTTTAGTTTGCCTCCCGTCTGTCTTCCCCATGATGCCCCCTGTGCGTCAATTTTTCCCAGCTGGAGATGGCCGAGTGGTTTGGGGGAGAGGGTTAGTTGCAGAAGAGCAGGTGCGCGGCTCCGTCGCTGTGAGGCAGTGGCGAGGGAAAAGCAGTAGCTCTGCAAGGTTGCCAAAGGTGTACGTCGACCAGCCTCGCAGGAGTTTGTTGGTTAGTTAAGTCTTGTCACTGCTAGGAGGGTTTGTGGCCTTGGGTGCCGTAGTGCCTGTCAATTATAGGTGCAGTCTAACTGAGGGAGATGGCATGTAACGCCAGTAGTGGCGGTCAAGGAGGAGATACAACTTATTGGGCCACAGTGTGCACAGTGCCCAGTTTGCTTCAGTCCGTTGTCACCACTGGAGATGCTGTAGGGTGTATGTCAGCATTGGGCGCAGAAGGAGAGGGCTTCAGAATATGCGGCCACAGCAGCTCGATTGTCCGCCCCACGATCGGGTGTGATCCAGGCTGTCTAGGGTGTAGGAAGGCTATTTGGTAATGTCTTACCCTGCAGGGCGTACACCGCAGGTCGAATGTGCGCACCACAGTGAGCACAGCGGTTGGTGCAGGTCCCTCTGGAAGTGCTTGGTTGACACCCGCCCCGCAACCGGGAACCTCAGGCTGCACACAGGAGTCCGGAGCAGGGGGGAGGGACGGCCAGCCCGCCGCAGTCCCTCTTTCGGCCCGCAGCACGTTTCGCCGCCCGCGGCTCCCAAATTCAGGCAGTGTTCAGAGGGTCAGGTGCTCCCGATCAGTGTCGAGCGTGTTGGCCTCAGGAAGAAAGGGTAGGGGGGAAGTGAGCACGCTGTCGTTTCTCCCTGCAGTACAGTGTCGAAGAGTGGCCCCCACTCACCGCACTTGTCCCGCCTCGTCTGTAGCGGTCTCAGCGATGATGTCGGGCTGAGGCGGTGTTCGCCAGGATCGGCGGCAGCGGGCACGGGCTCTCTTCAGGAGTAACGGCTGAGGCTTGATGCCGTTGTTCTGTGCGCCCTCAGGGTATGTTGGGTTGGGTTCCGCCAGAGGTCTATGCGTCCCGCTTCCCTGTTGGGTCGGAGCGTCTGCCTCTGCTTTCCCAGTCGGGTCCACTAACCCGCGACGATGCAGCTTCCTTCCCCCAGCGGCAGAGATCTCTAGCACCGGAACAGGGATATAGGCCGTTACCTGATGTGCGCGGCCGCCATCTTAGGGGCTCAGCAGAGTCAAGCTTGGAGGAGGTTTGCACGGTGCCAGGGCCGGTTTCGCAGGTGCTACCGGCTGCTAATCGTAGCGGCTGTCTTCCGGTCCAGCTGCAATGCTTTTTTGGAGCGATTCCATGGCATATGAGGAGGATAGGAATGAATCGGATCCCTGAGCGGCAAGAGCCTCACGTAAGTGCGGCCATCTTGCTTGTGCGCCCTCTAGCGCCCCCCAGCAATTGAGCGCTTTACAAAACTTATTTTCATTTCATTTTCCTTTTCCTTTTATTTCATTTCAACTATATGAAATATGAATAGCATTTAGCAAGTTATACCTAGTGCAGGCAGTCTGGTTATGCACAGTTCCAATGGGTGGATGCTTAAAAGGGGGAGCCAAAAGATTTTTGATTTGCTAATAACTTTGGTGCTGCTTGATGAATCTCCACAAAATTTGGTAGAGATTGCCAATTTTAGATTACTCATGGTATTCATTGGAATACTCATGTAGGTCCATCAAGAGTAAGGGGGCACATCTCCATGAATGGGGGGGTCAAAAAAGGGTTCATGCTTTAATAATTTGGTACTAACGTTCTGTTAATAAATGCTGAGCAGATCAGACAAAGGGTGGGGTAAAAGATAATTGGGGAGCAATACAAATTTTATTCAATAACACCTTTGGTGCAGGTTGATTAATCAGCATGAAATTTGGCAGACAGGTACCAAATTAAGATTAAGCCCAATGCAAAAAACTAATTTTATACAGATCAAACAAATGGGGACAAATTTAAGGATATTGTCAAAAAGGGTCCTGGCCCTTTATCTATAGAGGGTTAGGCATAGAATGTGGCAGAAGGCCAGGTTCTGCTACCAATTCCTTAAGCACATGGCAAAACACTGTGCACAAGGGGTGTTGTTTGCCTAACGGTGGTGAGACAGAGCCTGCACCATCCCCTTCTGGGCATTGCTGAAGGAATGGAACACAGCTGGTGAACACAGGCCAAAAAATCAAAAGTTCACTGAAAAAAACAAAAATATAGATAAAAGTTAGTTATGCTTCAGTAAATACAAAATTGAAAAATCCCTCAAATCGGTCGATTATGGTATACAATACACACATAATAACACATGCCGCCCGCCATGCTCAGTATGGTGAATAAACATAGGGGCCGATTCCGATTCGGGCCGGAAATCTCTCCGACCGAGCCGGACCCGGAGAGATTTCCGACCGAATCGGACCCTAGCAGTCCGACCGAACAAGTACGATGCATTCGCATGCTATCGGACTCGATTCAGTCGGACTCCCATTGAAGTCAATGGGAGCCGGTCGTACAACGCGTACGCGGGCTACCATTGACTGAATGGGTGCGAGGCGAACAAGGGCGCCCCCTGCAGCGGGTACGCGTTGAAGCGGGTCGCGCCATACATGCACAGGTAGGGGGGACCCATGGGTCCCCCCTGTGTGCGCCTCGCGCGGGTACGCGTACAGGGGGGTCTGACACGGACCCCCAAAGTCCGGCTCCGACAGCTCTTTCGAACCGGACGGCGCGAGTCGGTCGGACTGCTCAAGGCGCGCATCGTACTTGCCCGGCCGGGGTACGTCTCCATCGCGCGGTGCGAGTCGAGTCCGTGCGAGTCGGTCGGAGCGGTTCCGACCTGTGAACGAGTCGGTCGGTGATTTCGCGGGCGCTTGCATCGTACTCGCTCAGCAGGACGCGCGTTCGAACCGGTCGGGAAACAGGGCTCCAAATCGGATCCGGTAAAGCCGAATCCGATTCGGAGCCCTACCAGCCGAGATCGGAATCGGCCCCATAATATCGAATGGTAAATATCGAATTGCAGTAATATCGAAGTAGTAATATCGAATGTGTCATAATATCGAATACATAAATATCAAAGTTAAAAATATCGTTATTTTTTTATTTAAAATATATCGAAGTATAAAATATCGAACATATAATATCGTTAGTAGATAATATCGAATTGTTAGGGGCCCATTAGGATGTCGGGCGGAAGCACTACCGCCGTGCTGTCGGATGTAAAAACCACCAGTTACCGTCCGCCCGCCGCGGCCCACACACCCGCCAAATTATGATGTGAAAAATCAGCCAAACACCGCCCGTAAGCCCGCAATGCCGCCCGCCATCAAAGTGCACCCGTTCACGTAGCGGCGCGGGCCAATGGAGACACACCGTCCGACGAAATCACGTACCGCCCGGCGTACAAATTACGATGCCGCAAACAAACAGCTCCCCCGGCAAAGAGACACCGCACGAGACACCAAGGCGGAAACCCGACCGCCGAGTACGGACACCAAAAAGGCGGCCCCCCGAGCATGAATCCAGCACTGCAGGCCATCCCCATGCTCTACCTGATGCAGCACCTAGGAGTCAATGCGCAGCGGCGACGCAGGTAGGCAGACACACAACAAGGGCACGCGAACACCGCACACAGTGCAAGGGTGGAAAAATTGTACATGGCCCCCCCAGACACCCCTGTGTGGACACGACACATCCACCACTGCACCCACAAACGTCCCACCGGGAAAAATGAAACAACTCGCAACAACCGGGCACACACTACCCGTGACCAGGAACTAACGTCCCCGTCACGGCACCGCAGCGCAGCGGCGATGACGCAGCTACACATGCGCACAACGCAGAGGCCAACGACAGCGCCATGCATGCGCCGCACACAAACAACACAGGATCACAACTACACACCACACACACCAGCCCCACCCTGAACGCACATGTCACGTGGCAGTCCTGCAACAGTCATGTCCCCAACCGGCAACTCACAGTTGCCAACCTGATGTCACACAACTGTCCCGAACAGGGCAGTGATGCCACGCCAAATTAGGACACACCCCTGTGTGCAAAACATGGCGAAGCACACAGCGGCTGCTACAGCACACCGCAGAATATGGACCCCGTCGGAAAAAGGTACGCCAGTACCATACAAAAATACTAATACCATCCTGCACCCAATACCAATACATGCAATACGTAACATTAAAAATCCCGGGGACTGACAACAGGTGTTTCCAATTACAACACCCACACACAATGCCCAACGTATAGCGGAAACGCAGCGTGCCGCCCACACACGGGAGAGCAGATAGCACTGAATGGCCTTCCATACCCACACCGAAACCACATTTCAACTATTCAAGCAGGACAATACAGTTATTATCCCAACAAAAAGCCAAACAGAGGCATGCCGAGGAAACCGTCCACCCGGCAGATAGCGCACAACATGAAAGAAAAATCCGAACACTAAAAATATAATACCACTCCTCCATGTGCTTCACATGCAAGTTATCTGGAAGGAGTCAGACACCACTGACCTTGACCATTCATAGAAGCATGTGGGATGAGGGCCTGTGTCCTCCGCACAAGCTACTATAACCCAAGTCCTGCCTCCGTACGACCATTCCAGAATTCCCAGCAAAGTCGGAGGTTGCACTCTGCAGACTGCACAGCCAGCAGGAGCACGCCATCACATCGCCCTGTAGCAAAATGGCAGTTGCACCACTGCTTCCCAACTACGCCGGACAGATGCAGCTGTACATCCAGAGCCTGCTACAGATATTGGGCTGTGAAAATCTGGCCATGCTGAACGTAAGTTACCGAGTAACTTACCGCATCGCAATGTTCAGCTGCGTCATCCCCGTCTTCTACTGTCGGAGGTGTCCCTTCCACTGTCCTGTGGATTTATGTCTCTCCAACCCGGCATGTCCAAAGGTGGACCTGGAACAACTGTTCGCCCCCCTAAACGCACACGACAGGATCTGTTCAGTCTATGGGGGCATGGCGTATGTGGCTGCTATCGGGGAGACACTGCAATGGGACCAGTGTGCCTCCACACAATGGATTCTGGATCACAGTTTCATCGAATGTCATGCAACTTGTCCCATCAGGCTCCTACCAGGGACAAAATACGATGAACACATTGCCAGCCACCATCCGCTTCATTGGATGGCATCCATGTTTACCACCAATGCCATGGAAGCCCTGCTGGAAGGTATTGCATACCTGACAACTTGTCAATTCATCGGGCCCGACGCCATACCCCCAATTGAACACTGATGTTCAACACCGTACCTATGCTTGGCTTTCGCACGGACTGGGCAGTTAGCTGTACAACAACTATACCATACAACCCGCAACTAACACCACACCATCAACTCCACTACCATGACATCGGACATTTTCTGGACATGCACTCTGTTTCGCACCACATCCAGTAACTCTGCATGAACAGGGTGAGGCAGAGGTATGGGACTTGTGTATGGCAACCACATGGACAAAACTGCACGTACAACTATGCCATAATATGTATCCTGCGCACATGAACATATGCACCGGTCAGTGTACAGTAATCGGTCTGCTGTAGTATGTGAGAACTGTCACCTCAACTTTGTCTGTACTTCCGTGCCAGGACTTTTGCATGGACAACAAATGCAGCCCCCTACAACATGGCCCTAGTTATTGTGTCATGTTCAGTAGCCACCACATTGTAACAACTAGTGACACGCTGCTGCATGCACGTAGGCTCATGCCCTGATGTCACCTCTCACGCAAGTGTGTCGGAGTAACTATTGCAGTAAACCTGTAACATGGAACTGAGATGTACTGTGCCAATGATGTCAAGCTGTCTTGTAGGCATAATGAATACTGTCTGTGTCAAAGTCAACAGCTCCTCAGTAATTAGCAAATGTACATTAGCACAGCAAGGGCAAAGCAGTTGGAACTCTGAAGCCCACATCCCACTGTCAACAACTAATCACATCTACCCCTACACCCTATGCTATGTGTAATCATGCTGAGTATATCCTCCACATGCATTTCGCTGCCAGTAGTGTCCACTATACTGCATCACAGAGGCCATAAGTCCTAATACATGGCTTGAAGCAAATATGTGTCTCTGCTGAATCATTTCACAAACACAAGTACTAATGAGAGAGGATGAGAGTGTGTGTGAAGTACACGACAGTCGTGAGATGACCATGTAGTCCACTGTCATTGGATGTCAACGCAAATGAGTAGCCGCAACAGTGGCCACAGTGAAATACCACAGCTCGTGGAGCAGAACTTGTCAGACTCTGAAGTTGCCCGAAAGATCATCACATCAACACTGACGGCCTGGTCACTACAAAGCACAGTCCTACACATGTCTACAATTTCCAACACAGTCTGACCACACACTCAGCAACCAAAAGTAGGAGCCACGCAAAAGCATGCCACAGCAATGCCTGACAAAACACACACACGACATCAGTGTGGGTGGGCAGCACTGCACAGTGAGTAAGAACTGAAGAAAATCTGACATGCACAATTGGCCTATGCACAATAATGACAGTCACACACCCTGCAAACACACAATGTCTGAACCATAAGAAGTAGGAGTCATCCTGAACTGCAAGGACACACCCACACACTGCATACTGTGCAACATACAACACACACATCTCATCATATTCACAGACCTCCACCATGGGCCTGGGTAACATATGTGTGTAGTCGACATGGCCACAACACACACACCAACGCTACCCCAAACTCACACCACTCACACCACACACCACCACCTCCCAAATGCACACATCGAAAGTAAGCCATGTGTCCAGGCACAATGCACATCACAAGACCAACATACACCTACACTGCTGGCCACACAGCAAGTAAGCTCACACATGCACGTATACTCAGCGCATGCTGCCAGTCCACCTGTGGCTAGACTCACACCCTGTGCAGTGCATGTACGCAAACATGACACAGATACATTTACCCAGAAATAACACCAAATACATGCAGTCAATCCGTTGCACAGAAAAGCAGATTCATCACACACACAAGTAGCTGAGTCTGAAAGAAGTGAAGTCCCTACCACGTGTACAACACATTGGAATGTGAGACCAGACATTGCAATTGCTGAGGTCACATACACGGCATCTGCCCCACTTAACCAAGCACACACTGCAACAACTGCAATCATCAACTACACAGATACAACCGACTACAGGAACAACAGCATCCAGTCACAGATTACATTGACAGGCGGCATTAATCATCAACCCCAGGGACAGTGCCCAGTTCGATGTGCCGAGTAGTGACACGTAGTGCTGCGGATGCAATGTGTGTGAGTGTGCCCTGCCATGGCCAGCCAACACTGGCATGGCAGTCACAAAATCCATCACAGCCACCACTGTCTCAGAAGGAGATGTGTGAGTGTGCCTACCAATCTAACTGGATGCCAGTACGACTCGGTGCTGTGTGTGTGCTACGGGACAGTTGCAGGTCTGGCCCTGAGAGAGTAGCACAACTGTGGAAGACACACATGTGTCATGTGAAGCAGCACTTACGCTTGGCCCAGATGGGTGGGTGTGACGGGTAGGTGCACACATGCAATGTTGAAACACACTGTGTTGGGAGGATTCGGGAGCACTAGATTACCGCTGTCTTGGGCATTTGTAAAGACCACCTGTCTGGGGATGAATGTGAACACATGTGTGCACAACAGGCGGACACACGAAAAATGCTGCGTCAGGTGTAGACATCAGCCCACCCTCTGGGGACATGCTGGATACTGCTGTGCGTCCGCCAGGCCCTTGCCAAGGCACTCACATCCCCTGTCGACCAGGTGTACCCCCAACATTGTCCACCTGCACGGGCTATCCAGGGCACGGGATGGCAGTGGAGCATGGTGGGTGAGAGGTCATGGCGCGCTCCTCCTGGTCACATCACGCAGGCAACACATCCTCATTGTGCAGCATGGCACAAGTCAAATATAAGTAGTGGGGGGACGCACACATCACGACCGGGAGTGACGTCACGGAAGGTGGCTCGCACCATCTCACTCATTGCCTATTTCCCCACACACGTTACATGCCATTGCAACAGAGAAGCCAGCGCGTGCACAAGCAGCTCCAAGCTCGCCCCAGAGAGGTCAAAGAGTGAATGTGTGGGTCCATTAGCCCCAGTTGTATGCGGCCTGGGACGCTAGGGCAGCTACAGCCTCTGTGTGTTGCAGGTGGTGTATCCGGACTGCGGTGCCTGTCATACATTGTCAATGTTGTCCATGTCTCGAGTCGGGGTACCACGCAGGTGGACGGCATCCCGCCACTGATTATACCGCGAGACAGACAACTTGTTCAAATGGACCCACACATACACTCTTTGGCCTCTCTGGTGCGAGCTCGGAGCTGCCTGCGCACGCGCTGGCTTCTCAGATGCAAACGCATATTGGGGTGAGCGAGGGGAGGACATAAGTCTGACGGTGCAAGCCACCTGCCAACACGTCACATCCGGTCGGGACATCAGCGTCCCCCCACTCCTCCTATTTAGGACTCGTGCACTGATGCCGTCAGATGTGCCACTCCCCAGGGGGGTGGAGAAAGGGTCAGGAATGTCACTCTGAGATTGGCGCAGTTGAAGGCACACCTTCACTGGGGCAGTGCTTTAAATGGGCCGGTACCCACCGGTACTGAGTACCAGCACTTCTTATTTTCATCACCCTGAGTACCGGCACTTCTCTACGGCCGTGGAGAGTACCGGTACTCATGGAGGGTAGGCGCATTGGCCTCCAGTGGTAGTAGCCTGTCTCTTTGTTCAGCCAAATCACTTTTAAAGCCCTGAGCTGAGCCCCTGCAGAACTATTCAGCGGGGGCTGTTTTGCATGATATCACAGTGTTCGCCGTCATGCTGTGTTGCAAGGAATCGAGGCAGCCCAGTTACAGCACAATGAGGAAAGCCATAGGAGGTGAAAAGGGCTTTAATCCCACCTGATTCTTGTGTGAGTGTCTGCTTATGTGGGTCTGTTTGCCTGCTTGTGTGTGCGTGTTTTGTCAGAAATATGACAAAATAAGGAAAGGTTAAAATATTACTGTTTGACTTACATTTTGTATAAGGAATGAGCCAGATTTGTATACAAAAATACATTTCTCGTGTGTATTGCAACTAGTATATAAGCCGATAAACTTCGCATGTCTTGCATTTAGCCCCGCCCCTAGCCCCGCCCACTCGACACATCTAAATGAGTACCTGCACTATATTTTACCATTCAAAGCACTGACTCTTTCTTTTGAACATGAACGGGATATTCGAACAGGACGCTGATGGAGCGGTTCGCGGCACAGGAGCCGTTGATATCTTGGAACTGACCCTGGACCAAATAGGGTGCAGTTGCTAAACAAACTGATATATAGTTTGTTTCATCACTTCGCGAGTTTCATATTTGACTGATTATCTTTGCTGACAAACGACATATATTTCAGCCCTGATTAAGTCCATATACCTGGAGGAAACGCGTCGGCTGTCTGGCTGTTGTTTTTTAACAGAAAAAGAAGAATAAAGTTTCCAATCTATAACCAGAAATGGATGGACAGAGACTTTTTGCTTGATTGTTTGTGGTGCACTCCATATTGGTTATAAAATTTAACATTGGTCTTGGAGATTGCCCCTTGGGAGCAGCAGGGGCAGTGGAAGTGCACACTATCTGAGTTATTTGGCTCAGGATTTCGGACTTCTCTTTGGGGGATTGTGTGGTTTGGAGGTGCGTCACAAACACATCTTTGGTGTGTAGGGTTGGCTTGCTGTTCCACCTTGGAGATATAAAGCACTGACTGGGGGTGACAACCATTGGACAGTCTTGTGTAGTCCACCCACGCGTACATGTGGGCCCTCCATGATCCATGTCACCTGCTGCAAAGTGATGTCATGGGCAATGACGTAAGTGAGGAGAGCTGTCTGCCCCACGCACAGATGGCGCGTCAGCTCAACAGACCCAGCACTGAGGGCAGCAGGGGTCACATGTGCAGGGGCAGCTGTGCCTGGTGTGAAGGACACCCTATCCCTCATACCTCTGCCGACACATTTTGCACCAGTGGAAGTGGATGGGAGGGTGGGCATTGGCCTCCGCGTGGCTGAAGAAGACCCAGAGTCCACGTCCCCCGTGTCATCCAACATGGATGCATCACCTCTGTCCTCAGATGATGCCGAAATAGCCCACTGGGCCTGTGATTCATCCAGCACACATCTAGCCCCTCCGAGGCGCAGGTCACAACTGTCTCACTCAGCAGCTGTGCAGCTGCAACATCCAAAGCCACCCCACTGTTGAGCATCCCCTGTCCCTCAGCACCCAGGGGAGATGCCACATGAGAGTGAGCGAGGTGCTCCCACTCATCTGGCATCAATAACACTGACATGTCCAAGGAAGGCAGCACAGAACATACCCAAATTCACATGTTGCACGATACATGTGCAATTGTATACAGCCACCACAATCAACACCCAATGGCTGGCATACAGGAAAGGAATCCGCTAATTAGTGCCATGAATGTCGTGCACATCGCACTACACCCGGCCTGTGTCACCCTGCGACCATAGCCCCAACTCGCGTTGTGCACAACAACTATCCTGATGGTGGCAAGGATGACCACAATGAAATTAGGCCAAACACATATCTGCATGGAGCAGAATGGGAAACTACACACACAGACTGCAACATGAGAGCCCACAATGGCCATGAGCCCATGCCATCCACCTGTCGTTCACACGAGCACAACTGTTGTTGCACGGTGTGCCGGATGTGTAAGTACCAGAGACATGAGGTGAGGCATCGCACACATATGTCCGAACGAAATCAGAGTAGGCACAGTGCCCCTAACATACATGTGAATAGCCTACTCCAGCCTACTACAGGTTGTACCTGAGGGCTACGACTCCGAGTGCATTGGGAATGCAGAGTGCCCAAATTGCATCTTAAGCCCCCGGACTAGCATATTCATTTCAGATGCACACAGCACAGACCACAGTTACAACACACTGCATCACAAAACACACATCACATTACCCAGATCATGGGTAGGCTGTGGACACATGCTGCCTCTCACAGCAAAAGACACCATCCCACAGAACTGTAAACTTGCTTGCTGCTGATGCCCCAACAAACGTGCATCCGGCACAGGCCGTGGGACTGTCAAGATGCAGACCATTACTGGTGAAATGCAGCGCCGTGCTGACCTGACAATACGAGGGGGCATCCCCCGATTCGTCAACGCCACGTAGTGGTCCATCGGCAGATGCCGTCACACCCTTTGTGGAATTGGCTGCACTGGCAGTCACACACACACAAAGGCATCAACTTGGTAGCAATGGCTCATCACAAGTCCTAGGGCTGGAGGAATTCAAACTGCAGGGATGGTGCACAGGAGGCTTGGAATGTCACTAATGCACTTCTCAACATCACCCACATCCACCAATCACAGTGGCATGCTGCTGACCCATCCCAAATACTCCGAGACGTGCAAAAGAGCCAGGAAGTAATCGGACATGGCCTAACAGCATGTGTACACCACAACGTGAATGCATGCTGCTGGGAGTGTGTACACAGTACCTGTCCAACCCATTCACATGCAGGTTGACAGCACATCGAGCAATGTGTAGTCTGCCCACATCTACTGTCCATTGTCAGGTGGACCTACAAAAAGATCACAAGGCAACACATCTGTGTGGGTGTACCCACTGTGACCAACACTGCGCAACCATCAACGTACTCGCACTGTGCATGGCCCACCCCGCAAAGGAGCTCACATTCAGTGCCACTATCTCTCACACACATCCCTATCACGAGGCATGGTGTGTCCAATCGACAGTGCTGAGTTAGCGCTTATCCGGAGGGTCCTGAACAGAAGACACATGTAACCCACTTGGCAGTCTGTGTTGTCACCTACTGGCATTGTGCTGTCAATGTGCAGGCCAGGCCTGCTGGGACTGAGAAGGGCAGCATGGCACCAGCCTGCCATTCTCACGAGCAACAAGTGCTCTGAGACCTGCATTGCCAATTGGCTGTGTCACTGGATGTGTGACATGAAGTTGCCATGTACCACCACTCGGGAGGGACATATATGGCAAAGCGCCCGAGAGCTCACATACCCCTGCCAGCTGCAGTAAGCATGGTGAGCAGTGCATGTTGGAACCCCACAGGCTCTGACTCATAGTGCTGCGGATCAACGACATGTGTGTCCCCCACATGCACTCCCACACACACTGTGGTTGTCTCACACACACAACTTTTGCAAGGGATAGCCATGTGCACTGTGCGTGGAGCTCGGAATCCAGGATCTCCAGCTCCTCGCTGGTGAGTGGACCTGGACATATCTTCAGCGTCATCGACGTTAAGGTGGACAGGTGGCAGCAGCAGGTGTTGTTGAGGGATGCCAGGCTGCAGTCCCTGGTAGCTGTGGTAATGCCGGTCTCACTCCCACAGTCATATAGCCCCCTGGGGCAGTTTCAGTGGGTCCAAGCAGCTGCAATTTGTGTACCATGTCTGCCTGTTTAAATTGCAGACAATGGCCTGCTCCCAGCTGGCCCGGGACGCTTACCTCCATAGTGGAACACGCAGGGTGCAACCGCGAGGGCCATTGTAGTTGGCCGTAAGGGCCTGGCCCATGGCGGGTACAGTCCGCTGATGCCATGTGCACTACACAGTATGATGTGAGCAATGCATTTGCAGGTGTGGACATGACTTGTGTGTGGGAGCAGGTCCACACTGGACAGGGCCACAACATGCTGTGTGCATGGGCAGGGACGGCCAGTGCTCAGCCTCCACATGTCTGTTGGCACATCATCATGTACACATTGGCATGGGAGCATGGGATATGCATATGCACACACATGCCATCTTTCACTATGTACATCTCCCACTTGGCACGTGCAACATTACGTGTCACTTGTGATGTGTATTTGCAATAACACAGCTGTGTTGTCATGGAGCTGTCAATGTGTACACCTGTCAATGTGTTTTGGAGGTGTGATCCGTACAGTGCTGTACATAGGGTGAAGTAGGGACATCAATGACTGTCTCATATCCCCTCGTGCAACAGGACCCACTTGTTTTTGCCACTCAGCCTGTGTCCATAGCGTTGTTGGTGTGTGCCATACTCACCCAGCCTCGGAAGCTGTGTCAGGCACAGCAGCTAGTTATATTGCCGTGGTGTTTCCGCTTCCCAAATATGCAGTCTGATATCATCATCATGCCTTACAAGTTTTTAAGGCCTAAATCCCCATGTGCATGCTCATAGCAATGGTTTGTGTCACTGCTCATTGCTATTGGTAAGGGGACCTGTGTAAGTGTATTGTGGCTGTGCTGTCCCTACTTGTCAGCTGTTCTGTGATTCAATTGCTTTGTCTGTAATTCGTGTTTTGTGTATGTGAACATGCCATGTGTTGTGTTGCATTGACATGTGTCCACTTCCATCTTTCCTTGGAGGAGACCAAACATACAGCGCCCCTACCAATTGCTGTCAGACATGGAGGATGTGGAGGTAATCCGGAAATTCCGTCTGGACCGACCCACCCTACATCGCCTATGTGCCTTGTTGGAACCCCACCTCCGTCCTCGCAGGGTCTATCCAACTGCATTTACCCCCACGGCTAAGGTGATGGCTGCACTGCATTTCTTCGCCACTGGGTCATTCCAACACACAGTGGGCAGTGGAGGTGGGATGTCCCAGCCCATGTTCAGCATGGTGCTACGGGATGTACTGTCAGCTATGATGCTGTACAGGAACCGGTACATCCGATTCCCCAGGGCTCGTGATTTGGCGGCAGTGAAGGGTGCTTTCTATGCCCTTAGACGGTTCCCCCACGTTGTTGGTGCAATTGATTGCACCCATGTTGGCCTTGTAGCACCACAGGACACGGAGCACATATATAGGAATCGGAAGCACTTCCACTCCCTGAATGTGCAAGTGGTGTGCCTTGCAGACATGGTCATTACACACGTGTGTGCGAAGTTCCCAGGATCGGCCCATGACTTGCACATCATGCGCAACAGCATCCTACCACGTCTGATGACCAATCTGCAACCGGACCGTGCTTGGATTGTTGGTGAGTATGTGTACTCGTGTAGCGTGCTGGGTGTGCGATGCTGTCTTGTGTACAGTTGGAATTGTAACGAGTCTCGGTATTCCTCACACCCAGGTGACTCTGCTTATCCGAATGGGCCTTGGCTGCTCAGCCCATTACGTCATCCTCGGACACCAGCTGATGTCCGCTACAATGAGGCACATGGGAGGGCCAGACGTGTGGTGGAGCTGACTTTTGGCCTCCTGAAGTCCAGATTCAGATGCCTGGACCGCCCCGGGGGTGCACTGGCGTACTCCCCACGGAAGGTGTGCCAGATAGTTGTGGCATGCTGCATGCTGCACAATCTGGCTATTCGCAAGCAGATCCCCCTAATAGTGGATGACGGTGATCAGCCAGGGCCCCCGCCTGCAGACCAGGACGGGTCCAGTGACGAGGACAGTGGAGAGGAGGAAGCTGTGAATGTGCATCAACAGCTCATCGCACGCTACTTCACTTGACGGTGAGTGACCATGTACGACGGCTGATGTAGCTGTAGTTGTGCAGGTGTATGTGTGCATTGTGACGGAGGCCTTTTGTTCACTGAGTGCTGTGTGGCAATGGTCCATGTCCAGGGTAGTATGCCACTGACAGTGGCTGTGGCATTGTGCCCTGTTGCTCTGTGAGATGTGTGTACATTGCTTGTAGTTGGTGACAAGTACTGTGTGATGAGTGTGTGACACACTCATTCAATGGACTCTTGTTCTGGTTTTCACCCCTAGGTCCCTACAGCCTCTCCTGGCCTATCGACATACCACACAGCAGAGGCATTTCTGATCATGGTGGCGGTTGCACATCGTTGAATAAACACAGGGCACATACAGCAGAATGTGATCAAGGTGTATTTATTTACAGCGGTGACATGTGATTATGGGCAAGGTGATGACAAAAGTGGTGCATGCTGTGACAATGAGTTGACGGTCATGGCTGCATGATGGTCAAGGTGTACCCATGAAGTTCTATGTCCATAGTCCAACAGACACATGCCATTCACATGGCAGTGTGGGGTAGGATCGTAGTACAAGTCAATGCAGTAGGTGGTCAAGGTGGCTGGCTGACTCACTGGCGTTTGGTGCGTGCGAAGTCCTCTCTGGACACCTGTTTCCTCTTCGGACGGCCCCTTCCACGTTTGGAAGGGGGGGGGTTGTGTTGGTGGGCTGCTGGTGGTGGCTCAGGACTGCTCACTCGCTGTGGACGCAGGGGAACTCGATGTTGCACGAACCTGCGCCACAGCACGTGGTGGCGGAGGTGGTGTGGCTGGCCTTGCTTGGGCCCTCACCACCACCACCAGCTGGCCCATGAGGTCCACAAGTTGGTCCATACGGGTCATGAATTGCTATCAGACACAAACCCATTGTCCTTGGGCCTCTTCATAGGCCCCAAGGACTCTGGCGATTTGCGGCAGGGCTTGGCTCCCAGGCTCAGATGGCGTTGGCCTGACCCTGCTCCTCCCACCAGTACTGCTGCCACCGACCTGCCCACTCGCCACATTGGTCACCACGGTCCTCTGTCTGGCTCCCAGGCTCGAGCCCGACGGGCGTGCCACCCCTTGCACAGGTGCTGTGGCCAGGGATGGCGTGGTGGTGCTGGTTGCGGCGGTGGTGGTGGTTGCGGCGGCGGTGGTGGCCGCAACGACCGTGGCAGCAGGGGTCTGGGACTGGTCAGCAGCCCTGGGTGATGTGTTGGTGGGTAGGAGGGGCCCTGGGGAGCGGTTGGGCCCTGTCACTCCAGATGGGCCTGCTCGGTGGTCCTCGTCCGAAGAGGTGTCCAGCTCTTCTACATCCGTGAGTCTGGGTCGGGGGCTTGCGGACTGGCTGTGCTGGCTGCTGTCTCCCTCTCCAGCATCCAGCTGTTCGGCACCTGTGGGGAGAATGAGATAGGTTATTGTGTTGCACCTTGCAAAGTTTGTATTGGTTGTCTGACATTCACAGTTCGTGCACTGTCGTGCACAGGTTTCCCAGAGGCGTGTGTGTGGATGTACGATGTGTGTATGCGTGGGCAAGGCAATGGAACTGTGTGATGTGATCATGTGGCATGGGACGGATTAGCAATGACAATCGGTGTGTGTTGCTGTACGCCTACATTAAGCCTGGGCGTAGTTCGCGAAGTAGCGCTACGCGAAGCTACGCAAAGTGCAGTTCGCACTACGCGAGCTACGCGTAGCACTACGCGAACTGCGTAGTGCGCTGTTCGCAATGATTGCACAGTGCCGGATGCTTGTCCGCACTGTGCAATCATTGAAAACGGCATCTTGCACAGTGCGAGCTGTCTCTTACTGCCGCTCGAGTAGATTTTTACTCGAGCGGCAGCTTTCAACGCGGACTGGTAGTTTCTCATCGCGAGCGGTCGCGAGCATACGCGACAACTCGCAATGAGAAACCTGACCTCCCCGCGTTGAGAATCTCGCCGGGAGGTTTATTTTCCACGCTCGCGATCGGCAACTTGATGTTGCTGATCGCGAACGAGGAAAAAGTCTCGCCGGGATGTCATTTTGCTTGCTCGCGGTCGCCAACTTGACGTTGAGGACCGCGAGCAAGCAAAAAATGACCGCTGCACTACGCTACGCTACGCTACGCGTGTTTGCACTGTGCTACGTGCAATTCGCGTAGTGCGAAGTAGCGCAAACTTCGCAAACTACGCGAGCGTAGCGTAGTGCTTTGCCCAGGGTTATCCTACATTTTGTGGCTTGGGTGTATGCGGGCTCCAGACCCATCGATGCTTTTGAGATGTAATATGGTTTTGGGGGACTAATGAAACGCTTCGACACGCAGGTTGAAAGTGGGGTACAGCCCCCTCAACGCTTTTCAGGTGGAATATGGTTTTGAGGTTCAAATGGAACGCTTAGAAACGCAGATGGCAAAATGGGGTACAGCCCCCTCAACGCTTTTGAGGTGAAATATGGTTTTGGGGTTCAAATGGAACGCTTAGAAACGCAGATGGCAAAAGGGGGTACAGCCCCCTCAACGCTTTTGAGGTGAAATATGGTTTTGGGGTTCAAATGGAACGCTTAGAAATGCAGATGGCAAAAGGGGGTACAGCCCCCTCAACGCGTTTGAGGTGGAATATGGTTTTGGGGTACATACTGTGACATATGGGTGCAGAACGGGACATGTGTTTTGGCAACATGACACTGCAGAGACAAAGGTGTGTGTATGTCTAACATACCCAGCATATCTGCTCACTGTTATCATTTATGGACATTACACTGCAAGCATTGTAGTGAGTGAGTGATGGTTGTGTGCCACACAACGTATTGCAGATGGGCCAATTCCTTGGTGTGCGTGCTACCCTCAGCCATGTGCAGCAATGCAGTGCTCTTGGGGTGTTGACTATATTATGTATGTTGTTAATCACAGTGTGACGTGCGCTTCAGTCACTGCTGACACATTATTTGTCATGGGCAGGTATCTTTGCTCAACTGCTGTATGAGGGCCAGCTGTTCCGATGACATACCTTTCATGACACTGGGGCTGACAGATGAGATGGATGATATGTTGAATGTGCATTGTGTGGCTGTGTGTTTCATGGGTCCAGTGGTGTTTATGTGCATTACTGGGGTTCCACACTGTTACTTCTAGACAGGTTAGACTTACATGGGCGATGTTGTACGTTGTGAGGGGAACAGGCAGTAACGACTACATGGACAAGACTTCGATGGTGTTGCTGATGTGTGTGATGAGTGGCACAGTGCCCGCCGTGTGGGTCAGTACTCCAGTGGGACTTGTGCATGCAGTCGTGGCTCCTTAGGTGTTGCTGTATTTGTGATGGCTCACGTGGGCTATGACTCTGTAATACATGTCCGTGTGCACATTGGTCACATGATTATGACAGGGAGCAGTGCTGCGTGTTCCTCTGCTACGTGACATGTCCCATGTGTTAGTCGTAATACAGTCCTCATGCCTACAGACACCCCGCCCTGTACAGTTGTCCACCTACTGGTTGGTTTGGAGTACGCAATGCAATGGTTGCCACATGGTTATGGGAGGGAGGGGTGCTCCATGTTGCTGGTCTGTGGGAGTGGGGGCGGTGTTGTGTGATGTGGTGATGACTTACCGCTCACAGACACCCCTGCATGTAGGGTGTGATTTCTACCTGTCGGGTGAAGGTGTGCACTGCAGTGGCTGACACATGGGTGTGGGGTGTGCTCCACCTTGCTGCGCTGTGGGACTAGAAGCCTGGTGGGTGTTGTACTTCAGCTGTCCCCCCTCCCACCCACTGACTTTGTGTTCCGGCTACTTACCTGTTACTTGTCGGTTGGTGCAGCTATGGCTGACACATGGGTGTGGGGTGTGCTTCACCTTGCTGTGCTGTGGGACTAGGAGCCTGGTGGGTGTTGTACTTCAGCTGTCCCCCCTCCCACCCACTGACTTTGTGTTCTGGCTACTTACCTGTTACTTGTCGGTTGGTGCAGCTATGGCTGACACATGGGTGTGGGGTGTGCTCCACCTTGCTGCGCTGTGGGATTAGGAGCCTGGTGGGTGTTGTACTTCAGCTGTCCCCCCTCCCACCCACTGACTTTGTGTTCCGGCTACTTACCTGTTACTTGTTGGTTGGTGCAGCTATGGCTGACACATGGGTGTGGGGTGTGCTCCACCTTGCTGCGCTGTGGGACTAGGAGCCTGGTGGGTGTTGTACTTCAGCTGTCCCCCCTCCCACCCACTGACTTTGTGTTCCAGCTAATTACCTGTTACTTGTCGGTTGGTGCAGCTATGGCTGACACATGGGTGTGGGGTGTGCTCCACCTTGCTGCGCTGTGGGACTAGGAGCCTGGTGGGTGTTGTACTTCAGCTGTCCCCCCTCCGACCCACTGACTTTGTGTTCTGGCTACTTACCTGTTACTTGTTGGTTAGTGCAGCTATGTCTGACACATGAGTGTGGGTGTGAGGAGTGCTCCTTCTGGCGCTTCTGGAGTACAAGGGGACCTGGTGGGAGTTGCGGTGCTGGCTGACTGTACACATGCCCCCATGGTTTTGTTAGTTGGTAGCTTTGGGCTGAGTGTGTGGGAGTGTCTGTTGCATGTGTGAGTGATGTCTTGTGTATTGTGTACTGGACATGGGGGTGTTTGTCCCTCGGAGCTATGGCATTGTGGTAGTGCATGTGAGTACATAGCAGTGTGCTGGTATACATTTGTTTGTACTTACCAGCCTCCACTCCCCCTGGTATTCCGGTGAGACTCTCCGGATGTAGGATGCCTCGCACCTTCTCCTCCCACGCCTTGAAGGTCTTGAATGGCGCGGGATTTCCTCCACCAGTCCTGTCAGCCAGCTGCCGATTCTTGTCCTCCTTCTTTTTGACCACTCTTTTCATGTCGTGCCACCTCTTGGTGATTTCTGCTCTGTTGCATGGCACGTTCCCGACTGCATTGACCTGGTCTACGATCCTGCTCCACAACCGGTTTCTGGTGGCTACTGGTGTCTGTTGGACCTGGTTGCCATAGATTTGTGGGTGCACCTTGATGATCTCATCGACCATGACCGGCAGCTCAGTGGAAGTGAACTTGGGCATTCTCTGTGCTGCCATGGTGTGTGGTTTGGTGTTTGTGTTGCTGGTGCGGTGTGTGTGTGTGGTGTGTGAGGTGCAGGGGGTTTGTGGTGCCGGTGTTTGGTGGTGGTGGTGGTGGTGGTGGTGATGGGTGCGTGTCTGTGGTGTGCTGCTGTCCTTTCTGGCTCGCTGTGTTCTGTGCTCTCATCCTCAGTTTGTAGTGTTGCAAGGGATTGTGGTCTGTGAAGGGACTGCTTTTGTACTTACCTATGTGGGTGTGTCATGATGTGCTGTTGTTTTCAGGTGTGTTGTGGCTGGTGTTCTGGGATTTGTAGTTTTTTTGTTTGTCCAGGGGGGATGTGTTTTCGGGATGTGTACTGTGTTTGGGTATTTGGGCGTGGCTTGCTGTGTGGACTTGTTGGCCATGTTGTGTGTGTTTCTTTGGGTCCGCGGATGGTTTCTGTGCAGGGACGTGGCCGCCAGGGCTTCCACCGTGTCCATTTTCATCACTGTTGTTTACGATGGCGGGCGGTGAATTTGTGGATTTACCGCGCTCATGTCGGGGAGATCCTAATTTCACGGCCGGTGTCTCGGTAGTCAGGGCGGGCGGTTTTGGGTTGTCATGTGGGTTTGCGTCCGTGGCGGATGGATAGACTTCGACTCGGACATGAACGGGCGGTATTTTGTGTGTTTTTTGCGCCGCGGGCGGTTTTCGCTTCGCAACATCGTGATTGCTCGGTCGGTTTTCACACGGTGTAGGCGGGCGGATTTTTGCCGCTATGGTAGATGGCGGATTTTATTCCGCCCGGTATTGTAATGGACACCTTAGGGTTGATTTTTGTAGATGTCTCCAGAGACTCTGGTTAAAATGGTAATAGCAACCCTGGATTGCTGTGTGTGGATAATTTTTCAGTATAGCATTTATCATGGCTATTTCAAAATCAATAATTATTTTTGAAGGAAAATAATTATTGCTGCTTTCTTTTATTTTAGTGAGTATATCTATGTAGGTAGTTTGCTGTTTATTTGGTAATAGGGCATAGATGAATGGAATATTTGAATGTTGGTACAATCCATGCACTGTGTACAGCTGGTAAAATGGTTTTGGACAGACTTTGAAAGTTCCATCCATCATCCAGGTGTCACATTGCTGTAATTTAAGTAAATTGTTTGAAGTAGCAAACATAATTATTCTTTTATCTGGACATTTGTTATCAAAAAATATAAATGGTTCTTTAGTGTGAGTGATGCTTAATTCTGGTGGAATAACTACTTCTGCAAATGTTTTAGGGGCAGGTATAGTACTTGTAGTTGCTTTTTTGTCTGGCAATAGTTCTTTTTAAAGAAGCTATGGACGGTAATTGTCCTGATGCATGTTGAGGGACTTTTAATAGTTGCTCTTTTAGTATTTGGGTAGTTTGTTTATCAGTACTAGTGCTTGCTTCTTTTATACTTTCAAGAGCATCTCTAACCTCAATCTCTGTTATGTTTGGGGGTGATTATGTTCTTTTACAGAAAGAACAGTAGTTTCATGAGTAGTAGCTCTTCCATAGCATTTGTTAGAGTAGTATTTGCTACACTTCCAAAACACTTTAAGGCCAGTTTGTTTCTCCTGTGTATACACATACCCCATTTAACATAATAGCATTTTATTTTTTTGTGACATTACAAATTCTGCACCTTCAGTCATGTTGTTTTGTTTTATGCTAGGGAAAATTAAAAAACAAAATGTTTAATATAATAAATAACACATATTTATTAAATACAGTGACATTTCAGTCAATATACTTACAATGTTTAGTTTGATGTAAATAAAAATGTGCAGGAAATGATTTCAAGCTTTATTTTCTATTTTCTTGATGTAATTTCTGTTGAGAAGAGAAAACAAACATTTTAATAATTTGATTATATTGTTTGTAGATGATAGGCATTTTAGGGGAAAAGGGTTATTTGGGTGGGTATTTAAGGTTGTTTAATAATTGAAAATTATATACTTACTTTTTAATTGTATTTAGTTGGTTAGTTGTTGTAGAATTATTTTGGAAGCATTTGCTGTTTGCTGCAGAGGAGATAGATGAAAAAGAAAATATATATTAGTGAATAATGTTTAGAAAATATTTTTAGGTAGGTTTGGTAAAAAAAATAATATACTTACATTTATTGTTCTTTTATTGGTGAGTATTTTGAAAATATTTTTCTGGCTTTCTAAGATATCTGTAGAGGTGATATAAATGTAAGGAATGAAAGATTACTAAATTAGGTCTTAGAAATAATTATTGTTGAACAGTAGTAGTATTGTTATTTTTTAAATACAGTTTTACTTACTTAGTGCAGTTTTAAAGATTTCTTCAGTAATGAAAGTTTTCTTTCAAGAAACAGTTGGGCAAAGTTTCACCTTCTTCTTTATTGTAGGTTAGAAGTGTAAAAGAGATGTATATTTTTGATGTTTATTTAGGGGTCGATTCCGATTCGGGCCGGAAAAATCTCTGTCCGAGCCGGACCCGGAGAGATTTCCGACCGAATCGGACTCTGGCAGTCCGACCGAACAAGTATGATGCATTCGCATGCTATCGGGCTCGATTCGGTCGGACTCCCATTGAAGTCAATGGGAGCCGGGCGTACAACGCGTACGCGGGCTCCCATTGACTCAATGGGTGCGAGGCGAACAAGGGCGCCCCTGCAGCGGGTACGCGTCGAAGCGGTTCGCGCCATACACGCACAGGTAGGGGGACCCATGGGTCCCCCCTGTATGCGCCTCGCGCGGGTATGCGTACAGGGGGGTCCGACGTGGACCCCCAAAGTCCGTCTCCGACAGCTCTTTCGAGCCGGACGGCACGAGTCGGTCGGACTGCTCGAAGCGCGCATCGTACTTACCCGGCCGGAGAACGACTCCATTGCGCGAGGCGATCCCTGTCCGTTCGAGTCGGTCGGAGCGTGTTGATCCCGCGTACGAGTCGGCCGGCGATTTCGCGGGCGCTTGCATCGTACTCGCTCGGCCGGACGCGCGTTCGAATCGGTCGGGAAACAGGGCTCCGAATCGGATCCGGTTAAGCCGAATCCGATTCGGAGCACTACCGGCCGAGATCGGAATCGACCCCATAGTGTTTATTTAGTTGGTTGCTTTATGTTATTGGTGTATTTTAAAATGTTAGTATTTGATTTGATGAAGTTAATTGTTTTTATTGTTTTGGCTGTTTGTTTCCATATAAGGGAAACGCTAATTAATAAACTGTTATTAGAAAGTAATTATTTTTTCTTTTTGCTTTTTTAAAATATTTTAAACATTGTTTTCAATGTGAAATGATGCAAGCATTATATATTTTACAGCTTTTATTTTATTACTGTAATTGTTTTAGAGAAAAAATTATTTTTATATATTGATGTGTTAGATAATTATTTTATTATGTTGTTTAAGTGTTTTATATTGTTTTATAATGTGAATTTATATTTGGTGATAAAGATATATTTAATTGAGCACTTTTTCTATAGTCGATATTTTAAAAAAGTCGATAATATTGATGTCTATATTTTGGTATTCAATATTTTTGTCATTTTGTATGTTATTTAAATTTAAACGATATTTTATTTAACGATATTTTGTATTTTGATATTGTGGTGTACGATATTTTTTATATACGATATTGTGTACTCAATATGTTTGTATTTTTATAAATAAGTATTGGTAGTCGATATTATGACGCCGATATTTTGTATATTCGATATTTTTGTTGTCGATATTATGTCAGTGATCCGCTCAGTATACCACTTTGCCGATGACGTTCTGAAAAAAGGCTTTCTATCAACAAGCAAACAATGACAGGTGCTGTCACTTATGCCGGTGTTTGCAGATATTTTCTGAATGGAGCCATGCAAGGTCATAGGATTTAGGTACAGTGAGTTTATGAGCTGGGCTCCTACAAAAAGGAGAGATTTTGCTCTGCAGGATTTTAAGTTCAATTTGGCCTGAACAGTTAGGATTGTATTGTTTTATTGTAGCATATGGGTTGGAGTGTAACACAGTAAGAACAGTGACTGAAGATATTTTGGACCAGTTCCCCCTCCAAACTTTGCAGAGATGTTGCAACTGGAACCAAATACAGGACTTTGAGGGCAGGGTGGTCTGGGAGGATTTCTTTTGGTTGAAACAGAGTTTGATTGCTTCATTTTGCAGTCTCTGGAATTTCAATATCTCTTTATCTACACTGAAGTATAGAATACACAGCAGAAATCCATTCTTGTAAGCATCAGCGCTCTGGTAGCATCAATGCAATGGGGCAACTGAAGGAGCAGGAGGATCCTTCCCAGCAGCATGATATGACAATTCATTCATTCAAAAAATCTTTATTCGATTCAAAGAATCATCAAAGCATTTCTTAAATATTTTAAAACACATCACACATAATTTCCACAGATATGTACATTAAGAATTATCCTCATCAATGTATATAATAGAGTATATTTACACAGATTGAGGTTTTTAATTTATCTAAGTTCTAAAAATTATTTACCCGCTTGTAATATTTATAAGGAAGGACATCTAAAGTATAATACGTTTTTGGTAAAATCACTCTGCTTGAATTGGATTGAGTCAAACCACTTAATGCATATTAAGATACAATAATACAAAAGATCAGGCCTAAATCTAGAGTTTAAAATTTTAAAACTTTTGCCCTCTCTTTTTCCTTATATAACTAATGGTCAATAAAAATCTGCTGACACCAAATACAATGAGTTGAGAGTTATCTGTTTTTAATATTCGCAACATCCCATTGTATTTCCTAACATTCAAGCTTCTGTCGAGCGGTTCTATCCATTTTCTTCTCGTCATTACATACGCTGGGCAAAAAATACAACATGTGCAATATCCTCCTTTCTTCCCAATTGACATAAATTGCACTTGGGATCCCCATCCTTAGATTGTGGCGTAACCCATTTGGATGTAAAGACATTTATCTGAAGTATTTCATATCTAGATTTCCGATATAATGTCTTTGCTAGTTGAGGTTCAATTTCATCCAAAATTGCTCAAAGCATGGGGTCGTTTTAAACAGTAGGAATTGTGTAGTAAGCCTTCCTGATGTGCTATTTAAAGTGACTTTGTGGCAAATAAAATTCCAGAAAATGTGCTTGATCTCACACTTTGATTCGGGTGTCAGCAACCTCGAATTTGTCCAGTATCTGCTCAGGCTTAGATCAAGTAGCCATTTTCGAATGTGGGCCAACCAGGAAAAAGTGACATGGGCATCCAGTTCGAATAGCTCACTCAAGGTTTGTCTATATGTTTCTAATTCCACTTTTGTCCAAATTCTGACCCAGTATGACAATGTTCTCCAGATAGCTAGATGTTCCAGTCCTTTTATGCCCTTATCATACATCAGAGGGGTCACTGGGGTATGTCGGGGCAGGGCCGAAAACATTCTCAGGATTTTGTTTTCCCAACAATTAATGGGTAGAGGGTTTCACCACCCCATAGCTCTGAGCTATACAGGGCAGCGGTTTGAACTCTAAATTTATATACTTCCAATGCGGGTGTGATAGCTTTTGACCTAGTTGAGTAATGTTTCTTTACAATGGGGACAGAATTTTGCATTAGAATGGCCTTTGATTTCTTTATTTGTGGAATCCATGAGATTTTAGAATCAAGGGTAACCCCCTGGTATACAAAGTTGGGAACACGCTCCAAGGTCACCCCATTCAAAGTTATTTTGTTTTTAAAACATTTATGTGGTCTCATAGTAATGTATTTTGTTTTAATGGGGTTTATTTCTAAACCTTCAGATTTACAGTATTTGTTAAGACTATCAAGTAGGTTTTGTAAGCCCCTTGGTGTTTGAAACAGCAAAATTGAATCGTCCGCAAATGTTAAGGCGCAGATATGGGTCCCACCAAGCTTGGGAGAATCATGGGAGGATTTTTGCAAATGCTGAACCAAATCATTTACATATAAAAGAAACAAGGTTGGCGCCAGGACGCAGCCCTGGCGCACACCCCTCCTAGCTGGAACCTCATCTGTGAGCTCCCCTCCATTGCCCCAGCGTACCTTAGTGAAGTTGCCCTTGTGTAACCTTATGATTTGGTCTAGAATCTTCACTGGTACCCCCTGTTGGTATAAGCTTTCCATAACGGATCCCTTGGAATCGAATCAAATGCTGCTTTTAAGTCAATAAAAGCAACATATAAATGACCAGCTCTTAACTTTGTGTACTTCCAGGCTAGAATTACAAGTCTCAAAACTTGATCAATTGTACTCAGTGGCGGCTCGCCGAGGGAGTGGTGCGGGGCGGGGTAGGCGAGGGGCAGGGTGGGGAGGTAGTGGACTCTGACTTATGACGGACACTACTCCCTCTGAGTTCTGTCCGTCGTATGTCTGAGTTCACTACCCTCTCACCCTGCCCCTCCCCCGCCCCACCGTCCCGCACCACTCCCTCGGCGAGCCACCACTGATTGTACTTGTTTTCCTTCTAAAACTAGCCTGGCAAAGTGAGAGTACATCTTTTTCCATTATCCAGTAATTTAACTTAGCCAGAATTTGCTTAGCATAGACTTTTTGCAGGATGCCTATCAGGCTTATGGGCCTGTAGTTTACAGGATCATCCCTGCAGCCCTTTTTATAGAAAGGAACTATCTCTGCACCCTTCCAGGATTCTGGAATCGGCTGTCCCCTGGCTACTGCATTACATAATAAATTTGTGTATGGCACCCACACTTCTGGAGCATGTTTTAATAAGTCCCCTGGTATCTTGTCGGGTCCGGGCGCCTTTGATGATTTAATAGCAGCTATAGCAAGTGTTGTATCTTCAATACTGAACTGCAAAGGCTCAGATTGTGCTCATGTCAAGGGCCCCTCAATAGCATTTGAAGGGTCTGTGTCTGGCTCATTAGGGGCGGCATACAGATTAGGGAAGTGTCTCTGCCATGTACTAGGGTCTACAAAGTGGTCAGAAGCTGTCTTATTTAGTTTGTTGCCATGGGCAATTATTCTCAAGAACATAGACTCGTCCTCAGTTTTTGAAGCTATTATAAGATCTTCCCAGCTAGCATCTTCCCAGTTTCTTAGGGCTACCTTCTGTCTATATTATATTCTTTTGCGTATGATCTCAGTTATATTTTTGGCCTTTAGGGCCCTGATAAGCCATCGTTTGGCCAATACACATTCCTTGTCAAACCAGGGATTCGACGGCTGTTTCAAGGCCCTGAGGTTACTTGTTCCTGTCTGGGGTTTAGTTAGATAGGGTTTTATATTCTCTACCAGTCTCTGGTGGATTTGTGTTATCTGTATATATTCAGGGCCTGGCTCCAGATAGGAAGTTAAAAGTTCACTAAAAACATAATATATATTGGTGAGTGGTTCAACTTGATCCATTATAGTGGGCCACTAAACTGACCGGCTGTTGTTGCTTACCAAAAGCTGCATACTATTTTCCCTCAGATCAGTTGGAGAAGTTGGGTAGGTGGAAAACCACTTCCCAAATAGATCTAAGCATAAAGGGAAATGGTCACTCTCTCCTCTTTTATCTACTTTGAAATCCTGTACATTTGCCCAATGGGCTGTGCTTATCATCACATAACCTATTCGTGATGAGGAATTTCCTCTTGAAAAGGTATTTGAGCATTCAAAATCTGAGGGGAACCGGCCGTTACATGCCCTCAGGCCTCTCTCAATGATGAGATGGTATAATTGCATGGCTGAAATGGAGCACCCCACCGTATTTTTTGCCATGAGGAGGGGGATCCCCCTGGCTAAACCTTCCTCCTCGAAAATAGTATCTAATCCTATCATTGATTCATAGCAACAATTAAAGTCGCCCCCCACTAAAATAACTCCATTTGATTCAATAGGTTCAAGAACCTCTTCAAGTTGCTGTATTAGCAATGATTCTTTCGAGCGCTCCCTTGGTCTTACATATATATTAAAAATATATATCTGTGTCTTGGTCGGGAACTTGAGTTTCAGTCCCAAAATATCTTTTAAGCCAGTGGGCACAGTTTCTATAGTGGATTTATATTAAATTTTGTCCAAACTATCAGCCCACCCGAAGGTCTCCCTCTTTTTGACTGTAGGGCTTCTATGCTGAATGTTCTATACCCTAGCTTGTATTGTGGCTCTCTTGCCCAGGTCTCCTGGAAAAGGCATAGATCGAACTTGTCGATGTATTCCTGCCAATCTGGCTCAATACGTTTTTGATTGAGCCCGGCTATGTTCCAGGAGATCATCTTCATGGATTCTGGGGCTGGGTCGGTGGACGTAGAAGATGGATAACCAAACCTAGTTATCCAGCCACTCCCCTCTATTTCATGGGCATTAGTTACCCTAGTTTCTTGTGAGTATGACCTCTCTGAATGGGCGTCATGATTAGCTTGGTAACCAGATTCTGACAATTCATATTTATGGTTATGAAATGAAGCCAACAGAACACTGGAATACACAAGAGGAGCACAACACCCATGCAAACCATAACTCCCACACTAAGTGCAATATTCAGGGCCTCACCCTTAATGAATCAGATGCAATTACAAATAATGTAAATCATCTTACAGATATAGTAAATGTCACATTATACTTATCACTTTGACAGAGACAACTATAGGTGTAGCATCATTAACTGATTTCTTTATGTGTTCTTTATTTGCATTTCAGCTTTGGGTGTTGTTGTTTATTGGTAACTGTGGTGAGGTCATAAGCAGTGCATTTGGTGCGCGCGTTATGGTTTGCTGGCTGTTGTGTAAGTTATTGTTTGTGCTTTTCTTTTTTAGTGGTTTCAATAACTGTAGCTGTATTTTACCGTGTTTTGTAAGTGAATTTCAGAGGCTTTTTTAAACATACATTGTGTATTATTGATTATTTGATTATAAACAAAGCTGACCATAATTTTAATGTGACCTTTGTGTTTGAGTTCCCTGCTCCCAACAATCATTGGGTGGCCAACTCCGCTGTGCAGTGCCTTCAGTCGCCTGCAGCAGGGAGTTGACCTCTGACCAGGCTCTGTGTCCAACCCTCTGTGAATGGTCAACACTCACAGCACACCTATTTGGACTGTGCCCAGCAGAGGTGGGCCACAGAGCCTGTTTTCCTGAAATAGCAGCTTGCAATGCAAATGATTGCATCTAGAATTCTTAGATTAAAAAAAAATTGTGAATAAATTGCTGATAAAGCAATGTACAATGCTGTGGCTGCAGCGTTTACCAGAAAATATTTAGGTTTACTGCATTTGTCAGATAAATTGCTGCATAATTTGCTAAATTTGCAGATTTCCCAATATGTTGTTTCTAGCTAAAATGGCAAAAGGTAACACTAGCAGAGATCATTTTTGAAGCATAATTCAGATATCTACATAAATTGACCTTTCATGCTGCTTGATGCTAGTAGCTTAGTTAATGGTAAAACTCTGCAGAGTGGCTTATGACTGTCATTATGATAATGAAATCCACGTTACACAGGGAACTCATACATGTAATATTTAGAGTACACATAACGGATTACCATGTAATGTTCTCCAGTATTGTCACCGAGTGATTTTGGTGACATCACTAGCCATGGGGCTTAAGGCTGCAAGCTTTATTAGGTGTACAGACAAAATATGGAAGAAAAAATATCGTGTGGACAAAAGATTGTGTCAAGAATATCGATGTCAAAAATATTGTGAAGGTACATTTCTATAGGTAGGCAAAGTTTGATTATATATAACTCCACTTATATGCACCTTGACAATATATATATATATATATATATATATATATATATATATATATATATATATATATATATATATATATATATATATGTATATATATATATATATATATATATATATATATATATATTCACTGAAAAAACTATAGGTTTCAGGCACGTTATAGTTAGAAATTAGCATTTAAAAAACCTTAGAAATTCACTGAAAAAATCATAGGTTTCAGGGGCGTTATAGTTAGTTGGACATTTCACTCGTACAAAACCATAGAAATTCCCCCGTTATAGTTAGTTCAGCTAACTATAACTCGCGCGCCCACAATGCACTGCTGATGACGTCACATATTACATCACTCATGACATGCTCAGTGACATCACTCATGACATCTCAAATGACATCTCAAATGACATCACTGATGGCATCATCCTTATGATAGAGTGGCAGACCTCCTCTCACCCTAATATAACCTTTGATACACACACTCAAAAATACAAACTAACATTTTCAAAACAATGGACAAACCAATACCAGTTACAACACACCTATTCAGTAATTCCAAGATCTATACACACATCCACTCATTCACCAACAGTCCCTATACAGTCACTCATACATGTACTCACTCATCATATGCACTCATGCACCTATACATCCTGTTACACACCGCCACTCATCCATAGAGTTACTCACACACATAGTCACACATGCAAACAAAGTATCAAACATCCATTTACTTGCATATACAGTTATACACACACTACCAAACTTACTTCTACAGAAGCTTACACATACTTACTCTCTTAAACAATCACTTATAGAAACACCTACTTATTTGTACAGGAACTCTTCCAATCTCTCACTCTCACATATACTCACTTATATACAGCAATACTCACATATACTAGTTTAAAACATATGTAGTTACTCATAAAGACACTATTGAGACAGTCATTCACTCACTAACACACCCATACACATACTCATCCACCTATACAGTATTTTTATTTTATTTTTTTATTTCAGTCCTGCACACATGCTGTCTTCAACACATACAAACAGTGAGTCACTCATTCATGCATCTATGCACTAAGTAATACCCCCCACCGAACCACACAGACACTCAGACACTCATACTGATACTCAAAAAACAACTAATAACCCATATAGACACTCATGTAGCTACTCACCAACCCATGCAGCCACTTATACACAAAGTGAGAGACTGATACAGATATTTTCATATTTAAACATTACTCACTAACCCATGTATTCATTAAGATACACTTAGTCAGTTATACAATCAATTTTACAAAAACAAATCACCCATTTAGACACTTATATACCCATTTATTCTTCCATCGACCTTGAGATATACATATATAAAACATATTTAATTTTCAGAAAAACACACATTCACTGGATGATGTCATCAGTGATGTCATCAGTGATGTCATTTGAGATGTCATCAGTGATGTCATGAGTGATGTCACTGACCATGTCATGAGTGATGTAATATGTGACGTCATCAGCAGTGCATTGTGGGTGCGCGAGTTATAGTTAGCTGAACTAACTATAACAGGGGAATTTCTATGGTTTTGTACGAGTGAAATGTCCAACTAACTATAACGCCCCTGAAACCTATGGTTTTTTCAGTGAATTTCTAAGGTTTTTTAAATGCTAATTTCTAACTATAACGTGCCTGAAACCTATGGTTTTTTCAGTGAATTTCTAAGGTTTTTTAAATGCTAATTTATAACTATAACGTGCCTGAAACCTATGGTTTTTTCAGTGAATATATATATATTTATTATACTATGTATACATGTGAAAATGTCTCGGTCCCCTGTTTGCCTCGGTGGCACGGAAAAAATGGGTGGAACTGACGTCAGCACGCCGACGAGGTCCTCTTATGGCTCCGATGACGTCATACGGTGTCGCGAGCGGAGCCGTGCTCATTGACGTGGGAGAGCTAGGAAAGAATTTCCGTGGAATGCTGGTGCAGGGGATATTCACCTAAGTGTTCAGGCTAGTCCTTTGTGAGCAACTGTTTATGTTGCCACTCCAGAAACCAAAACCAGTGATCCGAGGACAGAGGCCATGCAGATGGCACACGAGGTGGGGTGCCCAGTCGTGTGCACCAACGGGGCAGCGAAGTGACAAGCACCACAACCCACAAAAAAGGTAACGAGGGCACTGAATAACACAGGATCTTCTCTTTGTATCTGGCAGGAATAACGAAGTTAAAATGCCCTAGTACCAAAATGTAGAATTAGTGCTACAACGGTCTTCAAGAGGACCTGCAATGCCGCTTCTGCCTCCCGTATCCTGGAGGTGGCACATGGGTCACGCTGGTACGGTCATACTGCGGTGGGACGCACACTTGTTGACCTCTCATGGCACTGCTCCACACTTCAGGGAGGACGCTTTCCATTAGCTATGTTTTCTGATGACATGTCGCGCCGGCCCCCTACAACAAAAGAACTCCTTTAGATCCAAACAGACTCTTCCACTCTCTCACCGGAAGTGAAACCAGGCCACGCGGACACTTTCACAATACAACAGCTGACTTACCTATGTTTGACATAGGGGGTGGATTATGCTGATACGACCTCAGGGTCGTATCAGCAAGGTTATCGCCGTTTGGCAGGGAACATCGCTGGAAAACCAGCGATGTTCCCTGCAAAACGGTGATTTCCCCCGCTATCGCTGGATTTCTTATCGCCGTTGTGAAAAGTGTTGTTGATACAGCGCTATCACGGCGATGAAATCCAGCGATAGGATAAACATCGTTAACGCGCTTAGCGATGTTTATCTCTAATCGTTGTTGATATGCCCCTTACTTTTGCAATAGGGTGAAAATGGTGCCATGATATATTTTTGGGGACCTTTTCTATCATAACTGATGAGGACCAGGTGAGCGTGTTTCTTTTTGCTAAAATGTTGGAAAATAATGCTGCTAGAAAATATGCCACAAAATTTGTATTGTTTGCTGCATAATTTGGAAAACATTGCAGCACAATTTGTTCCTCCGTGCTGCATAATCCTAGGAACCGAGATCATAATAAAACTCTGCAGAGTGGTTTAAGCGATTATCATCAGGAAAATTAAAAACATGGATTCTTTATACAGCTGCATGTTGTGCAATTAAAACACCCAAACATGTAATAATGCATTTTAATTCCCATAGGAACAATTGCTCATTGATACAGAAAAACGGCTAAATGGAATTTCACCAAACCTGGCACAAACTTAGGCGTCCATTACGATACCGGGCGGTTAAAAATCCGCCATCCACCATAGCGGTAAAAATCCGCCCGCCTACCCCGTCTGAATACCGACAGAGCAATTACGATGCCGCGACCCAAAAACCGCTGTCGGCGGCAAAAACACAAAAAATACCGCCCGCCCATGTCCGAGTCGAAGTCCATCCGCCCGCCACGGACGCAAATAGGCACGACAACCCAAAACCGCCCGCCCTGACGACCGAGACACCGCCCGTGAAATTAGGATCGCACCGACATGAGCGCGGAAAATCCACAAATACACCGCCCGCCAGCGTAAACAACACTGATGAAAATGGACACGGCGGAAGCCCTGGCGGCCACGTCCCTGCACAGAAATCATCCGCGGACCCAAACAAACGCACACAACATGGCCAACAAGTCCACACTGCAACCCACGCACAAATACACAAACACAGTACACATCACGAAAACACACCCCCCCTGGACAAACAAACAAACTACAAATCCCAGAACACCAGCCACAACACACCTGAAAACAACAGACCATCATGACACACCCACATAGGTAAGTACAAAATCAGCCCCTTCACAGACCACAACCCCTTGCAACATCACAAAGCCAAGAAGAGAGGAGAGGACACAGAGACACAGCAAGGACAGCAGCACACCACAGATACGCACCCATCACACCCACCACCACCACCACCACCACCACCAGCACCACCAACACCAAACACCGGCACCACAAACCCCCTGCACATCACACACCACACACCGCACCAGCACCACAAGCATCAAAACACACACCATGGCATCACACAGAATGCCCAAGTTCACTTCCACTGAGCTGACGGTCATGGTCGACGAGATCGTCAAGGTGCACCCACAAATCTATGGCAACATGGTCCAACAGACACCATTAGCCACCAGAAACCGGTTGTGGAGCAGGATCGTAGACCAGGTCAATGCAGTCGGGAACGTTCCACGCAACAGGGGCGAAATCAACAAAAGGTGGAACGACCTCAAAAGCGTGGTCAAGAAGAAGGAGTCCAAAAATCGAGAGCTGGCTGACAGGACTGGCGGAGGTAATCCCGCGCTTTTCAAGACCTTCAAGGCGTGGGAGGAGAAGGTGCGAGTCATCATACATCCGGAGATCCTCACCGGATTACCAGGGGGAGTGGAGGCTGGTAAGTACAAACAAACGTATACCAGCACACCGCTATGTACTCACATGCACTACCACTATGCCATAGCTCCGAGGGACAAACACCCCCATGTCCAGTACACAATACACAACACATCCCTCACACATGCAACAGACACTACCACACACAGCCCAAACCTAACAACTAACAAAACCATGGGGGCATGTGTACAGTCAGCCAGCACCGCAACTACCACCAGGTCCCCTTGTTCTCCAGAAGCGCCAGAAGGAGCACCCCCCACACCCATGTGTCCGCCATAGCTGCACTAACCGACAAGTAACAGGTAAGTAGCCGGAACACAAAGGCAGTGGGTGGAAGGGGGCACAGCTGAAGTACAACACACACCAGGCTCATAGTCCCACAGCGCAGCAAGGTGGAGCACACCCCACACCCATGTGTCAGCCACTGCAGTGCACACCTTCAGCCGACAGGTAGACATCTCACCCCACATGAAAGGGTTTCAGTGGGTGTCAAGCCATCACCACAACTCACAACACCGCTCCCACTCCCACAGACCAGCAACATGGAGCACCCCTCCCGCCCATAACCATGTGGCATCCATTGCATTGCGCACTCTAAAACAACCTGTAGGTGGAAAACTGTACAGGGCGGGGTGTCTGTAGGCATGAGGACTGTATTACGACTAACACATGGGACATGTCACGTAGCAGAGGAACACGCAGCACTGCTCCCTGTCACAAGCACGTGACCAATGTGCACATGGACATGTATTACACAGTCATACCCCACATGACCCATCACAGATACAGCAACACCTAAGGAGCCACGTCTGCATGCACAAGTCCCACTGGAGCACAGACCCACACGGCAGGCACTGTGCCACCCATCACACACATCAGCAACACCATCGAAGTCTTGTCCATGTAGTCCTTACTGCCTGTCACCCACACATCGTACAACTACGCCCATGTAAGACAAACCTTACTAGAAGTAACAGCGTGGAACCACAATATTGCACACAAACACCACTGGACCCATGAAACACACAGGCACACAATGCACATTCAACATATCATCCATCCCATCTGTCAGCCCCAGTGTCATGTAAGGTATGTCATCCGAACAGCTGGCCCTCATACAGTAGTCATGCAAAGAAACCTGCTCATGACAAATCATGTGCCTGCAGTGACTGAAGCGCACGTCACACTGTGAGTAACAACACACATAACATAGTCAACATCCCAAGAGCACTGCATTGATGCACATGTCCGAGGGCAGCACGCACACCAAGGATTTGGCCCATCTGCAATACGTCGTGTAGCACACAACAAGCACGCACTCACAACAGTGCTACCAATGTAATGTCCATAAATGATAACAGTCAGCAGATATGCCGGGTATGTTAGACAGACACACACCTTTGTCTATGCACTGTCACGTTGCCACGTTCTGCACCCATGACACACAGTATGTACCCCAAAAGCATATTTCACTCCAAAAACGTTGAGGGGGCTGTACCCCCTTTTGCCATCTGCGTTTCTAAGCGTTTCATTTGAACCCAAAACCATATTTCACTCCAAAGCGTCGAGGGCTGTACCCCTTTTGCCATCTGTGTTTCTAAGCGTTCCATTGGAACCCCAAACCATATTTCACCCAAAGCGTTGAGGGGGCTGTACCCCTTTTGCCATCTGCGTTTCTAAGCGTTCCATTTGAACCCCAAAACCATATTTCACCCCAAAAGCATTGAGGGGCTGTACCCCTTTGCCATCTGCGTTTCTAAGCGTTCCATTTGAACCCCAAAACCATATTTCACCCAAAAGTGTTGAGGGGCTGTACCCCTTTTGCCATCTGCGTTTCTAAGCGTTCCATTTGAACCCCAAAACCATAGTTCCAACCCAACATCGTCGATGGGTCTGGAGCCCGCATACACCCGAGCCACAGAATGTAGGAGTATAGCAACACACACCCATCGGCATTGCTAATACGTCCCATGCCACATGTCCACATCACACAGTTCCATTGCCTAGCCCACACATACACACATCGTACATCCACACACATGCCTCTGGGAAACCTGTGCACGACAGTGCACGAACTGTGAATGTCAGACAACCAATACATAATTTGCTAGGTGCAACACAATAACCTATCTCATTCTCCCCACAGGTGCCGAACAGCAGGAGGCTGCAGAGGGAGACAGCAGCCAGCACAGCCAGTCTGCAAGCCCCCGAACTGGACTCACGGATGTAGAGGAGCTGGACACCTCTTCGGACGAGGACCACCTAGCAGGCCCATCTGGATTGGCAGGGCCCAACCGCTCCCCAGGGTCCCTCCTACCCACCAACCCATCATCCAGGGCTGCTGACCAGTCACAGCCCCCTGCTGCCACGGTCGTTGCGGCCACCACCACCGCCGCAACCACCAACACCGCCGCAACCACCACCACCACCACGTCATCACTGGCCATAGCCCCAGCGCAAGGGGTGGTCCGGCCGTCGGGGTCCACCCTGGGAGCCAGGGCGAGGACCGTGGTGAGCAATGTGGCTAGTGGGCAGGTCGGTGGCAGCAGTACTGGTGGGAGGAGCAGGGTCAGGCCAACGCCATCCGTGCCTGGGAGCCAAGCCCTGCCGCAACTCGCCAGAGTCCTTGGGGCCTATGAAGATGCCCAAGGACAATGGGCCAGGTCGGCTTCCGACACGCGGGAGGTCCTAGGGGTGTTGAGGTCCATGGACGCCCATATGGGCCAATTCGTGACCCGTATGGACCAACTCGTGGACCTCATGGGCCAGCTGGTGGTGGCGGTGAGGGCACAAGCAAGGCCAGCAACACCACCTCCGCCACCACCTGCTGTGGCGCAGGGTTGAGCAGCAGTATCGAGTTCCCCTGCGTCCACAGCCAGTGGGCACACCTCAGCCACCACCAGCAGGTCACCACCACACCCCCCCTTCCAAACGTGGAAGGGGCCATCCGAAGAGGAAACAGGTGTCCAGAGAGGACTTCACACGCACCAAACGCCAGTGAGTCAGCCAGCCACCTTGACCACCTACTGCATTGACTTGGACTACGATCCTACCCCACACAGCCATCTTAATGGCATGTGTCTGTTGGACTATGGACATAGAACTAAATGGGTACATCTTGAGCATCACGCAGCCATGACCGTCAGCTCATTGTCACTGCACGCACCACTTATGTCATCACCTTGCACACAATCACATGTCACCGATGAAAATAAATGCACCTTGATCACAATCTGCTGTCTGTGCCCTGTGTTTATTCAACGATGTGCAACCGCCACCATGAGCAGAAATGCATCTGCTGTGTGGTATGTCGATGGGACAGGAGAGGCTGTAGGGACCTAGGGGTGAAAGACAGAACAAGAGTCCATTGAATGAGTGTGTCACACACTCATCACACAGTACATGTCACCAACTACAAGCAATGTACACACATCTCACAGAGCAACAGGGCACAATGCAACAGCCACTGTCAGTGGCATAGTAGCCTGGACATGGACCATTGACACACAGCACTCAGTGAACAAAAGGCCTCCGTGACAGAGCACACATACACCTGCACAAATACAGCTACATCAGCCGTCGTACATGGACACTCACCGTCAAGTGAAGTAGAGGGCGATGAGCTGCTGACACACATTCACAACTTCCTCCTCTCCGCTGTCCTCGTCACTGGACCCGTCCTGGTCTGCAGGCTGGGGCCCTGGCTGATCACCGTCATCCACTATTAGGGGGATCTGCTTGCGAATAGCCAGATTGTGCAGCATGCAGCAAGCCACTACTATCTGGCACACCTTCTGTGGGGAGTACGCCAATGCACCCCCGGTGCGGTCCAGGCATCTGAACCTGGACTTCAGGAGGCCAAAGGTCCGCTCAACCACACGTCTGGTCCTCCCATGTGCCTCATTGTAGCGGTCATCAGCTGGGGTCCGAGGATGTCGTAATGGGCTGAGCAGCCAGGGCCCATTCGGGTAAGCAGAGTCACCTGGGTGTGAGGGACACAGAGAATCGTTGCAATTCCAACTGGACACAGGACAGCATCGCACACCCAGCACGCTACACGACTCCGCATACTCACCAACAATCCAAGCACGGTCCGGTTGCAGATTGGCCATCAAACGTGGTAGGATGCTGTTGCGCATGATGTGCGCGTCATGGGCCGATCCTGGAAACTTCGCACAGACGTGTGAAATTACCATGTCCGCAAGGCACACCACTTGCACATTCAGGGAGTGGGTGTGCTTCCTGTTGCGGTAGATGTGTTCCGTGGCCTGTGGTGCAACAAGGCCAACATGGGTGCAGTCAATTGCACCAACAACGTGGGGGATCCGTCCAAGGGCATAGAAAGCACCCTTCACTGCCGCCAAATCACGGGCCCTGGGGAATCGGATGTACCTGTTCCTGTACAGCATCATAGCTGACAGTACATCCCGTAGCACCATGCTGAACATGGGCTGGGACATCCCACCTCCACTGCCCACTGTGTGTTGGAATGACCCAGTGGCGAAGAAATGCAGTGCAGCCATCACCTTAGCCGTGGGGGTAAATGCAGTTGGATACACCCTGCGAGGACGGAGGTGGGGTTCCAACAAGGCACATAGGCGATGCAGGGTGGGTCGGTCCAGACGGTATTTCCGGATTACCTCCACATCCGCCATGTCTGGCAGCAATTGGTAAGGGCGATGTATGTTTGGTCTCCTCCTAGGAAAGATGGAAGTGGACACATGTCAAAGCAACACGCCACATGGCATTTCCACATACACAAAACATAGATGATTGACCAAGCAATTGAATCACAGAACAGCTGACAAGTAGGGACAGCACAGCCACAATACACTTACACAGGTCCCATACCAATAGCAATGGGCAGTGACACACAACATTGCTATGAGCATGCACATGGGGATTTAGGCCTAATAACTTGTAAGGCATTCTGATGTTATCAGACTGCATATTTGGCAAGCGACAACACCACGGCAAAATAACTAGCTGCTCTGCATGACACTGCTTCCGAGGCTGGGTGAGTATGGCACACACCAACAACGCTATGGGCACAGGCTGAGCGGCCAAAACAAGTGGGACCTGTGGCACGAGGGGATATGAGACAGTCATTGATGTCCCTACTGCACCCTATGTACAGCACTGTACGGATCACACCTCCAGAAACATTGACAGGTGTACACATTGACAGCTCCATGCCAACACGGCTGTGTGATTGCAAATACACATCACAAGTGATACGTAACGTAGCACGTGCCAAGTGTGAGATGTACATAGTGCAAGATGGCATGTGTGTGCATATGCATCTCCCATGCTCCCATGCCAATGTGTACATGATGATATGCCAACAGACATGTGGAGACTGGCCACTGGCCATCCCTGCCTATGCACACAGCATGTTGTGGCCCTGTCCATTGTGGACCTGCTCCCACACACTAATCATGGCCACACCGGCAGATGCATTGCGCACATTATACTGTGTGGTGCACATGGCATCAGCGGACTGTACCCGCCATGGGCCAGGCCCTTACGGCCAACTCCAATGACCCTCGCGGTTGCACCCTGCGTGTTCCACAATGGAGGTAAGCGTCTCGGGCCAGCTGGGAGCAGGCCATCATCTGCAAGTGAAGCTGGCAGACATGGTACACAAATTGCAGCAGCTTGGACCCACTGAAACTGCCCCAGGGGGCTATATTGGTGTGGGAGTGAGACCGACAGTACCACAGCTACCTGGGACTGCAGCCTGGCACCCCTCAACAACACCTGCTGCTGCCACCTCTCCACCTACACGTCAATGACGCTGAGGACATGTCCAGGTCCACTCACCAGCGAGGAGCTTGAGATCCTGGATTCTGAGCTCCACGCACACTGCACATGGCTATTCCTTGCGAACGTTGTGTGTGACAGACAACTGCAGTGTGTGTGTGAGTGCATGTGGGGGACACACATGTCATTGATCCGCAGCACTATGAGTCAGAGTCTGTGGGGTTCAAACATGCACTGCTCACCATGCCGACTGCAGGTGGCAGGGGTATGTGGGCTCTCGGGCACTTTGACCTGTCTGTCCCTCCCGAGTGGTGGTACATGGCAACTTCATGTCAGACATCCAGTGACACAGCCAATTGGCAATGCAGGTCTCAGTGCACTTGTTGCTCGTGTGAATGTCAGGCTGGGGCCATGCTGCCCTTCACAGTCCTAGCAGGCCAGGCCTGCACATTGACTGCACAATGCCAGTAGGTGACAACACAGAATGACTAGTGGGTTACATGTGTCACCTGTTCAGGACTCTCCGGATGAGCGCAAACTGAGCCCTGTCCATTGGTCACACCATGCCTCGTGATAGGGATGTGTGTGTGAGATAGTGGCACTGAATGTGACCACCGTTGCGGGGTGGGCCATGCACAGGGCGAGTACGTTGGTTGTTGCGCAGTGTTGGTCACAGTGGGTACACCCACACAGATGTGTTGCCTTGTGATCTTTAGCTCGGTCCACCTGACAATGTACAGTGGATGTGGGCAGACTACACATTGGTCGATGTGCTGTCTATATGCATGTGCCTTCACACCAGGCACAGCTGCCCCTGCACATGTGACCCCTGCTGCCCTCAGTGCTGGGTCTGTTGAGCTGATGCGCCATCTGTGCGTGGGGCAGACAGCTCTCCTCACTTCCGTCATTGCCCATGACATCACTTTGCCGCAGGTGACATGGATCATGGAGGGCCCACATGTACGCGTGGGTGGACTACACAAGACTGTCCAATGGTTATCACCCCCAGTCAGTGCTTCGAATGGGAAGAATGTGGTGCTGGTACTCTTTTTAATGTGTCGAGTGGGCGGGGCTAGGTGCGGGGCTACATGCAAGACATGGGAAGTTCATCGGCTTATCTACTAGTTGCAATACACACGAGACACGTCTTTTCATGGCCACATCAGGGTCATACCTTTAACTAACTGGAAGTCAAACGGTCATATTTTACACTGTCCTCATGGCCTCCCCTCGCTCACCCAAATATGCGTTTGCACCTGGGAAGCCAGCGCATGCACAAGCAGCTCCAAGCTCGCCCCAGAGAGGCCAAGGAGTGTATGTGTGGGTCCAGTTGAACAAGTGGTCTGTCACGCGGTATGATAAGTTGCGGTACGCCGTCCACCTGCGTGGTGCCACGACTCGAGACCCGGGCAACATTGACGATGCATGACAGGCTCCGCAGTCCGGATGCAACACACAGAGGCTGTAGCTGCCCTAGCGGCCCAGGCCGCGTCCAACTGGAGCTCATGGACCCACACATTCACTCTTTGGCCTCTCTGGGGCGAGCTTGGAGCTGCTTGTGCACGCGCTGGCTTCTCTGTTGCAATGGCATGTAACGTGTGTGGGAAAATAGGCAATGAAAGAGATGGTGCGAGCCACCTTCCGTGACGTCACTCCTGCTCGTGATGTGTGCGTCCCCCCACTACTTCCATTTGACTTCTGCCATACTACAAATTGACCTCTCGCCCACCATGCTCCACTGCCATCCCGTGCCCTGGATTACCTGTGCAGGTGGAGAATGTTGGGGATACACCTGGTCGACAGGGGATGTGAGTGCCTTGGCAAGGGCCTGGCGGGCGCACAGCAGTATCCAGCATGTCCCCAGAGGGTGTGCTGACGTCTACACCTGATGCAGCATTGATCGCGTGCCCGCCTGTTGTGCACACACGAGTTCACATTCATCCCCAGACAGGTGGTCTTTACAAATGCATAGGAGAGCGGTAATGTACAGTTCCGGAACCCTCCCAACACAGCGTGTTTCAACATTGCATGTGCGCATCTACCCGTCACACCCACCCACCTGAGCCAAGCGTAACTCCCGCTTCACATGACACATGTGTGTCTTCCACAGTTGTGCTACTCTCTCAGGGGCGGACCTGCAACTGTCCCGTGGCGCACGCACACTGCACCGAGTCGTACTGGCATCCTGTTAGATTGGTAGGCACACTAACCCATCTGCTTCTGAGACAGTGGTGGCTGTGATGGATATTGTGACTGCCATGCCAGTGTTGGCTGGCCATGGCAGGGCACACTCACACACATTGCATCCGCAGCACTACGTGTTACTACTCAGCACATGGAACTGGGCACTGTCCCTGGGGTTGATGAGTAATGGCGCATGTCGATGTGAACTGTGACTGTATGCTGTTGCTCCTGTAGTCGGTTGTGTCTGTGTAGTTGATGATTGGAGTTGTCGCAGTGTGTGGTTGGTTAAGTGGGGCAGATGCCGTGTATGTGACCTCAGCAATTGCAATGTCCGGGCTCACATTCTAATGTGTTGTACACGTGGCAGGGACTTCCCTTCTCTCAGACCCTGCTACTTGTGAGTGTGATGTATCTGCTTTACGGTGCAACGTATTGACTGCATGTGATTGGTGTTATTCCTATGTTAATGTATCCATGTCATGTTTACGTGCATGCATTGCACAGGGTTTGGGTGTAGCCACAGGTGGACTGGCAGCATGTGTGGAGTATGCGGGCATGTGTGCGCTTACGTGCTGTGTGGCCAGCAGTGTAGGTGTATATTAGTCATGTGATGTGCATTGTGGCTGGGCACATGTCTTACTTTCAATGTGTGCATTTGGGCGGTGGTGGTGTGTGGTGTGCGTGGTGTGTGTTTGTGGTAGCGTTGGTGTGTATGTGTGTGTCGTGTCCATGTCGACTACACACATGTCACCCCGGAACATGGTGGATGTTTGTAACCGTGTTGAGGTCTTTGAATATGGTGAGATGTGTGTGTTGTATGTTGCACAGTATGCGGTGTGTGGGTGTGTCCTTGCAGTTCCGGCTGACTCCTACTTGTTATGGTTCAGACATTGTGTGTGTGCAGGGTGTGTGACTGTCAAGATTGTGTCTAGTCCAATTGTGCATGTCAGCATTTCAGCGGTTCTTACTCACTGTGCAGTGCTGCCCACCCACACTGACGTCGTGTGTGTGTTTTGTCAGGCATCGCTGTGGCATGCTTTGGCGTGGCTCCCACTTTTGGTTGCTGAGTGTGTGGTCAGACTGTGTGTGTCATTGTATACATGTGAAGGACTGTGCTTTGTAGTGAGCAGGCCGTCAGTGTTGTTGTGTTGATCTTTCGTGCGACTTCAGAGTGTGAGGTGTCCTGCTCCAGGAGCTGTGGTATTTCCATGTGTCCACTGTTGCGGCTACTCATTTGCGTTGACATCCAATGACGGTGGACTACATGGTCATCTCACGACTGCCGTGTACTTCACACACTCTCATCCTCTCTCATTCGTACTTGTGAAATGATTCAGCAGAGACACATATTTGCTTCAAGCCATGTATTGGGACTTATGTCCTCTGTGATGCAGTATAGTGGACACTACTGGCAGCAAAATGCATGTGGAGGATATACTCAGCATGATTACACATAGCATAGGGTGTAGGGGTACATGTGATTAGTTGTTGACTGTGGGATGTGGGCTTCAGAGTTACAACTGCTTAGCCCTTGCTGTGCTAATGTACATTTGCTAATTACTGAGGAGCTGCTGACTTTGACACAGACATATACATTTTGCCTACCAGAGCGCTTGCCATCATGGGCACAGTACATCTCAGTTCCATGTTACAGGTTTGCTGCTATAGTTACTCATACACACGTGCGTGAGAGGTGACATCAGGGCATGGGCTCACGTGCATGCAACGGTGTCCCACTTGTTGTTGCAATGTGGTGGCTACTGGACATGTCACAGTCACTGGGGTGATGTTGTTGGTGGATGCACTTGTTGTCCATGCAAAGGTCCTGGCACGGAAGTTCCGAGGGAGGTGAGGTGGCAGCTCTCACATACTACAGCCGAACGATTACTGTCCAATGAACGGTGCATCTGTTCATGGGCGCAGGATCCATATTATGGCATAGTTGTACGTGCAGTCATGTCCATGTGGTTGCCATACACAAATCCCATGCCTCTGCCTCCCCCTGTTCATGCAGAGTTACTGGATGTGATGAGGAACAGAGTGCATGTCCCGTAAATATCCGATGTCATGGCAGTGTAGTTGATGGTGTGGTGTCAGTTGCAGGTTGTATGGTATAGTTGTTGTACTGGTAACTGCCCAGTCCGTGCGGAAGCCAAGCATAGGTACGGTGTCGGACATCATTGTTCAATTGGGGATATTGCGTCGGGGGCCGACGAATTGACAGGTTGTCAGGTATGCGATTCCTTCCAGCAGGGCTTCAATGTCATTGGTGGTAAACATGGATGCCATCCAATGTAGCGGATGGTGGCTGTCAAGGTGTTGGTCGTGAGTTGTCCCTTGTAGGAGCATGATGGGACATGTTGGATGACATTCGATGAAACTGTGATCCATGATCCGTCGTGTGGAGGCACAGTGGTCCCATTGCAGTGTGGGTCCGATTGCAGCCACATACGCCATGCCCCCATAGGCTGAACAGACCCTGTCGTGGACGTCCAGGGGGTGGAATAGTTGTAGCAGGTCCGCCCTTGGACATGCCGGGTTGGAGAGACATAAATCCACGGGATAGTGGAAGGGACACCTCCGACAGTAGAAGACGGGGATGACGCAGCTGAACAATGCGATGCGGTAAGTTAGTCGGTAACTTACGTTCAGCAAGGACAGGGAATCACATCCCAATATCTGTATCAGGTTATGTTTGTACAGCTTCATCTGTCCGGCGTAGTTGGGTAGGTGTGGTGGAAGTGCCATTTTGCTGCAGGGCGATTTGATGGCGTGCTCCGGCTGTCTGTGCAGTCTGCAGAGTGCAACCTCCGACGTTGCTGGGACTTCTGTGATGGTCGTAGGGAGGCAGGGGTTGGGTTCTAGTAGCTTGTGCGGAGGACACGGGTCCTCATCCCACATGCTTCTCTGTATGGTCAAGGTCAGTGGTGTCTGACTCATTCCAGATAACTTGCATGTGAACCACATGTTGGAGTGTTAAACATTTCTTTTTTCCGTTCGGAATGTTCTTTCGTGTTGTGCGCTATCTGCCCTGTGGACGGTTCCCTCTGCATGCCTGTGTTGGGCTTTTTTTGGGATAATGACTGTATTGTCCTGCTTGAATAGTTGGGCTGTGGTTTCGGTGTGGGTATGGAAGGCCATTCAGTGCTATCTCCTCTCCCGTTAGTGGGCGGCAGGCTGCGTTTCCGCTATACGTTGGGCCTTGTGTGTGGGTGTTATAATTGGAGCCACCTGTTGTCGGTTCCCGGGCTCTTTGGTGTGACGTATTGCATGTCTTGGTATTGGGTGCAGGGTGGTATCGGTGTTTCTGTGTGGTACTGGCGTACCTTTTGCCGACGGGGTCCATACTCTGCTGGGTGATGTTGCCGCCGCTGTGTGCTTCGCCATGTTTTGCACACAGGGGTGTGTCCTAATTTGGCGTGACATCACTGACATGTTCGGGTCAGTTGTGTGCCGTTGGTTGGCAACTGTGAATTCCCGGTTGGCGACATGACTGTGGCAGGACTGTCACGTGACATGTGCGTTCAGGGTGGGGCTGGTGTGTGTGGTGTTTGGTTGTGACCCTGTGTTGTTTGTGTGCGGCGCATACATGGCGCTGTCGTTGGGCTCTGCGTTGTGCGCATGTGTGGCTGCGTCATCGCCGCTGCGCTGCGGGGCCGTGACGGGGACGTTAGTTCCTGGTCCCGGGTGTTGTGTGCCCGGTTGTTGCGAGTTGTTACTATTTGCCCGGTGTGACATTTGTGGGTGCAGTGGTGGATGTGTCGTGACAACACAGGGGTGTCTGGGGGGGCCATGTACAGTTTTTCTGCCCTTGCACTGTGTGCGGTGTTTGCGTGCCCTTGTTGTGTGTCTGCTTACCTGCGTCGCCGCTGCGCGTTGACTCCTAGGTGGTGCATCAGGTAGAGCATGGGGAGGGCCTGCAGTGCTGGATTCATACTCGGGGGGGCCGCCTCTTTGGTGTCTGTGCTCGTCGGTCGGGTTTCCGCCTTGCTTTCGCGTGCGGTGTCTCTTAGCCGTGGGAGCTGTTTGTTTGCGGCATCGTAATTTGTACGGCGGGCGGGACGTGATTTCGTCGGTTGGTGTCTCTCCATTGGGCTGCGCCGCTACGTGAGCGGGCGCACTTTGATGGCGGGCGGCGTCGCTGGCTTGCGGGCGGTGTTTGGCTGGATTTTCACATCCTAATTGGGCGGGCGTGTAGGTAGCGGCGGGCGGACGGACGGTAACTGGTGGTTTTTGCATCCGCCAGCACGGCGGTAGTGCTTCCGCCCGACATCCTAATGGGCCCCTTAGATATTTCCTCAGGATTGTTGTTTTTCTTTGCTGTAAATCAGTTCAGTAGTTGTCAAGAAATAAGCATTTGAGGAGAGTCTTGGGTTGGGCATAAAGGGGTTAACCTTCATAAAATGTTAAATATATATTGACAGTTTAGGATCTGAAATCCCCTGCAAATCAAAACTGTAACAAATACCCAAATCCTTTTGGCTGAGGAATTATTTTTCTCCCGTTAGCCACAGATCAGAAAGGATCTACTTGGCTGGCTGCAACATGAGGGAAAATGTTGCAGCTGCCTTACAAGACTCAGGGACTCGGTTCCCAAGTCCTGAAAAAAATTACTAAAGGGCACGTAATAGAGCAGGTTGAGGCCCCCTATGCCCATTTGGGATGGTCCCAAGACATTTCAGCTGTGTGGAAAAGTAAAAAGAAAGAAATTACATTTTGCAGTGAGATCTGTGGATCCCGCATTTAGATTAGTGGGTCCTAGAAAGACCTTCCACTGTGGATTTGAGGATCCTAGATAGAGGGAAACAATGTTTACAATGCAGGCTTTACACCGCGTGCAAACACAACGCGGTCCTTACAACAACCGCGTTGTTACAACACAGTGCCATTACTAATCAAGTCGTTACAACGACTTACGCTAGATGGCGCTCTAGGATAAGGAATAGTATGATTTACTATTCCAACACTTTCCCTAGTGTTGCACACACTGGAGTTGGAATAGTAAATCATACTTTTCCTAAGTCCAGTGCGCCATCTAGCGCAAGTCGTTGTAACGACTTGCGTTGTAAAGGTAGTGCGTTGTGACAACGCAGTCGTTGTAACGACCGCGATGTGTTTGCATTGCGGAGTAAAATCCGCAATGTAAAGAGACATATTCCTAGATAGAATCTAATTATAGAAGACTACCACTGTGCAGCAGGCTGTTGATACACCACCTAGAATCTCTGCCACTGTGTACAAGCTTCCCAGACTCAAAGGACCTGGCTGTGTAGGGGTTGAAGGTGCCTAGATTCAGAATATCTAGCATCTGGAACAAGATTTTCTTGGCTCTAGGTGCCTGGCGGCAGAGAGGCTGATGTCACCTGCACCGGGAAACTCCGCAGATGGGTGCAGGCTTCCATGAATTAAGGTACCCGTGTCAGGAGAGTTGCTGGCGCCTGCCCCTGGACTCTGCCACTGGGTGCAATCTTCCTGGACTCAAGGCACCCTGCTGCGACGGGGTTGGGGTATCAGCTCCCCGAAACTCCAATGCCGGGAGAAAGTTTCCTGAGCTGAAAGAGCCCAGCTGTGGAGGGGCTGGTGGCACCATCCCTGGAGTCTTTGCTGCTGAGATTCAAGGGGCCTGACTGCAGAGGGGCTCAGCGCTCCTCCCTGGAAACTCCACCACCAGATGCAGGATTCTTAGACTCAAGAGTCCCTGCTGCAGAGGGCTTGGGGCACCCACTCCCCCAGAAACTCCACAGCCTGGATCAAGTTTCCCAGACTCAAAGGGACCAGCTGTAGTGGGGCCTGTGGAGCCAGCTCTCAGAATCTCTATCACTAGGTGCAAGCTTCCCAATCTCAAGGGGTCTGTCTTAGACTTGTGCGAAATTTCAATTACAATATAATTGGTGTCATTTTGTTAATTTCAATTAACAGCTGAGATTACGCCAATATCCAATGTCATGTAACAAGAATTCCATTAGAGGAACATTTTCTTTTTTTCAATATGTGTATTATCATTTTTCCCCACAAGAGGAGCAAGTTCAGATACATCATATATTTGTTATGGACAAAGTTGCAGAATCCAGCAGAAAATAAATCATTTTGCAATAAATTGCCACAAAGCATACAATCAATCATACAATTTTAGGTTCAAAACTCATATAAAGAATACATGTGAATATGGTGAATCGTGAGAGAAACAGGATTCATCAAATTCATTGCAGTGAAAATATAAAATAAATCCCGAAGAATAATTAATCTATTATATGCCTATCCGATTAAACATGAGCCTCGTGGTCATGGTATCTTTCTTCTGACCAACCCTGCAGGTAGGGCCCAAATCTGCTTCCCCCTTTTCATTAGAGGGAAAATCCTAATGCGAGAAGCAACATGATCAGCACGAATGCCATCAGCATTTTCCCAATGTTGGCAGTCAACATGCATTTCAGGTTTTATTTTTTTTACAGTGCGAATCGTTTGGGTAATTTTGAAAATCAATTCAAACATGCATGCATGCGGACCAATCGGTTCATTTGTTAGTGCAAACCCCTTTTTTAACAGGAAGAAATTGTTCTAAAGACTGGGAGGCTACTATGCCTACAGTAGCAACCTCTCCTTCTTGTCCTGAAGACTCCTCCCTCTTCTTTATTCAGGACTTGGTCATTTAGTATTTCGATTTTGGATGAAAACATTACTTTCGTTTTTGTTTGCAATCTCTGTTACATCCACACTCTTGGAATATTTAATTTGTGGGAAAAATCAAGTAAGTTTGATGTACTATCACTATGTTCCTGTTGGATAGTGTTCTGTCCATCAAGGGAATTAAAGTTTACTTTTCTCTCACCATATCCCACTTGGATGTCTTCTCTGAAAACCATTCATGAACGCTCTTGGAACACCTTATTTCCCTATTCTGTACACTAAACTTGGTTCCTCTCTTTGTCCCTGTTGTACTTATGTTTATTGTTATTTATTTGGCATTGTGTTACTTTACAGCCTTGAAGAAGTCAATTGTGTGACGAAACGTGTCGGCTCTGGCTACGTATTATATCAACGTGCACTTTGTGCTGAACACCTCATGCTAAACCAAGAAAACGACATGGAATCAAACTACTGGCATCCTCTCATTTATGGACTGAATACTTATCTCTTTGAATTTCTCTTGAGTGCTTTGGTATCTATTTGCATTGTTTGATGCACTACTTTGGAAAACGTGTGTTGTCACTAATTGTATTCCTCTTTTGTTTTTTTTTGTTGTTGGATGGTCTGCAGTTTGGAATAGGGGCACTTGTTGGATTGAGGTTTTAGTTAAGGGATGATGTTTGCTCATTTTTGGATGGTTAAGACCTTGAGTTATGTAATACATTTTCTCAATTTCCATGCATTTGTCTGTGAATTTCATGCAAATGTGTTAATCATTTTACTGTGTTGTATTACTGTTCGAGACCTAGTCTGCCCTGCAGTAGACCTCAGGTGTATTTCTTAATGCAATTCTTCACATTATCACTGCTGCTGCGCTATAGGTTTCTTAAAATATTTGCACATGCTTATGGGTGGCTGTGTATTCATGAAAAATGTAGGTCATTAAATGTGCCTGTTGGTGGCTATGGTATTTCCCTTTGTTCTCAGCTAAAATCTTCCCCATGTTCTTGCCTAATATTTTTTATAGGTTTGTGTTTGTGTGTGATGGTTGATGATTGTATTTTTTTTCTGCAACTTCTAAAATTATTTTGGAGGGATAGTTTCTGTGGGCTGTATGTGGCTGAGCATTTTTAAAGTGTTATCTGACATTGCTGATTTACTGGTGGCAGTTAATGCCCGAGTAGTCCCATGGGTGAGCACAAGCACATTTTGGATATATATAATTGTGAAATAGTTTCCTTTCAATGCTTTTTCAGGTCTCGCCTAGCGTTGCAGCGCGAATGCGCTGCCATCGCTTTGCGAGGCATGCAGTATATACTGTAGCGTGGAAGCTCCGCCCACTCTCTGTCCATTGGCTTTTGTCTTAAATGCTGCCTTCCGTTTGGTTTGAGGCTTGTTAGTCCCTCCTCATTCGTCCTTTTTATCCTTCCACGGCTACCGGCCCCTTTACTTCCAACAGTATTTTTCTTCACGTGCCTTCCCCCTCCCCTCCCCTCCCGCAGTCCGTGACTTCTCAGACCACACCAGCTCCCCCCACTCCCGTTCGTGCCTTCTTCCCACCCGCACTTCTGATTCTAATGCAATAGGTCTCGCGTAAATGCGATTCCTATTGCATTTTCAATGCTTGCTTATAAAGTCCTTTTTGTGACGTACGAGGCGGATTGGATATCCCATCATGCCTCTGTTCGCACTTGCGTCTCGCTGGTTTTTTAAAGAGCTTGCTGGAGCTCCGTTGTCATCAAACCTATCACTGAGGAGGGGCGCCTAACACTCATCATTCAGTCCACTTCATCGATCCCGTTGCCTCCTTCCTCTGCATTTCATAAAGCAAACATAATCAACATCCATATAACCACAGAGAAACTAACGCTTGTTACTGCGCACACACTATTGACGCCGCACATACACTATTTAAGTTGCGTTTCTCAAAAGAAATTAGCCGTTTGTGTTTTTATTTTAAAATGTAGGTATGAGACACGGCTGCGGTAGACGGATTGGATATCCCGGCATGCCTCTGTACGCACTTGCGTCTCCCTGGTTTTTTAAAGAGCTTGCTAGAGCTCCGTTGTCATCAAACCTATCACTGAGGAGGGGCGCTTTACACTCATCATTGCAGTCAATCTGGTAAACAAACACGCCCTGCAGAGAATCCTCTTCATCGATCTCGCTGCCTCCTCCCCTGCATTTCATGAAGCAAACATAATCAACATCCATAAAACCACTGAGAAACTGACGCTTATTCCCGCACATACACTATTTACGTTGCGTTTCTCCCAAAAAATGTATCCGTTTGTGTTTTTATTTTAAAATGTAGGTATGAGACACGGCTGCGGACTCCACTATAGATATAAGATACTGCTGCGGACTTCCTCTACATTGTCTTATCATCATGTTTGTTCCATATTATGATATTACGTCTTACAGCTTCCACGTACTGCGTTATAAGTTGTTGCTACAGAAGTGAAACGCTCTCTCGTGCCCTCTCTTCACAGCGAGTGATCCTTTGGGCTGCGAGCTCGCGCCTCAGTGCGGAAGTTGTAGTGTCTCCCAGGGCAACGGAGTTGTGCGTCCTGTATAGGCTGCCGGAGAGTAGACAGCCCCTGTTCTAGAAGCCAAGGCAACAGAGAGCCTACCTTCACTTGAATGCATCACTTGAATGAATTCCACTGCGAGGCAGCCCCCGCCCAGGGTGAGGACCCCCAAACCAGCGGTAAGCAGGGGGTCTGAACCCACAGGGGATGCGCTAAACACATTGTCTTATTCACAACGTCTGTTTCTTTACAGTCAATTAATTTGCAGGGGTTTATCTACACTACTCTCCATTCACAGTCTACTCGGCGTTGTTATGTACTACGATTCCAGCCTTCCAGGAGTCTTTTATTTCCCTGATATAGCTGCCGTGTGATGTGATTCCAATGTAACGTAGTCATCCTGCTTTTCACCAGCAGTCTGCATGCCAGATCGTTAGCATCAAATATGAACTTGCAAAGCCCTAGAATGCAAACTGCAGCTGGCTGGAACGCCAGCACTGGATAACAAGAAGCTGCTAATTTGGGAGCTATGTTACACGAAGGCCACATAGCTGCCACATTTCCCAGGCCCAGGTGTGATGAGTTCCCCCAAGCCAGGTTTTTTTCTTTGAGTTCTGGGACTTGTAGTCCTAATTTTCTAATGGACTGAGCACCAATACAAGTCAAGGATTCATAGAAAATCATGGACTGGAGCAGCTTGTCAAGCATGGACCTGGAAACCTGGCAGGGCTGCTGCCATTGGCTCCTTTTGTATCACGTTCACGAGGGTTACATTGTACCACTTTCCAAGGGTTCCAATGATACAGTGGAATATCTGATGCCGTCACAGGGGTTAATGATTCTGCACTCGTGTCTGTAGGGCTGGTCTGAGCTCTATTCAGATGAACTGGTTGATATTGCGTGCATATGGCCTGGTCTGCTTGATGCATCCCATTGATAGTGACATGCTTCGCACATACACACAGGGTTGGTCTGTACTTCATTTACACAAGGTCAGATACAGTTTTATGTTGTAAGCCTTTAATGCCTTTAACGGCAATTCAAATATCTCAGCGTATGTCTCCCACTTTAATTTGCTCGATGTTTTTCTCTATTTCTAGGCTTTAGAACCTTGGACCATCCCCACTTCTGTTTGGATGCTAGTTCAAGTAATGTCACTCCGGCAGAAAACATGTTTCTTAGCCTCCTGCTTTCTAAGGTCCTGGCATGGTCAAATCAGTGTCGGGTCAGCCACGTAGTCCGCAATAATTCTCGTTTTGGGGACAGCTCATACAAACCAATGCAAATACATTTCTGAATTCGTTTTTTTTGTTTAGCATTCTATCCATTATTTACAACCTTTTCCGTTGCATTTTTCATGATTGCACTGCAGCTAGCTTTGCGCTTTATGTATACCTATGCATACACATGCAAAACTAAAGAAAAATGAAAATGAAAAATTTCTAACTGAAAGGTATTTATCTTCGTTTTATGCAATTACCTAATTAACTTAACCAATCCTTCGATATTTGGCATTTTGCACACAGCTGGCCCTCGATTGGAGACACACTGTTTCACTTCCCTGCGTCCCTATGGAACCGCTACTGGCCCTCAGCTGCAGAAAATATGCTGGAAGCTAAATACTTATAAGGCCCCAAAAGCCAGACCGATTGCATTGCAAATGCTTGTTTTGGTGGGGTCCGCTAGACAGGATAGGGCAACCCCATTATTTATTCATTGTATCTCCTTCTTTGCTGGCCATCTGTTGAACTCCATTTTGTGGAACCAGTGAGTGTGTGTGGTGGCTTTTTTGTCTTTGTTCTTCCTACCACCTTCTTTGCTGGTCTTGTGGTGAACACCACTTTGTGGAGCTAGTGAGAGAGTATATGTGTGTGTGTGTGTGAATGTGAACGCGTGTGTGTGTGTGTGTGAGATATACATAGTATACTGATCACTCTTCTTGGGATGTTTATATTATTTCTGCCATATGGCGTCTCTGTACTGCTTTACGGGAGCTAGCGGTCTCTTTTGATGTAAAGGGAGTCACATGTACCCTAGCAGTTCACAAGTTCATGATAAATAACAGACACCTATCCCAAAAACTTCAAATACATCAATGTAATAAGTTAATCAATTAAACTGAGAAAACGAGGCCACAGGCCCAGAAGAAGCATTACCAAACAAGCATTTGCAATGCGATAGGTCTCGCATTTACGTCCCTCTAGTTTTTACGACACGTACACACAGCGGTGTGTGCACGTTTAAAATAGATACCGCAACAAAAGTGTGCACATTTAAAATATATACTGCAACGAAGCAGAGCATCAAAAACAAAAACGCAGTTGCTCTACTACGTTGCAGTGTGTATTTCAAACGGGCGCACACTTTTTATTTTCTTTTAAAGCATGAGTGCCGATGCGGCTGTGCATGGCATTGTCCTGCCGCAAGCGCTTGGGGTCTTTCAGCATGCGGAGAGCGGCTAAGCATGTGGAAGCAAGAGGGTGAGCGCCAGATAAAAAGTCGAGCAGGGGGAAAACCGCGACCCGCCGCTCTGATAAATAAAGCCTACAATTGTTTAAACAAGTAGCCCCTAAACATGGCATACCTACAGTTGCAGCGCAATGAAACTGTAGTTGGTCGGTGCTGCTTCCGATAAAAATGGAAGTGACGAATCAGAGCAGCAACCAATAGGGAGGCCGGAAATCAGACTCACGCATTAATAACCCAATTGCAAGAAGCAGCAGGCGAGAATACTCTCGCTATACGATTACTGGAAGCGCGCTGCCTAGGCGAGACCTAAAAACGAACAAAAGATGTTTTTCTAATTGTAAATGAACCTTGGGAGGACCTGACCCTCCCCTCCTCCCAACTCCCGGCCCCTTCCATTAAACTGGGCCTAAACATAAGATATTTCTTTCTGAGAATGTAGGCAAAGAAACTGAACCGCCAAGGAGATGATGACGGGCCTGAAGGTGCGAGCATTGCGAACTCACTTGCAGTAATATCCTGTCCCTCAACTGGAAGCGCCACCAAGAGCCCAAGGAGGGCGTCAAGGAGCAAGATGGCGGCTGCAGTCTACATCATGGCGTGGACAGTGATAGCTGAATTCCTGCTGCACCTGGGGCATGGTGGCTGGATTTATTAGGTTATTACAGACAGGAGGTGAAAATGATGCTAATGAACAAAGGCAACAGCAAATGAGGATTTAATACCTGTCCGTGTCACAATCTCCAGCATTTTCCCAACCACACCTCAACCCAGGGGGTTTCCTCAGTCTCTTTTGTCGGTGACTCCACCCTAATGCTTTCAGGCTGCAGAACACAGACTTGTGCCCCAAGCAAATACTCAAGCCTTATGCAAGGAGGCAACAGCCCCCAGCACCCCTGTTTTAGGACCCCTCCGGCCCCTATTAGCAACTCATTATGGCTCCCATGCCCTCTCTCCAGGGCTGTCAGATAATCTCAGAAGTTGATGAAACAGATTTTTTTAATGCTATTTTTCATTTGCGGAGTGAAGGTGTGACCTCTGAAAGTCCCTTTGTGACTCTTGTACAGATTACTGCTCTTGTGTTTTATTAACACAATGCAATGTTCACAAAAGTATGTCCAAAGATGGGCAACTTAATACAACATACGCTCGCCGAATACCATAAATAAGGTAACAACGACAACTTGTAGCGCTTAGAAATTGTAGCAACTGCGGTATGAAGTATTGAAGAAAGTTACTACTTGTCTGTGATGGAAGACAGTGCACAGTTTATTCATGCCAAGGGCACTGGGAAGGAAGACCTTCATCAGAATAATGACACAGCCCACTGGTACCGCCCTGGACACACGCGGACGGATGGTCATGGGCCAATATATAGGCACTCAGAACCATGTTCTGCACTGAGGAAGCAATGAGAGCCTGCCCAGGATTTGCCCAGTAGTTCTGGGTAAGGTTTGCCCTTCTCCACTCCTCCTTGAAGACATGTTTAAAAGAATGAGGCCACTTGGTGCATTTCGCAGCCCCACTTCTGAAGATGGTCCCAAGGCTCCGGGAGTCCCTAGGAGCTCAGTGTGGACTCTCAGGGAATAATGTGAACCATCCAGAGTCGCACACTGAGGCAGACCTTTCCCAGAGAGGTCAGGAGAGTCACTCCTTCGCAAGGAAATGGGGCCACACTGGGAATTTACATAATAATTTTCATTACTAAATGGCTACACAGCCATAGGTTTTACAGACGGTTCTGAAGAATTCTTGTGAAATATGTCAACACGTTTATGGTGTACCAAGCCAGTTCCAGTCTCCCAGATGTTTTTGGGGTGTTCCTCCATTTAAACACCTGGCATTCAATTTTTCATGGTCTCCTACTGATTTCAACATGAACAGACTCCATTTTTTATTTTGCTTCATTTCTGTTTTTCATCTCCTTTCGGATTCACATCTAGCCCCTTACTCTTTACCAGCAGATGGGAAGTCATGGATTATCTGCCAGGATTCTTTCATCTGGCCACCACGTGGTATCCACAAGGGCCCTTCGTGGTCCACCCTTTGCCTTAGTTCACACCAGAATGCCACCAGACACCTCGGTTCTCACTTCACTTTCTCTCTTTCCACTCTAGGTGCTCACAGTACCATCAGGATGAATTCTGGTCCTTGCCAAGTCCACGTCCTGGAGGTGGATCCCTAAGTGTTTCATGGTTTCTGGGCTGTGCAGATTCACGGAGCCATACATTTGTGCTTTTCGGACTGTCTTCTGCCTGAGCTCTGATCCACACTCCGTTCCTTGTTTCCTTGTTTCTGTTGTTGCGCCTTCTGGCTTCTTTAGTCTTTGCTTCTCCAAGTCCCAGTGCAGCCTTCCCTCTCGTGGCAGGGCTCTAAGTCCCAGCACCTGTCTGATTCCTAACACATGGCTCTCTCCCTTGGAGCTCTCTCTCCCTGCACCAGAGCTGCCGGTTGTATCGATCGTCCAATGCAGCCCTACCAAGTTTCCCAGGTCCTTGCATGATGTGTTGCTCCAGTACAGGTTTTTTCTTTGAATCCTGGGACTTGTAGTCATATTTATTCCATTAAACTTAGCAGCTATGCCAATGAGGTCAGCCCTCAAAGATATCACAACGGTGTTGGTTCTGAGACCCACTGTGAGCTTTGCACATTATTTCTTGATTTGACAGTCCCTTTCTTGCTTTTATAGTTAGTCTCTTCCTGTCCATGGCTCTTTGATGCTGTAGTTCCTCTGTTGCTGTTCTATTATTTGATGTCGTAGCTACCTGTGTCCTGTATTCCAGAGCTCCCTGTTCTGCCTCCGTACTCCCAGTCTTGTTCTTTGTTTTGCAGATCCCTTGTCCTGAATTCAGGAGCTCCTTCTTCTGCCTCCAAACTTCCAGTCCTTTTCTTGTTTGTATTTTAGATTCCTTTTCCAGTATTTCAGAGCTCTTTCCTCTGCGACTTCCAGTCTTTTTCTTGTTTGTATTTTAGATTCCTTTTCCTGTCTTCCAGAGCTCCTTCTTCTGCGACTTCCAGCCTTGTTCTAGTTTGCCACCTTCTTCCTGTATTCCAGAGTTCCTTCTTCTGTCTCCATACTTCCAACCCTGTTCTTGTTTGTATTGTAGATTTGATGCTGGATATCTCGCAGGACTCTTTAAGAATTAATGTTCTCTACCTTATTATGATTTATTTTCCATCACAAAGCAGAGAGGACAATCTCCATGGAGCATACAAGCTATTTATGATAATCAGTCTATTGTTCTCTTTCTGTATATTTTTTATTGTTTACTTTATTGGCCATATAATTGGCTCTGGTACTCTCTTTGTGTCAAGTGTGTAGTTTAGTCTTCGCAAGGCATTAAGCTATTGCTGCCCAGTCTTCAGAACAGAGGCTGCTCCAACCTGCTCCAGTTTTCAGGTCCTGTCCTGTCTTTCACATTCCCAGCTTCAGGTGCTTCCACAATATGCTAGCACCCTCCTCCTTAATGTTCTTGTCTCTGCAGAAAGAAAGATCTCTCGTTTAGTTATTCAAGACCCAGTCACAGCCAGGTCCTGGCATTATGACTGAAAAGCTACTTGTAAGGGACAGGGTTTAGAAATTGAAGTTTATGTAAAATCTGTAGAGGTTAGGGATATTCCTCAAGTTAGACAAATCTCACAGGCCTAGAAATAGACCCATAACTCAGATTACAAAGGTAGGGTTGGCAGACATATCCTCATTCTGGCAGCCATAGAAAGTCTCTCTTATCAGTATAGATGGTGGAGTTCCTCCACGTGAAAAATGAAATACCAGACCTAACAGCAACACATACACACTCCCCCACACTATCTCTCCCCGAGGTCAAGAGCCATCTGTGTCCTTAACAGATGCCAAAACTTGTTAATTTATGACTAAGATGCTTTTTCAAGAATGCAGAATTGTTCTATTGTACCTCACAAGATGCATATACTGTTGGTAGAAACTTTGTACGAGAGACTTTCCTCAGACACACTCTGTTGAGACTCTCCCGGCCGCTGTGTTTAATCAAACCAACTTGTTCCTGTTTTGCCAAACGCTTCTTTGATTTTCATTTTTTTAGGTAAATTCATATCTGAGCAACAATGGCATTGAGTGGCTAACAGTGTAGTGGCGTACAGTGGAGTAGTGAAGCAGTGGAGCAGATTGATGTATTGTGTCAGAGTAGAATGGAGTAAAGTGGGGTGCAGAAGCATACAAACAGTGGCATACAATGTTGTATAGTGGACTAGAGTATCATGGAGTAGAGAGTTGTACAGTGGCATACAGTATATTACTGTTTTGTTCAGTGAAGGGGTGTAGACAGGAGCAAAGTGTCGGAGAAAGGCATACAGTGTAGTAGAGTGTTGTAGAGTGGAGTGGCATATGGTACAGTAGTGTGTGAAACAGTGGAGCTGCGTAGGGTGGATTTTTGCATAGTAGCGTAGAGTGAGGTAAAGTCTCATACACTGGAGTAAGGTTGATTGGAGTAGTGTAACGTAATGTGGAGTAAAGTACAATAAAGTGTATTGGTGTATTGTAAAGTAGAGGGGCATGGAGTGGAGTAAACTGGAGTATCGTTAGTAGTAAACTGCTCGGAGTTGGTTTTCATACAGTAGAGAGAGGAGTGCTGTGACATATAGAAAAGTGTTGTATAGTGAAATAGAGTGTTGTACATTAGAATGCATGGGCATAGAGTGGAGTATAAAGTTGGCCCCCTCTCCCTGAGCTTCCAGAGGCCCCATGGAGCTTCACCCCCATGGCCAAAGTTATTTATGTGGGAAGAGGGGGCTGTGTGGTCCCCCTCCCTAGAGCTTCAAAAGGCACAAGTGATTCAAACCCCAGGGGCTAAATTCAACAAAATAGGGAGGGGGCTGCCCCCCCTTCCAGAGGCATTAAAGGCCCTGGGGAGCCCACACCCAGAACATAACAGTTTCCCTTCCCTCACCAGCGTGGGTAGGCCATCCTGTATTTGCTCTCGCTTGGCATGAGCAGGGAAACCTGTGTTTGCTATCGCTTAAAAATGCTCTCACCTGCTAGATGCAGGCTTTTGATATGTTTCCCAAATCATATCAACATATTGCTCCTACCCCGAGGGAGCAGCATCAGTAGCTGCTCCGAGGTGAGCTGGAGCAAAGCGTGTGCCTTCTGCGTGTGGGACACGGCTGGGGCCACGGGGGGAGCACCAACAAGTATATGGTGGGTTTCCTGGGTGGGCAACAACCTTTAAAAAATGTGGGCCTTGGATGATACGTTCCACAGGGCAATAGACTTTTGGGGATGGGGGCATTGGGGGCTTTAAAAAAATACATGGTCCTGGGGGACTGGGGTCCCCAGGGTCTTTTTAAGGCTCGAGAAGGGGGTCCATGTGGTTCCCTCTTCCCTTAATTTTTAGAAATGGCCCTACAGGCTGGGGTCCCCAGGGTCTAAAAAGGCTTGGGGAGAGGGACCGCACACGCCTCCTCCAATTTTGTAAATGAGTGGCACTGGGGATGGTGTCCGCAATACCTAATAAGGCTTGGGGAAGGGGGCTATGTGGCACCCCACACCTTTAAAATGTATATGGCCATGGGTGATGGGGTCCCCTGGGCCATAATAGGTTCAGGAAGGAGGGCCACATGGCCCCCCTCCCCTTTGAAAAAATAAGGCCCTGGGGAATGGGGTCCCCAGGGACAGCCCGTCTCGCCAATGGCCCGCTGCTCACAGCTAAAAGACATGTGCAATGTGAGGTTGGCTGCCTTTGGGGGGGTTGGCCACAGGCCAGGTCTTGTATCCAACCCCCTACCACGTATGGCCAAAGGTCATGTGCAGCGTGGGGTTTCCACATGCAGGGGGTTAGCTTAAAGGTTTAGCCACAGGCCAGGCCCTGTGGCCAAGCCTCTGCCGTGCATGACCACAGGCCCTGCGCAGTGAGGGTTTGGCTGCCTTTACGAGGTTGGCTACAGGGCCTGGCCAGTGGCCAGGCCTTATGCCCAATCCCCAACTGCGCAAGGCCGAAGGCTGTGTTCAGCATGGGGTTGGCTGCATGTGGCAGGGTAGCCCGCTGGGCCTGTCCACAGGCCAGGCCTTACAACCAACCCCCGCCTCTACCAGGCCCTTTAGCCAGCCCACTACAGCTGGATTAACTATAACTCGCCACTGTACCATGCATTGTGTTCAAGCAAATTAGTTAATTTGACATGTCATAATTGTTGTTTTTAATGCAGTGATTTCTCATGCTCTAACATTTTTTAATCCACAAGGGTATAGGTAGTGAATGGAGAAGTTATAGTTAATGCGGTGTGGCGAGTGAGGTGAGAAGACTGTATACAGTGGTGCGTGAGTTATGTGAATTTTAAGGTTGTGGATGTTTGGAATGTGAGTTATAAGTATGACATATTAGTGTCAAAGTGGCGCTTAAATGATAATTATAAGATATAATTAAAACTGTACAATTTCTAATGTTTGAGTAGCTTAAGTTGGGTTTGTATACTAAACATAGGGTTTGCTTAACTATAATTATAATTAACCTTTGTTTTTCTGTGACTCTCAATGGTTTTTATAATGTTAGTAACTAATGTGTAATATTGGTACCACTTACTGTTCTGGAGTGGAGTGTTATAAAGTGGAGTGTGGGTCAATATTGTGGAGGATAGTGTTGTAAACTGTACTCTGGTACACTATATTTTGGGATACTGGATGGAAGAAAAGTGGAATGAGGTAGATTAGACTGGCGTTGTTAGAAATTGGGTCTCTAATTGGCAGAGGTATGCACGCTGTAGGAACCACAATCCTAGTCAGGGTAAGTCAGATACGCACCTTAAATTACCTTGGGCTCACCCTCTGGTAGCTTAAATTACAGTAACACAGTGAAAACACCACAGACTCTAGACAAGTTTAGAAAAATAGATTATAATTTTATAAATAAAACAAGACCAAACTGACAAAGATCCAATAAGTAGTTCTCAAGTTCTTTGTGGGGGATGCCGCTAGGTTGATAGCCTTGTGGCCGGGGTCACAATGCTGCGGTCTCTTCCCTCAGTCGAAGCCCTGCTTTGGGGTGTAGGTGGTACACCAAAGTTGATTAGAAAACGCTCAGGGCAAGGAATTCAGTGATTGTGTGCACCATGCTGCTCCTGACCAGAGCCGAGCTGCACCTAAAAAATGCAGACACAGTGATTCTTGGTTGGTGCACTGTGCTGACGTGGGCTTATGGGGGAAAAAACTGCTGCAAACACAGCAAGCTTCGTCGGCACCCAGCACAGATGTGAGCATATGTAGAAGAGCAGCTGCAGACATGGAAAGCTCTGTCGGGACCTAGCACAGGCGTGTTCATTTGTAGACAGACAGCTGCAGACCTGGCATCCTCAATTAGCCCTCAGCTCGCAGCCTTGAAGTGCTGATCGGTGTAGACTTTAACTGCAGGGCCTTGTTTAGAGGTCCAGGACTGAATATGGCACCTCAGACAGGGGGAGGACTCACAGACTGCAGAGTCCCACAGTTGTTGCAGAAACAAAGACTCAGATTTATGAGCTTTGTGGTGCAGGGCAGCGCAGCAAGTCACCTTGCTGCAATGTGCTGCATCACAGGGAAAGGGCAGGAATGAGCTGTATTTATCCAATATGGCGCATTCCTGTCCTTTCCTCCTGTGTTGATGCCCTTTTGGCAGCCTAGCACCAATACAGTCACACTTGCCCCATTGTGCAAGGGCGGCTGCGTTGTAAGGAAGATTGCTTTTTGTGCAAGAAGGGACACCTTCCTGCACAAAAACAATCCTGAGAGGTTTTTTCCTCTTTCTATGTGTGCTGCAGAATGTAGCTCACATAGAAAGAGGAAAAAACGAGGATAAATAAACATATTTCTCCTCATTATGGCTCTCCTGGAGAGGTGTATCTTTTTGGCACATTCCCAAGTTTACTGGCTCTTGTAAATCTAGGAATGTGCCAAAATCCATAGATGATGCGTGGGAACACCTACGCAACACACATGGAAACATCTCCCTGGAGCACAGTAATGTAACACAGCGATTTGCGCCACTCCACTATAAAACACCCTACCACTCTATGCCACTCCAATTTTGCCCTTCCACTCTAAGACACTCTATCACACACAACTCTATGACATGCCACTCAACTCTACTATTCGGCACGCCATTCTACTGCTCTGTATGATACGCCACTCCACTCTATGACACATCACTTCGCTCTATGACACATGACTCCACTCTACGACACACCACTGTACACCAATCCTTTCCACTCTACGATATGTCACTCCACTCTGCAGCACTCCACTACACTGTACGACACTCCACACCAGTCCACTCTACAACACTCCACTTCACTCTATGACAGACCACTCCACTCTACGAGGTGCAACTCCACTCTACGGTACTTCACTTTTTTCCCCTCACTCTAAGACACTCTATGACATTCCATGATGTGCAACTCCACTCTACTATATTACATGCCACTCTACTTGACTCTATGATCCTCCACTCCACTCAGACATTTCACTTCACTCATGACACACAACTCTTATGTATAAGACTTTACTCAACAGCACTCTAATCCACTCTATGCCCCTCCAATCTACAGCTCTGTACTCCACTCTATGACACACTATAACACTATACAACACACCACTCCACTTCACGATATTCCACTCACTCTATTACATGCCACTCCAGTCTAAAGGAAGCCACATCACTCTACGCCACTCAATTTCACTTTACGCCCTTTCACTCTGAGACACTCTATGACTCACCATTCTATGATACACTACTCTACTAGACGACATGCCACTCCACTTCACTCTATGTTACAGCAGTCCACTCTCATGGCATGCCACACCACTGTCTGACACACAACCCAACTGTATGACACAACACTATACACCACTCTAATCCACTCTATGTCCATCTAATCTACAGACTTCTACTCCACTGTAAGACATGACACCCCGCTCGGCTATATGATATGCCCCTCCACTTTATGACATGCCATTCCACTCTATGCCACTTCACACCACTTCACTCTACGACACAACACACCACTCCACTCTATGACACTCCCCTCTACAACACGCTACTCCTCTCTAAGCCCTTCCATTGTATGGCACTCTTCTCCACTCTATGACATGCCACTTTACTCCACCATATGCTACTCAATTCTATGACATGTCACTCCACTCTTCGACACTCCACAAAACTCCATGCGACTCCACTCTATGACAAATCACTTCAATCTACAATAAACCACTCTACGACACTCCACTCCACTCTATGCCATTCCACTCCAAATACAATCTGATTTCAATGTGGAAGTGTATTATAAATTTAGCATCTATTATGAAGCCACCATAAGTGACATGCTTATCTTACCCTACACTTACCCTTTATCTCTATATAAATTATCAATCAATCAATCAATCAGGGAATTGTAAAGCGCGCTACCCACCCGTGAGGGTCTCAAGGCGCTGGCGGGGGGGTGGGTCAGCAGTACGGTTCAGCCAAAGAGCCAGGTCTTGAGGGTCTTCCTGAAGGTGTTCAGGGAGGGGGCGCGTCTGATGTTGAGCGGGAGCTTGTTCCAGGTCTTGGCCGCGATGTAGGAGAAGGATCTCCCCCCTGCTTTGACTCTGTGGATGCATGGGGTTTCGGCGAGGACGAGGTTGGCGGATCGGAGGTTCCTTTTGGGTACGTGGAGAGTGATTCTGTTGTTGAAGTATTGGGGGTCCTGTGTTGTGTAGGCATCTGTAGGCATAGGTGAGTATCTTGAAAGTGACTCTCTTCTCGATGGGGAGCCAGTGGAGTTTTCGTAGGTGTTGGCTGATGTGCTCGTGTCAAGGGATGCAGAGGACGAGTCTGGCGGCGGTGTTCTAAATAGTCTGGAGCCTCTGGAGTAGGGACTTGTTTATGCCGGCGTAGAGGGTGTTACGGTAATCCAACCTGCTGGTGATGAGTGTGTGGGTAACCGTCTTCTTTGACTCGGGGGGGATCCATTTGAAGGTCTTACGGAGGATGCAGAGGGTGTTGACGCAGCTGGAGGCGACGGCGTTGACCTGTCCGTTCATGGAGGGGGAGGAGTCAAGTACAATGCCGAGGTTTTGGGCGTGGTCTGTGGGGGTCAGGGGGCTGTCGAGGGTGGTGGGCCACCAAGTGTTGTTCCATGCCGATGGGGTGGCTCCGATGATGAGGACTTCAGTATTCTCCGAGTAGAGCTTTAGGCAGCTGTTGCTCCTCCAGGCTGTGACGTCTTGCATTCCTTCCTGGAAGTTGAGTCTGGTGGTGGTGGGGTTGTTCGTGAGGGAGAGGATGAGCTGGGTGTTGTCGGCGTAGGATATTATGCTGAGGCAGTGCCGTCGGATGATGGCGGCGAGGGGGGCCATGTAGATGTTGAAGAGGGTTGGGCTGAGTGATGACCCCTGTGGGACTCTGCAGTTGATTTCCATGGGTTGGGAGAGGAAGGGTGGCAGTCTGACCCTTTGGCTTCTGGCGTTGAGGAATGATCGTATCCAGTCGATGGCAGTTCCTCGTATGCCGGTGTCGTGTAGTCTGGTTGCAAGTGTGCGGTGGGAGACGGTGTTGAATGCTGCCGACAGGTTGAGTAGTATCAGGCCTGCGGTGTGACCTTGGTCAAGGAGGGTGCGGATGTCGTCTGTAGCAGCGAGTAGGGCGGTCTCGGTGCTGTGGTTGCTGCGGAATCCTGATTGAAAAGGGTCAAGGACGGTGTTGTCCTCGATTAATCTTGTTAGTTCTGCGTTGACGGTCTTCTCAGCGACTTTCGCCGCGAAGGGGAGGAGCGAGATGGGCCGGTAGTTCTTGAGGTCCGTGTGGTCTGCTGAGGGCTTCTTGAGAAGAGGCCAGGCTTCTGCACGTTTCCAGTCATCGGGGAAGGTGCCAGTCTTGAAGGTGGTGTTGATGGTGCGTTGTAATTGGGGTGCGATGGCGGTGGCAGCTCTGTGGTAGATGTGTGGTGAGCAGGGGTCTGTGGGGACCCCTGAGTGGATGCCTTTCATGGTTGATGCGGTCTCTTCAGTCGTGATCGGGGTCCAGGAGGAGCTAGTGGGCGAGTTGGCGTTGTCGGGGGCGGGGTGGCTGCGGAGTCGGGTGTGAGGTTGTTGAAGTTGTCGTAGAGTTTTTTATCTTCAGGTGGAAGTAGGAACCGAGCTTGTCGCAGAGGTCCTGGTAAGGTGGGATGTCCATGGCTTCGCTGCGGGCTTGGTGAATTCCTGGATGACGCTGAAGAGTTCCTTGGAATTGCTGGAGTGGGCGAGGATTTTGTTGTGGATGAAGGTCCTTTTGGTGGTTCTGATGCGCTGGTGGTAGTCCGTCATGGCGTTCTTGTAGGTGGTGTGGTTTTCTGGTGTCTTGCTGTTTCTCCAGTTCTTTTCCAGGTGTCTGCAGGTGTGTCTGGCTTCTTGGAGGTCGATGGTGAACCAGGTGGCTTTTCTGGGGCGCTGCTTGTCGGGGTTGCACAGCGGGGTGAGCTTGTCTGCGCAGTTGGTGATCCAGGTGTGGAGTTCCCTGGCTGCCCGGTTGGCGCCGGTTGCATCGGTGGGGGTGTTGCGGTTGAGGGTGGAGTTGAGTTGTTCCTCAGTGACTTTGCTCCAGTTCCTTCGCGGTGGGCGCGGAGCAGGTATGGGTAGCTTGGGTTTGTCGACGAGGAAGTGTATGCAGTGGTGGTCGGTCCAAGGGGGTTGCGTGGTGTGACTGAAGTGGACACTGTTTCCTCCGGCGAAGATGGGGTCGAGGGTGTGTCCTGCCTTGTGGGTTGGTGTGGTGACGAGTTGTTTTAGTCCGATGTTGGCGAGGTTGTCAAGGAGGGTGGTGGAGTTGGGGTCTCTGGGGTTGTTGAGGTGGAAGTTTAGGTCTCTGACAAGTATGTGGTTCATGGCTGCGATGGTGTGGGGTACGATGAGGTCGGTGATGGTGTCGGCAAAGAGGGTCCGGGGGCCAGGGGGTCTGTAGGCGAGGGTGCCGCGGAGAGTGGAGTTGTGGCTGGTCTGTACCTGAAGTGCAGGTGTTCGGCGGCAGGGAAGGTTTCTCTGGAGGTGGTGAGGCGGAGGGAGTTTTTGTGTGCAATGGCGAGGCCTCCTCCCGGGTGGCTGGGGCGGTCCTTCCTCTGGATCTTGTATCCGTCTGGGATGGCGATGGCGATGTCGGGGGTGGATGAGGTGTTCGTCCAAGTTTCCATGAAGAAGGCGACGTCAGGTGAGAGTGAGTCCAGGAGGAACCAGATCTCCACAACGTGTCTGTGCATGGAGTGTACGTTGAGGAGGATGCATCTTAGGGCGTCAGTGGTGTTGGTTGATGGGGCGGTGTTGAAGGACTGGCGGCAGTGGCGGCAGGCGAACTGGCTGTGGGTCTTGTTCGGCGTGGACTGCTGTCAGTTGTTGTTCCTTCCGGGGTTGAGTGCGAGGAGGGTGGCTGAGTCATATCGGTGAGTGGTGGGAGATCCAGAGTCTCTGGCGCTGGTCGCGGTCGGGTCGAGGACAGGCGCAAACGGGCTCGCCTTTGGTGGGCCAGCGGCGCGACTGTGCAGTGGCCGCCATTACGAAGGGGAGGGGGAGGGACGAGCAGCTGGGAGGCGGGAAAGGGCGTGGGCAGGGGGGAGGGGCCACAGGGGCAGCAGCGGTGGGGAAGAGGGCAGGCAACGTGGAATAGAAGGAACGGGGAACAGATAACAACAAAATGAGTGGCAAATCACAAAACAAACAAGTGGCACGGGGCACAGAGTCAATCAGATAACAGGAAAAAGAGTGGCAAATAACCAAGACAACACGTGGCACGGGGCACAGAGTCAAACAGATAACAGCAAGATGAGTGGCAGATAACAATAACGAACAAGTGGCGCAGTTACCGTTTTGAGGGCAGACAGCAGCGCAGGATGCACTGACCAGGCTGGAACGAGCAGGCAGGCAGGGGCAGGCACCGCAAGGAGCGGACTGCAGCGGCCTCGAACCCCAGGCAGGGGAGAAGAACACAGAGTCAGCGGTGAGGCAAGGCACAGCGGAGCTGCTGAGGATAGAGTGGATCTCCGACCCATTTCTGACCCTGAAAAAAATATGGTTATTATCTTTACAAGCTCTATCATTTTAAGACATTTGGTTAGTTTTGACAAGAACAATTTTTCTTCTTTTTGGGGGTTTTTTCTGGACAATTTTTTCAGAAAGTCAACATTACCAAACAAAGCAATAGCTGCAACAATAGACAGGACAGTGATATATAAAAAAGAGTGTTGAGGAAGTCACCTGTGAGCTATGACCATCTCCAAATGGATGGCCACATCCCTCACTCTTTCAACAATCGCAGTATGGCAGAGCAGACAATATCTTGCATAATTACCATACAGTTCAATAATGTCTATATTCTGCCTCGACAGATCTACTCACACCATGGCACCAGTAGCCGGTACTGAAACATGGAAAGGTTTATCAGCTGGTGGTGGCATGGAGATGGATCTGAAGAAGTCGAAAGTGGTTCTGGAAGGAGAGATGCAGTGGATGGTGGTGGAGGTCCTGATGACGAAGATAAAGTTGAAGGTGTTCCAGTAGCTGAAGAACTGGTGACTGCCAGTGTTCATGCTTTGCTTCTTTCAACTCCTTCTGATGTCGTCTTTCGGCCCATGCCAACCTGTTGCATAGTTTGCTGGTTACCATTTTGGAACTGTCCTTTTTCCCTCTATCTGAGAAGGAGAAAAACTACCACATCATAGTAACCTTGTGCATTTTCCTCCCCTCCACCATCTGTTCCTCCTATTGCATCCTCTGCTCCACCTCTTCTTTGTCCTCTCAAAGCACAAAAAGATCCTCTTGATGATCCATTGCAGTATTGCAATAACACAAAGCTGAGTTCTGAAAGGAAGATTTTCCCTGTTGGAGAGACCACAACCTTCTCCTTTGAAGATCCCAATTGAAATGAGGATAAGGGGTGTACACGTCCTGTTTACTACAATGGACAGAGTTATAAGCCAATGAAATGCTGTTTAACATAAGCGGAAGTACTGCAGTAGTATCTCAATATTATCGTAGAGCTGATATATTTCACAAACCCAACTTTCAATATTTACACATAAATGGAGGTACCAAGAAAGTACTGTGGTACCAAATAAAGCCCCAAAAAAGTAATATTATAATAAAGAACATTATATGGTTACAAAATAGCTTTTTAAAAATAATATACAAATTCATTGAGAAAAAAACAAAGGTTAAGCATTAGTTATAGTTAGGAAAACTTAATTTATGATTTCTATAACCAACTTAAACTACACACACCTGAATACTAAAAAATGTATAGTTATAACTAAGTAGTTATAACCTAAAGTCATAATGTATGCCCGCCCTATAATATTATAAATCAAACACCTTCGTATAGAGTCTTGTCAACGTGCTAGCCACACTACATTAACTATAACTCATGGATTCCCCATGCACCTTTTGCATGTTTAATCATAGCATTCATAAAAACACTTATGCCTTCTGAAATTAAATCATTTATGAGAAGAAAGCGCATGGTAAAGGGGCAAGTTATAGTTAATGTAGTGTGGCTAGCGAGTTGACTAGAGTCCATATGAAGGTGCGCAAGTTATAGCAATTTTAGAGAGGGGCATAAATTATGACTTTCAGTTGTAACTTTAAAATTATAATTTTAACTTTCTAATTTTTAAGGTTTGTATAGTTTAAGTGGTTTTGTCTATAGAAATAATAAATGACTATATTTACCTTTTATATTATTACATTCTGTTCCACAATATTCTTGACACATTATTTTGGTAGATTACTTACAAAGAATACAAAGTATGCAAACTCAATATTTTTGTTGACAATATTTTTATCACAATTCCTGGTAAATCAATACTGTAGTTTTCGATATTCTGTAACATAACCCTTACTTTAAATCACAGACATGTTTTCCTTAATCTTTATTACTGTATTTCTGTGATTTGTCCTGAATCCATTCTAAAATCTTTAAAAAATGTTTTCGTCTTTGCTGAAAGTCAACCCTGCAACCTGACAATAACTAATATCCTGATTCATCTAATAATCCAAGCGGCCATCTTCGTTAAATCACACACCCTCCCCAGTGATCATGTTTACCTCCTAATAATTTAATCCACCATCAAGAAAGGGGTGTAAATGCATGAAAGGGCTTTCTTGAAAGTATACTTCTTAAAATATCCAATAACCACTGGATTTGCCACTACACTTGGGTGTCTGGGGCAGTTTGCTGCCCAGCACAAAGCATTTCAACACTTCCTTAGGGGTAGTAGGCGCTATATGAATGCAAGTACAATTCAATGCACAAAATATTGTAACATAATAATTGACTACTACAATATTGTGAAGTATACATTGGTAAAAAAGATGTACTATTGTTAACCTACAACATCTCGTAGATCTAGAAAGTGGGTGTGAATTGCATGGTAGAGAGATGGAGAAATACATATTTATGAAGTAGAAAGCTTGATTTAAATATCTTCCTTTCCTGAGCATTTCCTTACATTTTGTTTTGCTGCATGAGAATGCTATTTTAATTTAGTTTGGAAACAAATCAATAATACAGCTTCCAAACCGAATGTTTACTTATTTTTTTGGATGAACATTGTGTGGCATTAACGTTTCCTCTTTTCTTATCCAAATATGTATTTATATTACATTTGCATTCATATCGCCGTGCAATCAAACAACGCTATTGATACCAGTCCAGATTGTACTGCTGTCAAAGTGCAATACTTAAATTAAAGCTAGTGTCTTGGCTCTAGAGTCTGTTGGTGCTGCTACCAACTATGGCTCCCAGTCCACCCTTGTGATTCAGGTGGAAGCCCTGCTCAATGGATGTAGTTTTACCCCAACTCTCCTAATACCTCATCTCTCTTAGTGCACAGTATCTCATCCTTTTCACAATTCACCACACAAATGAGATATGTGACAGCTGATCGGGTTGTGACATAGTGTCTGCTGTACTTCCTCCTAGCTTCACCGCTCCCTGTGTCTGAGGTTAAGTGCTAGCAAGTCAACACAGCTGGACATTCTTGTGGTCTCATTTGTGGCTGCTAAGTTAGTAAAAGCCATCACTGTGGAGGGTGTGCGGTCTCAGCTGTCTCAACTGTATGCATTGCAAACCCTCCCAGCTGAACAGGTCCAGAACATTGCTGCCATGCGTTGACTGAGTCCTTGCAGCATCTGAGGCAACAGGTGAGCCTCATCGGGTGGTTGGGTGAATGGTGGCTAAGGTCATGACACTATAGAGTACTTCTTGCCAAAGCATCGTTGATCACACCACACTCAATCTACTTGCTCAGCAGCTCAGATCACTCTGTATTCAAATGTTTCGCACAGCAGCTCTGGTCATGCACACACAATTACTTGGCACAGTGGCTAAAGTCACCCTGGACTTGATCACTTGGAACAGCAGCTCATGTTACATCTCTGCTGACAACTTTAGGAATAGCAGCTAGGCAGTGCCAGGTGTTCACGATTCTGATGTGGAGATTGTAGCCCCCTGACACCAGGACTCACAAATCACTCTCCTTAGTCTTCCACTCATGCAGCCACACCACATTGGGATCAGACCGCACCTTGCTCCTCATGGACAGTCACTCCTCCTTCAGGGTTGCCACACTCCTTCCTTTCTCAGCAGACAGGCTGCCTTCTAGACACTCAGAAGAGGTGATCAGCTCTTGCAGCAAGGGGTTGACTTCAGTTCATGTCCACTCATTTCTTTGGAAACTGAATGTCAGTAGACACCTGCCATAGTTGCACAGAAGTCCTAGGTGTACTCTATAGAGCACACTGTTCCTTGTTCAAAGAGAACCTGGTACTGAAACAGCAAGCAGGTCAGAAGGTCCCACTTTCATACACTCAAAGCAGACAGAGGATATGGTCCAATGTCTGCACTTTCAGAACCAGTTTAGGGTTGTTCTCCTTTCAAATGTGCTCTTTGTGCTGCTCCCCAGATGCACCCTATTGCTTCAGCTTGGATTACCAAGAACCAAGGCGCAAAAAGGTGTGACCTGGTTGTAATCAGGCACACTAAAGAGTTATTAGGAGAAAGCTAAATGGCTGGCCTCACCTGGGCGTCCCTTTTACCTTGAGCATCAGAGTCAGCAGTCCCACTCTTCACTCTGACCATCTACCAAATAGCAGTGCTACAGGAAGACTAATCAGCAGGTCCTCTCAGCAAAAGGCCTAATCAAATTTCTAAAGCAGTCTTGTCTCCTTTTGCTCCACTTCACTGTCTAGATCTTGTCTGTCCACCTTCAGGAATGTTAGCAGTACATTTCCGTTGATTTGGAAAACAACCTCACCTCGTTCTGTGCAAAAGGCCAGGCCAGAAGCATTCAAAATGGACCCTACAGGCTTCTGTTACTCTGGTTCACTCTTACACACTATGGGGGATATTCACAAGAACGTGCGATAAACATCGGCAAAATAGGTTAACGCAAGTTTCCATATCGCCGTCTATCACGGGAAAATAACTCTGTGTCAACGTCGTATTTTCAACACTGCGGTAACATGCGATAGTCACCTGATAACGCACAAAATGTCAGCGAGAACATTACCGGGACGGCGATGAAAATCCAAACGCAAAAAAAGTTGTGATGGGCCCAACCGCGATAAGACAATCAGCAAAAAGCAGCGCCAGGCCTGCAATTCACACACCTCAGGCGGGAAAAACCACTACAAAAGCACACAAAAAAAACCACAAACAAAAAACAAACTACAGCGACATACAATGGAGACAGCCGGAGCAGTGACAGAGGACGGCCAGAACCCCACAGGCCCCCTGGAGGAGCAGGCTGGGACCTCGGGGACAGGGAAGGGCAAGGACAAGAAGAAGAGGAAGACGCAGTTCAGTCCGCAGGTAAACAGGATCCTGATCACGGAGGTGATAGAACACCATCAACAACTGTTCGTCACCTCCACTGTGTCATTGGCAACAAAAAATGCAACATGGCAGTCCATTGTGGACAAGGTGAATGCAGTTGGAGTGCTGAGGAGGACAATGGACGAGGTCAAGAGGCGCTGGAATGATGTGAAGCGCAAGACCAAGCAGAAACTCACCAACAACCAAAAGGCAGCAATGCAGACTGGAGGTGGGAGTCCAGCGCCACAGGAGGAGCTGGATGAGATGGAGGAAATGGTGTCCACAGTCATCAGTGGGGAGACGGTGGCAGGAGTCGGGGGACCAGACACTGCTCAACATGACCTGACACAACAGCAACAGGGTGAGTAACGACCAGGGACTGGGAGGACGGGGGGAGATGGGCACAATGGCACACATGCACAATGGAGTATAGCACACTGCACACCCACAATGACTCTGGATCATGTCCCTGAACCCCTTGGCACACTGCAGCATGCATAGCAACTGCACGTAGGCCTCCCTCGACTATGTGCCCAGAGGAGTCCCTCCCACACATCACTCATCTCACAACCAACCCATGAACATGTGCTGAACCCAGCAAAGCTGCGGGTCCGTGAGCCACACTGACAATGCAAGTGACACTGCATGATGATTAGCATGGCTGCAGTCCGATCATCATGAGATGGTGCATGCCACCGCACTATGGTGGTGGAGTGTGGACCACATCCGTAAAGGAGCATGTCACCCTCTGACACATCCACCTGCACAAACAACCCCTGACGTCAACTACACATCTCCGGACAAACCATGCCCCAGAGTCCCAACTGCCACCAAGACCCAAATCCACCAGAGTCTGCAACATCCTAGCACTGTATGGGCACAGAAGTCAAAGGCACACCACCTGAAAGGGACAAGGGGCAGCCAAATCAGAGCTGCAGGGGCGAGCCTCCCAAAATGCAGCACACACACGACATTCAGAGCACATCAGCATTGACAACAATGTGGTACAAACTGCAACACGTCAACAACAGGACAGAGAACACCACAGGTGCTGCTTGTGTGTAGAAACTGGCCAATCACATTTGGCATAGCAGGGAAATGTGAGATGTCAATGTACAGGTACAAACACATATCCGTGATGTCGTCAAAATGTCCACTGTCCCGCATCAAAAAGGCAGCTTCTCCTGAACAGTCACAATGTACATTGCCATGCAGTCTGTATGTGAACTTGTACAATGCGTCAACATACATGTGAACACAATGTAATACTGCATCTCCCCTTCACATTGCAGAGGGAGCATCAACACCTCCTGCAGAGCAGCCCCAACAACTCTTCACTGATGACAGGGAGGACACCTCCGACATCGACACCGAAGCCCTCCAAGTCCTCATTGACAGCTTCGGCACCCCATCTCCAGGAGTAGGGCTGCCCAGCTGCATCGAGGAGACCCCACCCCCTGCACAGACCACACAGCAGGACGCACCTACCACCCCGCCTGTCTCCCAGGACCCCCACGAACAACACATGGCCTTCCAATGCCGTGTGTAGGAGGCCCAGGAGAAGATGGCCGATCAGGTGCGGGTGGGGTTCGACCTCATGGCAGCCAAACTTGATGCCATACATGGGTGTCTGATTCCCATCAGGGACCACATACAGTCCCTAACGGACACCCACAGTCCGCTCCATGCTCTCCAACGATCCATGGCTGACATCGCTGGAGTCATGATACTGAGACAAGAACAACTGTCCAGTCAGAGTGGCTCCAGCGATGTCAGCCGGTAGTTGGGACAGATGAGGGTGCTCATGGAGAACATGGAGCGGATGACGGAGGAAAGAATGGCTGCCACGGCTGCACACCAGCGAGTTGTGGCTGGGACCTTCCATGCCCTGCAGCACATCGTCATGGCATTGCTGCCTCAAGGCCTTGCGCAGATGAATGCTGCTGCTGCTTCTACATCCACATCTCTGCCCCTGATGTGTCAGTGCCTCACAGTGCCGCAGGCAATCCAACTCCGGCCCCTGATGTGTCAGTGGCACACAGCGGGTCCGACATACCACCACCACCCACGTGTGAGGCACATGTGACATCAGAGGACGAAGATGCGGGTGAATCAACCTTACTGGTAAGGAGGAGGCAGTAGCATTCATCTCCGCCATATGGCCTGTTTCTGCTTGGTCCTGCCCTTTGCATCATCACCTTCCACTGTCCCCGATGCACTCTGCGACACTCACCTTGGACCTCGACATGGACTGCCATATCCTGTTTGGTTGCCAATGACACAGCGATCTGACTGCGGACTGAACTCTTCCTCTTCTGATGTACTTGTCATTCCCTGAAGGACTCTGGCTGGCCCTCCACGGGCCAATTATGTGAAGTGGGGTTTGCATGGCCCAGTACTGCTCCAGCTGCACCACTCCATTGGATGTGTAAAAACATTCAGAATCGCACAGATGTTTCATGTCTTTGATCCGCACCACGTGGCTCAATCATGAAGGGTCCATTACGTGTGGTGCACGGAGTTAGTGGCACCCGCTGCACTGCGGCCCTGCATGGACCTACCATCACGGGACGTCGACTTGAGTTGCACAGGGTTAGTGGCACATGAAGCGCTGAGCGGGTGTACAGCCTGCGACGATGCGTAGGCCTCGATGAGTCGTCCTGCTAATCATGCTTCGATTTGAATTGTGAGCCCTGCTGGACCGTGGTGCACGCCGAAGGCAGCAGTCGGCACACACATGACTCCGCAGAGCGTGGCCGCTGGGGGCCTGTGGCGCGGAATCCATCGTCCGGCTGAGGAGGTTGCACCAGCACGTGGAGGGCCCTCATGGAGATACGCCGGTGGCAGCAGGTGAGCAATGAAGACTGGGTGCGCAGGGGTGGGCAGTCATCGCTGGGCAGCGTGGCAGCCTCGGGACCAGTGCTGGGGTGCAGCATGTGCACAGGAACGCGCAGGCACCACCGGTCACGGCGGCGGGCTCGTGGCTGGGGCGGGGTGCCGCCCTGGCACGACCCTGCATGCGCTGATGTGATGTGCGCGGGTTGTTTTGGGACGTAGCCACCTTGTCTCCAGTGTGAATCTGCCAGTTGGACAGGTGGTCGGCCACGTGTGTGTAGGCCTATGGACAGGTTGTGGCGGAGACTGAGACACACGCAGTAGTCACTTTGGTGGTGGATTTGTGACGTGTGCATTCCCACAGTTGTGAGTTGGGGGATTGTGGAGTTGAGGTGTGTGGTGTTTTCATTTGGTACTTTCCGATGGGCAGTGCACTTCCATGGGGGCCATCCTCAAAGCCATGGTTGGTGGCGGACTTGCGGACATGTGGGAATCATGCACACTACCTGGGGAGTTTGCGACGACATTGGTGGACAGGCCACGGTGGTCCACTTTTGTCTGCACATTGATGGCATGCGTGTGGTTGCTGTTGCGGTGATTGTGTGCAGTGTCGGCAGGGGGCAGGAGTCGTACATGTGTGCTGTGAATTGCCCCCAACATGTGCGTGACGCCAGCTATGGCGTAGTTCCCTTGTGTGGTCTCAAGTTGTTCCTGCGCAATGTGGGTGGAGTGAGGGGCAGGGGTATCGAGCTGACACACACCATGATGCTTTCAGGTATGATGAGTCCTGCATGATGTGACCGTAATAGCAGTTCGTGTAGGGCGTTACCTTCCTTTTCATTCCCACGACAGTTACGGCCACACAAACTTCTGTTACGGTCTTCTCATGCATGATTTGTCATGCCTGTGGCATTCCGGTTTGTCCAAGTGCAGTACACTTTACCAGATTAGGCATGTGACTATACGGGAATTTGACCATTCTCACCATTTCTCCCACAGGTTTCTGGAGACACGTTGCCCTGTTGGAGTTCCCCGTTGGGAATGGAACGCGTTGGCTGAGCTTTTTGTTTTGTTTGTTTGCGTATTTGTAATAAAGTTCTGTTTTTACACTACCGTTGACTACTGGACTTCATGACCTGGCGCACCCACATTACGGTTACTATGATCCTGGGTCTGGGGCACGGAAGCGTCTAGCACGGCTGGCGTTGGATTTGGTTGCGCAGGTACACTGCAAATTGGTACTGTCGTGTGGTGCAGATACAGGGGCTCGCCGTTGCTTTTGTGGACATGCATCCATGACATTTGTGAGAGAGTTTGATGGGGCTGGCTGTGAGACTCCTCCGACTCTGGCAGTTGTTGGTTGGAAAGTACCAGGGGCCAACAGGTGCAGCACAGCCAGCAGCTTTGTCTGTGGGGGGATGTTGGTTGTCTGCTGTGTTGGTACCATCAGCCTGTGGGCAATGTGGGTCAGGATGCGGTGTATGGTTGTCCTTTTGAGCCTGTGTTGGCCAATGGCTTCCTCTGGCATTGAGTCTCTGGGGCTGGTGCGTTTCAGGGTCGTCCGCTGTCCTGCGCTGCCTAGGTGGTCATCCGGAAGGGTGGTCCAGGGGGCGGGGGGGCTGGGAGTGGTGGCGGTGGGTGTTGTGGCCCTCTTCGTTCTCCGAGCTGCATTATCATTGTCTCCATGGCATCTGTTGGTCTTCAGATGTGGCTCTGGGCTGAGCTCCCTTTCATACTGCAGGTAGTCGTCCTGCTTAACACCAGAAAAAGGCAGGTGCTAAATCCCTGCTTCTATTGCGCTTTATCGCCTGTTCTTGCTTCGCAGCGCAGATCTGACTGGTCGTTGGGAATCTCGCGAAGTGGTGTTTTGTGTGGTTTTGCACGGGAACACCTACTCTGCATCTCATTAGCGTTAGTTGCCGGTGTCATCCGTGGCAATGTTTTTTGCGGCTATCGTGGGAACACTGGCGATATCGGCTGTTAGCACCAGCTTGTGAATAGGGCGATAAATCTATTGCCACTTTGGCTGCAATAAAGTGACGCTAACTCGGCGATAAGTCCTTGAGAATATGCCCCTATGTGTGGAACAAGCAGGCCACATACACAAGCATGCACAAAATAAACTTGAGATGTTATCCCAAGGATGTAGTTGAGTGCAAAAAAGAAAAACTTTACATAAGTGGATCAATCGGCCTCTTCTCCAGTGACAGTGATAAAAAAAAAAAAGGAAAACTATGGATTCACTGTATGTTGTCATCTCCTTTTTATGCAATAAACCCAAGATATGGATAGTGGTTCACTGTTGGTATAATGAGGGCACACCTAATGCTCTCTTCCAGGTCACCTGGCAAGTTCCCAATCCTCATTCATGTCAAGGGGCAGGCACTCCCTCAATCAGCGAGGTCCAAAAATCATAAACCAGGATTCAAGTTATTATCAATCAGGCACTCAGGACAGGGGAATAAGACTGTACAGCATTTATTAGACATTTCCATCCCAACAATGAATGAATGAATGAATTTATTTGTGTTTGCTTACTTAAAATCATTACTTGTAAACAACAAAGCACAGCAGTTTCTTAAGTGTGATAGTAGAAAACATTAAAATCGTGTTAAAAATGCAGTCAACAATTCTTCTTAAATAAAAAAGCAGCATTTGAAAACAACATTAAAATTCTAAATGAGCACCGTAAATACAGGTTGCTATGAATAAAAAGACCGCAGAGTTAGTTCAAAAGGCAAGAAAGTGCAGAGTGCTCATAATGCAGCACATCTGGCCACAAGGGCCAGACTGATCTCGCTTGTACCCTTTAATATGTTCACGGTATGCAGGCTCTGGAACCCAGGAAGAGAGAGGAAAAGGGTATAAGACGCAGTGGGACTGGTGCGATGTCACCCTTTTGAGACATTAATAAGTGCTGATTGAATAACATCTGTGAATTTCCCCAACCTTGCTAGGGTCTTTGGAGTATTGGTAGAGAAACACAAGTCATAGGCTTTTCTGCAAGATCTTATTCCATTGGCCCTGAATATTGAAACTAGCAATCTATGGCACTCACTGTCAAGTTTAGATCAACAGCACAACAGATGGAGTCAGGATTCTCTGCGATAGATGCAAAGTCTTCAGGATATTGCCTCGTCCTGCCTTCCCCAGGAGGAATTGAAATCCATGATCAGTAGGGTGAGGAGCCACATGGAAATGATTTTCCTGCATGTTTAGGCTGTGAGGGCTTGGTGAAAGTAGGGCTGAGGCTGCTCCGACATGTAAGAGGCATCAAGTGCCTCGAAGGTGGAACTACGACGGATCGTTTCAGTATCACATTCAAATTAGATTTTCATAACCTGCCCATTCACTGCTTTTTTCCAGGCTGAGAATTGTATGTCCTGATAATGTAGCTTGTTGGCCTCAATTTTCAAGCTAGTGATTGTCTCTGCCAAACATGCTTGTCTGTGGGAACCCTCCTCCTTAAAAATTGGTCTGAGTTGTGCTTTAAGTGAGTTCTCAGGGGCCCGCAGGGTCCTAATGTAATATTTTAATAGGTCCCTTTTGCTTTCAAGGTCTGATCTCCCGAGGCCCAGCTCTGGTCTCAGCCTCGCTCTTCTGGCTTGCATAGAATTTTTTTTGTATGCTGAGATTTAAGTGTTCTTGAGATATATTTAAATTGCACCAGGGAAGGCTAGACGGCCATAATTTAGAGCTGGGATCAGTTTTGCTTTCAGGACTTTTAGCATTGGTTCTGCTGTTGGACTTTGCAGGCAACTATTTAAGCATTTCAGGCTGTGGATGACTCCGGCGCCCTTGCTTTGAAAATACTTTAAGTGGCCCATAGGTTTGGCCCCTTTAGTGTACCAAACCCCTAGATAGTTATAGTTGCAGCTTTTATTATTTCTAGGTCCCTCGCTGCCAGTGTGCTTGTTTCTTATGGGGGCATTTTCCAAAGATGACAATATTTGTCTTTCCATCGTTCCCCTGAAGTTTATTTATCTGGTTAAACCTGTGGATTGCATTGAGGGATCTCTGTAGACCTTCTTTTTTTTCATCCTTGATAACAAAGTTGTTGCCGTATTACAGAAATGGGAGATGCACCCTTCCCAGCCTTGATGAAACTAAGCTAGCACCTTCCTTTGCTTTGCCCAGGTTGGCTGTGTAAAGATTAAAAAGGAGAGGGGCAACACACAGCCCTGTTTAAGTCTGTTGATGGTTGGCACCTTTGCAGTTGCTACGGCAGGGCCTGTGTTAATCTGGACACAGGTTCCCTGATATAATGATGTAATGGCCTTAAGGAGAAGGGGAGTGATCCCCATGTTGTTAATTTCTCCCACAGCTTGCCTCGATCCACTCTGTTGAAGGCTGCACTGTAGCCGACAAAGCAGCAAAACAGAGGAGGTTCTTGCTCTGTGTGGCTTGATGTGACAGGTACACCAGTGCTGTTTGTCCATAGTAGAACTTTCTGGCCTGAAACTACATTGAAAATAAGGGAGGATACTTTTCTCTGTTGCCCAGGCTTCCAGCTCTTCCAATAAAATGTGTGTTCAGGCTTTTGCTTCCAGATCTAAAAAGGCGATTAGCTGGTAGTTTGCCGGGTTTGAGCAGTTTCCTTTTTTATAAATCCGAAAGAGAATTGACCCTCTCCATGAGATTGGAATCATTGAGGTAGCAAAGATGTAGTTGTAGAGCGGAGTGAGTATCCCCACCCAGAAATCTTGTGCTGTTGACGACAGAGGCGAGGATGCCATTAGGTCCAGGGGGAAACAGTGTTTACAACACTGTTTCCACATCGCATGGCTTTACAACATGGTCGTTACAACGACCGCGTTGTTACCACGCGTGCCATTACATCGCAAGTCGTATCAACAACTTGCTGTAGTGGGCGTGCAACATCAGGTAATGTGTTGGGTTTTAAATCCAACACCTTCCCTGCTGTTGCACAAACTGGAGTAGGAATAGTAATTAATACTATTCCTAAGTCCAGCGCACCCCCTACGGCTAGTCGTTGATACGTGGTAACAACGCGGTCGTTGTAACGACCGCGTTGTAAAGCCATGCGTGGTGAATGTATGCTTAGAAATGTCATACATTCAGTCCAGGAGCTCCATCTTACCTCATTTTACAAATAGTGTCTATAACCGAGGCCTCTGTGATGGAAGAAACTTGTCGAGCAAGGCAGTCTAGGGCTGGAGATGGTTGGGCGGGTGTGGTTTCTTTTACCTGGTAGTCTGTCTATAGGAGCTCAACATAAGTGACCACTCCCTTTCCGACACACCACTGTCCTTGGTGTGGGTGAATTTTCTAAGGCTATTTATGTGTTTCTAGAAATGGGAATGATTCTTCTCTTTTTGGAGGGTGAAGATTTTCAGCCATTGCTCTTCGTTTGTTTTATTTTATGTTGCCATACATTCTGTCTGTAAGCTGCATTGTATACTTAAATTGTTTGTCCGTAGTAGTTTTTATGCCTCTGCTTTTGGCCGTCAGGGTCCTTTGGAGATTGCACTTGCTTGTGACCAGTTCCTTTGTTGTGGTGAAAGAGGTGGTTACTCGGGTGAGGTGAGTTGTACTGAGTGGGAACCCCGGTCCACTCCCCAGAGCTGTTCAAAGACCTGCAACAAGTTCCTCCCCCTGCCTCAGAGATGTAAGTGTGCAGGATGATTTAGTGGATCCAAATGAATAATTTTTTGCCGAAATTGGTTGTCCATTTAGTTCTAGGGAGAACCTTATGATGTTCCTCCCTATTTATTTCCCCAAGTGACAATAATAGTGGTGAGGCCTTTGTATCTAATTGCAGTGTTGCCCGCAGGGGTCTATGATCGCTCTCGCCTCTGTCATCTACTTCGAAGGTATGAAGCATGGGTGACAGTGTTTCCCTGATGAAAATGTAGTCAATGATGGATATATTCCTGAAAGTAGAAGAATTTGCCATTGAGGATCGTGAACTTTATTTAAGGATTGTATAGAGAGTAGCCTATAGTTGTTGGGGAGACTCAGGAGTTGTGCAGCGTCTGTAGATGGTCTGATTGGTTTTGTGTGACTGTCCAAGGCCCTAATATTAAAGTCTCTGGTGATTATTGGCGTATGAGAGTCGTATTTGCTTAGTAGCTCTTCAGTTGCAAGAGCTTTTGAGGCCTGTTTTTAGGATGCTATGTGGGGTTGACATAAGTGTTTCTGTGGCCTCTATTTATCGGACGGGTTTGACAAAAAAGGAGAGTTTGCCAGATGATCAACCGAAGATGTTACACTTTATAGCTGGAGTATGACATTTATAATAACCCGGGAGCGTTGTGGTTCCGGTGGCCAAGGTCTCTTGAAAATATAGAATGTTGCCTTTTTGAAGGTACTCAAGACCTGAATTGTCTTTGGTGATTTTCTTGAGGCCTGCCACATTCCAAGAAATGATTGTTAAGTGTGGGCTAGAGAACGCCGCCCTGGCATGTTCTTCTTGCATCCGAGTGTAAATGGTGTTAAGGATGCCATTGAAGGGATCTCCGGGCGGAGAAACCCATTGATTATGTTCATGGTCCATCATAGCGCACCAGGAATGCATGGCCCTTTGATAATTTATGCATGTCATTTTGAAGGAATTGTACTTTTTGAGCTAAACTTGAAGTTTGACGATGATCCATGCTCTTTGCCCCTCGCACAACGGAATAGGCCCCTTCTTTGGTGCGCTGAAGCACTGTTGCAATTTCTCAGGTTGGTTGTGTTTGATATCTGTCCCCAATTTCGCAAACTGGGACACTTCCTTGAGTATAGCAGCCTGATGTGGTTGTTGACATAGGCCAACCAGTGTTGATTCACAGTGGGTGTTACCAGGAAGTTTCTGAAACCTAACCCAGGCAAGATCGTCCGAACAGATGTGAGCCAGAGATGGTATATATTTGAGTAGGCAAAGTATGTTGCCCATGTTTAAGATGTCATGTTGTCCTTTAATGTGGTATCTAGGGGTTAGCACTAACTCCAGGTGGCCCATTCTCACCTTTACCACGGTTGATTCCGATACTTGGGCATAATGTGTCAAAAGAGCGTTAGTTAGAGCAGTGCCCGAGACCTTCGCTGTTGAGGGCATGTTTTGAGTGAGGACCCGGCTGGGTGTTACGATGGCCCACGTGTAACCCCACATCAGACTGATCAGGAAAGCGACTTTGCCCATGAGAGCCTATGGTTTATACAGCATTTACTTTCTAGAGCCAATACTCAACCGCAGCATTCATGGGGAACCGCCAAGTGTAGTACAATCGGTTGAAATTAACATATTTGAACAAATGCTTGGCCCATTGCGATCAGATTATTCGTTTCTGTTGAGATTTATCTCAGATATGATACCTAGCCTATTGGATACGAAACGTGAGGGCTTTTAGAACATATATCACCAGTAAGAGACACTGTCACATATTATGAACACAAAACGTGAGGTTTCTAGAATATGTATTATTAGTAAAAGTTACCATTACACGTTATTATAAGACATTAGTGGCCATCGCCTTCTGACATAATACTTGCATCAATTCTACTTGTATCCCCTGGGTGTTTGTGTTTGTTGGTATCTGGCAAGGTCCTGAGGAAGTTGGCGGCACTACTTCTTATATGCCACCGAAATGCGCGTCGACCCATATTGTTCAGATTCTGCTGAACACATCTACTCTACATGGTCGTGGAGACGGTGAAATCTTTTTGTCTCCTTCTTTTCCAGATATATGTGTTTGTGAATGTTGTATGAGTCTGTAGTAGGTTGGATGGATTTGTTGTGGCATGTATAAACATTTTTTTGTATGGAATTTTCACTCGGGGGTCTTTTTCTGAATGATGTATTGTATTCAATTATGAACTCTTTGTAATAATTTGGTTGTTTTTACATGTATATTTATGAAAAACTGTTATTTAAAAAACTGATAAAAAAAGAAAAGTAATTTTTGATATATATTGCTCAATGATAAAAAAGAGGTTAAATAAATAATCACAAAATTAATTTTATTTTGTGTTATTTTGTGCATGTCAAAATAACATTGTGTAGCCCATGCAGAATTTAGTTCTACATTGATCAAAGAAATATAGGTCACGAGGGAGTTCTCTATATCATGTTTTGAGTGAGGACAGAGCTGGACGAAGCATTGGGCTGGCAGTGTACGGGTGTGATCGCTTTGATGGAGACCTAAGCAGACTGCCTACTGGCATCTGTGCTTGACACGTTGATAGGAGCAATATGGGTTCTTGCATCCACTCTCTCCTTGCTTATTGGTTGAGGAGGAGGAGTCTGTGAGACCAAGCTTACCATTTCAAGATCCTGCCCTACCTTGTTTGATTTTGAGGATGAGTGAGTCTTAGTGTTTGATCCTTTTACAGCAGGATCTTTCCTGGTGTTAAAACCTGGTCTCGTAGCGACTATCGGTTACAGCTTGTTAGAACTGCTGATGGGTACCAACTCTGGTTTGTTGTTAGGGACACTACTCTTTTGTTCTTTGTAGCCTTTTTATGCTGTTTTTAGTTTTTTCTTGGCAGCAATAGGCTCGGTGGGGCCTCTGTGTTGTCCTTTCCAGTTGGCTGGGAGCTAATACTGAGACTACAGTCCGTGGTGGTGGATGGCGGATTTTTCTGGGAGGGTGAGCTTGAGGTGCCATGGTTTGACCTGGGACTGTCTGTTGAGTTTATTATTGAAATCTGGACCTTCTGGACCTTCGTCTACCAGGTTTAGGCTGCAATGAGCGGTTGACCTACTAGCCTCAGGAAGATCATTTTTGCTCCTGACTGTGGCAGCAAGTTCCATTAGGACCTCTGAAAAACCGCCCATCTGTCAATGAAGCGATACCAAAGGGGATGATGGACGGAGCGTTAGAGCAAATCAAACAATGACTGTCAATGAAAGCTGCGCATGAACAGGAGCAGAGCCTGTTTTCTCGACAGCCTTGGATTTGGTTTCTGATGAGGTCCATCTTAATGCTCAGGCCCACAAGGCGATGTGCGATCGACTGTCGGAGGTCTATCTGTAACTCCATTTTGGTGGACTGCTGTAACAGGGACCTAGCCATGGAGTTTTGTGCAGCACTAATGGAGGTCAAGTTGCAGGTCCTCCATCCATTGTTGTGTTGTGTGTCAAGGGATGATTTCCTTGTTGCCTCTGGAGTTATGCACAGCTTAAGGGTGAGCTCCAACGTTTTTTCCCATTTTGGACGCCACATTGTGAAACAAAGATGCAGAAAGGTCTCCCGGATCATGGTTTTGTTCAACTGTGGCAGTCATGATCATGCTAGATCTGGGTACGTCAAGAGAAGTGACCTGAGTTAAGTCCTGGAAAGTGGATGAGCTGTGATGATGAATTTGTGCAGCGATTACTTGAACTTATTTTGAGGACACTTCAGGGTTCAACATGTTTTCAGAGGTTATATATTCTTGCTCCAGAGACTCCAGGGCCAAGGAGTTAGAGAACATGTTGGGGGACTCCCAAAAGTTTGCTTGATCATTGCCTGGAGCACCGCCCAGCTTTGGGCAGGAACGAGACAAGCGTTTCCCAGTTAGAGCACACTGACTTGCTTAAGCAGGCCTTGGGTAGTGCCGCCCCTTTTGCCTTCAGAGTTGCTGGTAGGGTTTGCGGCCAATGAATCTCCATGAGAGGGTAGGGCTTGAAAGAACTGTGTCAAAAGGCCTGTTGTTGAAACCTTGGGGGATGACATGGGGGCTAGGTGAACCTGGGCTGTGCTCCAAGTATACCGGGTAATGGCTGAGGCAGGGGATGCTTTACCTTTTGTGCCCGAATTGGACTATGGGGTGGGTTTTCTTCTGTGCATGCTGTTGTTATAGAGTTTTGCCCTGGGCACTCCCGCGTTGCATGCTCTGAGGGGATTGATGCCCAAATTCTGCTGTTACCAACTATCCATGGTTCAAAGCTGCCAAAGCCCGCCTGTGCTTTTGCCTACAGTAGGTTTGAAAGAGCTGAGGAGGAATCCGGATGTGTTAAACGCGCGGCCACACAAATTAGCACTTACAAGAATGGGGCCTAAGCCACTGCTTACTTTGACTCTGCTATGTACAGAGTTGAGGAGGTAAGGTTATATCCAGGTGAAGGGTGCAAGTTATATGCTTGAGCAGAGCTTTCTTTTATGTGTTTCTGCAATGATGCGGAGGAGCTCATGGAGAGAAACAAACTGCATCAGAGCCTAGACCGACCATTTCCGTCCCACTGCAGCTCAACCCTGTGGCCGCAGCCCTAATCCTGCTGTCATGCCTCGCGCCAACCTCACCAATGCCAGGCTCAGCCCCTCTCCTCTTGCTGCTGTTACATGGTGGGCTGGGTATGGACCAGGGTAACATAAAACAATGCAGGCAGAGTGCTGAAATAGTGTCTGTGCTGGCTTGCGCGGTCTTATGGGCTTGTAAGGAGCAGCTGAAGCACCCTTACCTTCCTGGGGTAGCCAGATGCAGCACAAGATTTTCCTGAGGCCTTTCTGTCATTTGCTTCACCTTCTTATCAATTTTGTAAATTTTGCCTGCCAGGTAGTGCCACGTGGGTTGCAGTCCACACGACACAGATGATTTTCACTGGTCAGCGGTTGCTACGGTCTCACCTTTCAGCTTCAGGCTTTCTGGGCTTTCAGGGCTTTGAGGGATTCAGGGATTTAGGTTAAGGGATTCAGGTTATCAGCCCTCGCTTGCTCATGGCTCGTGGCTCACAGCGTCACGTCAGCCCGCCACCTCCCATGACAGCCCCCCTATAGCTTTGCCACCACCCGTTGCCACCTTGCCTTCCCCACCCACGTTCCTCATCCTCCTCCTCGTCCTCCTCACTGTAGGTCACTGACATGCCCATTCCGGTTGGTGGTCTCATCCCAATAATTGGCAACTGTGAAATCACTTTCTACAAAGGCCCTTTTCTAAGGAAACGAATAATGGGGCCCAGCTGTGTATCGCTAACCATGAGCAGGTTCTTACTCTAATCAATTGCTGCATGTATTATAAGAGCCCCACTACTATTCAGAAGTATACTGCCTCTCCCCCGGCATTGTTTGCTTCCTCTGCTACCGCATATCGTAACAAAGATGTATTTAAGTTTCTCTCAAGTCCAGGAATAAAGCAGTTTTGGCAGATATAAAGAATTCTCAAAACATAGTCATATACAGCGGTAATTAGTGCCATTCCTGAAGAAGGCGCCCATGTGCCGAAACATGCGTAAAAGATACTGGAAGAATTATCCTAATTGCCACAACAAGATTTCATTGCTGCTAATAAGACTGTACCAACATTCAATTTATGCACTTTTTAGACATTATTTGTATTGTACATATTGTTTTTTGGTAATTTGGGATCAAACCAGCTGTTTTTGTGTGTGTTTGTGGTTCAAATGTTGATGCGTATGCAGGATGAATGAAAGGTTGTGAGGTTATGGGCGATTTGCCCAATACACATCGCATGTATAATATGTCACTGTTTTTTATATTTATAATACATGAAAAAATAATGAAATGTACTGAAAAATATATATAAGAATAAAATAAAAGAACATCATCTTGGAATCTATTCCTCCTCATCCTTCTTTTTATCCACACACAATGCCTTCCTGGTGCAGAGTAAGGCAACGCAGTGACTTGTGCTGCCTTGCCTTACTACATAACTACGAGGCCATTCAAAGCCTTGCAAAGTGGCTTTGCGTGGCCTCATAGATATGGGTGAGAGGTTTGCCCTGCTGCTCTGTCACAAAAAGTGACACAACAGCGGTGCAAGCCTCTCATAAATATGTCCCAGAGAGTTTTAGAATGCACCGTTTGCCATGGTTCCCAACATTTTAGATCCTATAATGTTCACAGGCCCAAAGTATTTTAGAATGCAACACTGTAATGCCTTCTGCTAAAATGTCTTGAGTTTTCCAAGACCAACCAACCCTCCACTGACTGCAGGGCGTACCGACCTATCTCTTTAATTAATACTGACATTAAACTCTTTGCAAAAATCTTAGCGACACTACTTCAGATGGTCATCGGATCCCTAATCCACACAGACCAATGCAGCTTTATGCCTGGCCGTAGTACAAGACACTGTATAAGATGCCTACAGGTCGCCCTTGCTTACATGAATAAACTGCATACGGATGTTGCCCTTGTACAAGTCGATTTTGAAAAAGCATTCTACATAGTTGGCTGGGACTATCTCAGGACAGTGCTTGACAGAATGGGGTTTGGTGCTAGTTTCAGAGCAATGATCTCTTTCCTTTATTCGCATCTGACAGCTCAGGTCATAATTAATGTAGTGCTTTCAAAACCATTTCCAATCGAGCATGGCAACCATTAGGGCTGCCCCCTCCCCCACCTCCTCCTTGCCCTCGCCATCGAGCCCCTAGCACGATTGAGCAGATGCAACGCACAGATGGGAGGCTGGAGGGGGCCCCTGAGGATCGAATCACATTGTACGAGGATGACGTTCGTATCCTGGGGACTCCAGTGCCTCTAGCCCACGTGCCCCCAAACTTCTGCGACCATTTGAGGAGGCTTCTGTCCTCTGTATGAATAAGAGAAGTCCCTGCTGATCCCATTATGGGGAGACTGTACATCTAGTGCCTGGCCGGAGGGAATCTCCATCCACCATCTTATCTTCAAGTACCTGGGGATTCACATTGCCCAAACATATTCACACACTTAACCTTATGCCCCTTATGAAGACTGCAAGGAGCAGCCTAACGGCCTGGTAAAACTTCCCTCTTAATATCCTGGGTAGGGTTGCCCTGATCAAAAAGATGGTACTACCCCGTTTCTTGTACACTTTGCAGAACTTTCTACATCACATCCCTGACACCTGGTTTCATGCGGTAACAGCTCTGTTGGCGGTAACAGCGCTGTTGCGCTCCTTTCTTTGGTAGGATCGCTCTCCCTGAATTGCACGTGCTAAATGCTGCATGTCAGTTTACGACAGTGGAATTGCGCAGTGGATATCCACCTCTACTACAGCACGTCTCAACTTTTGGTTATAAACGACTGGCTGAAAGATGGCTGGGATGACCCAGCATATCAACTGGAGCTCTGTGGGGGTGCTGCATTACCTCTGTGGTCAGCCAATTCCTCTTACAGTCCCAGAAGTCACCAGATTGATATTCTTGGTGTGGCGGGACCCTCCCTTTTATGGTATGGGATGGCCGTCTAAAGGGCCGCCAGACCCTCTCTGGAGAGGTCGAAGGCTGGAGCAACTATCAGGATTGGAGGGCTTCCACAAGTGGGACGTACTGGGGATCACTACACTGGCCAATGTGTGGCAAGGATCTGCCATGTATTCATTCATCGACCTTCAAACACAGTTCTCACTTTCTGGCACTCAATTTCACAAATACCTCAAAGTGCGACTTGCTCTCAGCTGTTATTCTACACACCTTCGGGATATCTGTGGCATAGGGCCTGATAGAATGAACCTTCTCTCTCTCAGAATGTACTGAGGTCAGAGGAGATGTTTGTGGAAAAGAACCCTGGGAGTGAAGTGACAGATGGTGTGTCGTCATTGGTGAAAGTGCATGAATAAACTCTCTCACTTACCTTCAAATGTCTCCTGTTCATCGTTATTGAAGACATCACGATTTTGGTGATGATCGATGGGATATGGAGTCAGGAACTGGACATGCACCTTAAAAAGGTGACACTGAGGATCAAAGACAGTTCCTGGTCTTGAGTAACCTGCGTGAGGAGCTGAGCTGATACTTCATTCCCAGTGTGGGCCTTGAGTTGTCAGTAGCTGTCAGCGCTAAGTGATCAGAACACGTAGGCAGGTTGGTTGAGTTGTGCTCTGGCCGTGTCTGTTTTGGGGCATTGAGGCGATCGCTGTGGCATGAAGGGGGAGGCCGTAGTGCTCTGGTATGTCGCGTGCGAGTTTTAAATTAAAACCCTTGCAGAGCACATCCAGCTTGAGTGGAGGCGGCCAGAGAGCTGTGTGGAGTGGCCTTTGCCGGGGGAGTAGAATGTGGAGGCGGAAGATTGCTTGAGACAAGTCCTTGCTCAGGGAGTGGAGTGTGGTGCGGAATACCACAGCAAAGGATTGCCGAAGACAAGCCCTGTTGTGCTGTGAGAGCCTGAGGCAGGAAGCAGGGCACGAGTCGGGGTACCACGCGGGTGGACGGCGTCCCCTCACTTATTTTACCGGGTGGACGCCGTCCCCCCTGCCCAAAAGCTGGATTTTCAATGATGGCGTTACTTGCCCGCACGGCCGCCCCGTCGATCTCCCAAGTACAGCTGCGTGCTCCGGAGGCTAAACTCAACTGGCACCGAGGGAATCAAGACGTCCTGTCAGGCCTGTAAACTACCGACATGCGAAGGACTCTTCCCGGCCTTACTGGCCCTTCTGGAATCCAGAGGCGTAGCTCAGTTAATAATGTCACGGGCGTGAATGTGAGATTTCTCAACAAGCCACAATGTTTACCCAATTAAAAAAAGGAGAGGGCAGGCTGGGGGCAGTGGACGGTTGTAGAAGGCAGGGTCAGGTGTATACGTTTTCAGTTATTTTGAAAAGTCAGTCAGTCAGCGTAGGGTCGAAGTGAGATAGTCTGGACTCTCCTGCCCATTCTAGTGCAGTTCCTCCTCACAGCAATGTATCACAGAAAGACCAAGGACAGCAATGCGAACATAAGCCTGTACCCAAGAAGAACAGACCAGGCTCAGGGTGGGCAGGGAGAGCTGGCCTTTTAGTGGCCCAGGTCCAGCAGCAGACCTCGCTTGGAAGAAGAGAGGAATCCGGGAGAGCAAGAAAGGACATCAAGGGTGTCCTATAATGTCCTACAGGACACGTTCCATTATCTAGCTCAGTGAGCTGAACGTTCACTGTTGACAAATGCGTAGTTGTGAATGTTATGTGCAAACCCTTCAATGCTGGTTGTCGTTAAATGGAGGAACATAAAATAGGCGGCAATGCTTAGAAACGGGGTTTAATGCCCACTATTGTAAGTGGTGTGACCGCTGGTCCTTAAGAAGTGCAGTACAGCGCCAACTTCAGTAGGGGTGAGACAAACACAGAATCGCTCCCAAAAACACACAGAGGATGACGCTACATTCCACAGTGGGTTAACGTGGCCCCCTAAGTGAAGCGGGACTCCCTGTAATAAGAGGGGACTACCTTTCGTGACGTCACTTCCTGGCGTGATGTCACTTCCTGTGACACCACCTAACTTAGAGAGTCCCCCCACTTCTTTTTTTAGGACTTGTGCCCTGGCAGGAAGGCATGCGTCCTCGCCATAGGAGGAGCGGAAGAGTCGGCGCATGTATGCAGTCAGCAAGAGATACTATGCAAACAGAGGATTAGCAGTGTCTGGCCGAGGATGCGCAGTGGAAGTACTCGGAGGAGGAGCGAACATTTTCATGTTGTCTGCAAGTGACGATCAGTGTGGTTTCAGCACTCGCCTCCTCTAGAGGAGAGTGTGCGGGTGCACGTTTGAAGCTTTGCCGTTTTACTGAAAGGTGACGTCCTAATGTTGGGCTTTCTCTGCTGACAGTTTAAATGGGATATTACTATTGACTCAAGTTTTTTTTTTTTCTTTTTGGCGAGTTTATCTCATCGATCTCGTTGTTACCGGTCAGTTCAGCAAGCTTTACTGAGCAGCACACGCTCTCTGCATGTCATACGATGATGTGCACATCTTGAATCCAGCATTAATAACTTGTTAAAGCATACAACAGCCTGTGTGCAAATTGGAGCTTGAATATTGTTTCTTTTCTGCTTTTCCTTTCTATCTTTCTTTAATTAACTCAATTAAAAAGGGAGGTGATACAACATGCAGAATGTCACATCACCTCCATTTTTTTTACCCTCTCCTGGTGAACCATTGATTGGGTGGGCAAAGAGGAGAAAAGTTTTCGGTAACTATGCATGTGTGTGGCACAAACTTGAGTGCTGAGAGGAAACATTGTTTAGGGGCAGGATGAATTAGAACATTTTCAAAATTTACCGGAACTTGGTCAAGCAGAGGCACGTGATTTAAATGAATTTGAGATAGCCATAGCCAGATTAGATCATCATTACTTACTAATGATGTGAATACAAATGGTGTATATTTAGCCACACACTGCTAACCTAATATAGCATAAAACGAGTGCGTTGCAGGAATGGGATTTTCAAACCTAACAGACCCTCCTTTTAGCATGGGTGACTAAATGCTTTATTAGGCTATCCGGTAGGGTCTTTACAATTCTAAGTGGGGAGGAGGAAAATGCATAATCGCTCAAGTTACAGGGAAGAACACGATAACACATGAGTATCAAATCCACTTAGTATTCAAAAATGCCCTCGTCAATGATCATTATGTCCTGGACATCCTGCATCATCATGGCTGAGACCTTATTATCACGTCCTGACAATTTAGGGGCAGGGGTGAGCTTACTCATACAATAGGCACAACAGGCTGGAAGACAATTGATACATAAGCAACATGTAAAGATGACACCTACGATAGCTACTAGAAAAAGTAGTATTTTCCAACCCCATGATGTCAGCAGACCCCAGAACCACCCTGTCAAGGACCATGACCCATTATCTTGGTGAATGTCAGATGCAAGCTTGTGGAGCTTCTGTATAGCAGAATATACATTGGGGCGTGATCAGGGATGTAGGCACAGCAGCTGCTACTGATGACGCGACAAGCTCCACCCCTATCTGCGAGAATGACGTCTAAAACCATCCGGTTTTGAAGAGCAACGAGTCTCGTCGCCTGAACCTCTACCGTAATGTTGGTCAATAGTCCTGCCATCATATTGATAACCCCATCTACCACCCGGGTGAGTCGTCTAATATTGAGGCTATTGGCCATAGGGCCCCAGAAGGGTAGAATGCCTTTCATTGCATCAGCAAACTGTTGCAAGGTCGTGTCAGTCTGATCTATGTCGTCTGTGCTGATCATTCTCTTAAATCAGGAGGCTAGGACACCTTTACGCTGTAGGCGATATGTTTTGTAGTAGTTGGGAGGGGCTATATAAACTGGGGGGAGGAGGTAGGAAAGGTAGCACCACCCAGACCATCCCTCAGGGAGCCACAAATAGCCACGAGCTCCACAAACAAAATAAACATTAGGCAGTGGGATCAAGGGCGGACTTCTGGGCATCCTCAATATAGAAGTGGTGTTGCATCTACTTTCCCCCACCTCTATGTCTCCTGCCCCTTCAACGCAAAAGGAGCCAGTACATCTACCACCGCCAGGGGTATGGGCTTATCTTCGGTGACATTGCGGGCTTGGAAGGATTGGTAATATTCTGATACATTGAACTGCGAGAACCTATCTCTATCCATTTCTGTTCTGTTTACCTTTCTACCTCGATTTGCTGCTCTGAGGCAAGAACTTAAGAATATCCGATCAAACCACCCATTACCAGGGGAAACACCAGGTGGGGCCCTATGTTGGGAATACACATTCATTGTCAAGGAACATGAACTGGTGCCTCGCTGTTCCAAGGAGTCAACCTGAGAGAACGAGTGGATCATACTAAGTAAGGTAAACCACCCCTTACAATTATTAACATAGGATAAGGGCATAGGCAACAAGTTCTCACTTCGATGTGTCACAGAAGGTAGCAAGCCACACACCCAACATTTTGTCGTATTATAGGCAGCATGCGTTTGGTGCAACATCTGAATAAAAACATTGTCCTTATAGGACTTCCAGTGCTCTTCTTTATGAGGCGCTAAGGTACCAAAAATATGTTCAGGAGGGGCTGGCGTAGTACTCATCCAAGCATGCACAGGGTATTTCTCTTCTAGGAAGAACAGCACCCCAAGTACAAATATCCGGGAAAGCAAAATTATTGCGACAAACACTATTTTACTCTTAGTGGACCAAGAGGACCAAACAGGCACATCTGAAGTGGGACGCGGAGCCGCAAAGGGATGCTCCTCATCATGGATAGGGCGACCAAAAGGATACATTTATAAAACTTCAAAAGCAACTTATATGTGTCACAGGAAAAAAATCACGAGTTGGAGCCACAAAAATACAACCGACCAGAGGTGTAGAATTCACCCAGTGTCCTTCAGAGCCTCACTGGTAGGCTCCTATTGTTCATCAACGACGGTGCTATGAAGCACTCCCATGGGGGAGCTGCAAGATCGCAGCCCTTGCTGGAAAACAAATCCTCTTCTTTCAGGATAGGGCACCCTCCCTCCTGGGCAAATACCCTCAACGATCCTGTCCAGTGTCCAGGGCAGTGCACCAGTGTAGTGCACTCTAATCTAAAGCAGGTACCATAGACCTAGCACATTCGCTCTAAGCTCAAGTCCTTCCCTAACTCCTGGACTGTCCTACTGGTGCACTGTCCTTCCGTCGGGGCCGCAAGTTATACCTGGCCACCATAGGCACTTCTTCATCAACAAAAAGGGGAAGAAGTTCAGACTCAGCAGGGCATTGAGACTCAGGTGTCTGCGCACCAGAAGCAGGAGCATCCGGGTGGCCCTTATCTCTGGGGGGACCGCCTCAAGTAAGGCTGCGTCACTTTCTTCGTCTGTCAGCGCCCACCTCAATCGGTCATCAGAGAAAGGAACGAAATGGGGCACTCGCTCCCATTCCTGGTCAGCAATGCCGATGATCCACTGATCATTCGGAAGTGGTAGAGATATCCTTTTGACATGCGATGCATGCACCCAGTGCTTCCAGCCTTCAAGCTTCATGGCGGTGCGGGAGGCGAGCAGGACAAGCAGGGGCCCTTTCCACCTCGGCTCCAGGCAGTTCTTCCGTTGAAAATTCTTGACCATCACAAAGTTCCCGGGTTGTAGCTGATGCCCGGGCCCCTCTGGTACTGGTTGCAGCATGGCGTGAATCTGTTGGTGGACAGAACGGAGATCTTTAGACAATTCATACAGATAATCTATCAGCAGGGGGTACTCTATCTTGGATAAGTGCTTGGGTCTTGGGACGCCCCAGACTTTGGCGCGACACCCAAAGACCACCTCGTACGGGGACAACGCTGTTCTAGAATGCGCTGTTGCTCTGGTGGATAACAAAGCCAAAGGTAGAATATCGGGCCATCGCAATCCTGTGCTTTCTTGAATCTTTGCTAACTTTAATTTGAGAGTACCATTGTACTTCTCAACCAAACCTGCTGACTGTGGGTGGTTCGCTGCATGAAACCTCTGCTTAATATGCAAGCCTTTGCACACCAAATCAATGACCTTTGAATTGAAGTGACTTCTGTTGTCACTCCAGATCACACGTGGCAATCCATAGCGTGGGAAGAACGCTTTTAAGAGCGCCTTCGCCATCGCCGTATTCTCCTTAGTGGGGTAAGCCTCAATCCATTTACTGAATGCACAAATTACTACTAGCACATACTTCAAGTTGTTAACTCGTTCCATTTTGATAAAATCCATCTGGAGAACCTCGAAAGGGAAGGAAGGCGGTGCAAAGTTACCTGCGGGTGTAGGGGTGCCTTTCCCAGGGTTATGTTTCAGACAGATAATACAATGCTTCACTAGGTGTGTGGCTACCTTAGAGATATTATCATTCTGCCATACTGGGTCCAGTAGCTTACATATTCATTTGACACTAATGCGTGCTGGGCCATGGGCCATAGTAACAACAGGGAGAACATAGGCGTTGGGCAACAACCATCTCTGTTTCCCCGACAAGTCAGTCAACACCCATCCTTGCCCAGACGCCCTGTCCTCTCTTCCCATATTGCCAGTTCATCTACAGTCGCCTCCCTCTGTATTTCCCTGACATTTTCCAATGTGTCCTCAAACATTCCATTGTTTGGCACCAATCTAGCGGGACCTGCCACAAACATCTTGTTCCTCCTCGATCTAGCTTTCTCCTTAGCTGTCTGATCCGCAAACACATTGCCCTTTCCAACATCATCTGTTACTGCTTTGTGAGCGCTACATTTTATTTTTGCCAGCTTATCAGGAAGTGTCAATGCTGACAACAGTCTATGTATCAATAGGCCATGTTGTATTCGCAAACCATGCGAGGTCAAGAACCCTCTCTCCGCCCAGAGGTGCCCGAAATTATGGGCCACCCCAAAGGTGTACTGGCTGTTGGTGTAGACATTGACAGTCAGTCCCTCACTCAACTCACAAGCCCAAAGGAGAGCGACCAACTCTGCAGCTTGGGCCGCTTGGTATGGGATACGGGATGTCTCAACTACAGTGTGTAACGTTGTGATTGCATAAGCTGCAGTGGTAGTGTCATCTGGTAGTGTGAAACAAGAGCCATCAACATATAGTTCCCCTTGGGGGTCAGATGAGGGAACATCAGTCAGGTCTACCCGTCCTTTGGTTTCTTCCTCAGTCTGAAGTAAACAATCATGGACATCATTGTCCTTTACTTCCGAAGGGAGGGGTAGTAATGTGGCTGGGTTCAGAGTAGCACATTGTTTGAAGGTAATGTGCGGAGCAAACAAGGTCAACTCATATCCAGTGAGACGCGCACTAGTAAGGTGATGCGTCTTTGTCTTGTTCAAAAGCATGTCCACAGCATGGGGTACCATTACTGTGAGGTCAGCATCAAGGACGAGCCCTGCCGATTGTCTGATAGAAACTGCCACCGCCGCGGCAGCTCTCAGGCAGCTCGGGAGAGCTCTGGTGACATTATCAAGAATGGCAGAGAAATAAGCGCAGGGTCTCTGCTTACCACCAAAACCCTGTGTTAGAACAGAAAGCGCGCAACCATCCGCAACGTGTACATAGAGCACAAAAGGCTTCTGGTAATCAGGAGTACCAAGCACAGGAGCAGAGCAAAGCACAACCTTTAATTGCTCAAAAGCTTGTTGGCATGCAGATGTCCAAGGCAGGGGTTCATGCACATCTTTGGTGGTCAGGTAAAGAAGGGGTTTTCTTAGTAGGGAATAGTTAGGGATCCAATGACGACAATACAAAGTTATACCAATGAACGAGCATACCTCGAGTTGGGTCTTAGGAACAGGCATATTAGTAATAGCAGCTATGCGTTCAGGTGTTAGTCTGCGACCCTCCTTCGACAGTAGGTGACCTAAATAGGTGACCTCCTGTCGACAATATTGAAATTTGGAAAGTGACACCTTGTGCCCATGTTGTGCCAATGCAACAGTAATTTAACCGTGGCCTCTTTACAATCATATTCAGTGTCGGAAGTCACAAGGAGGTCGTCAATGTACTGCAACAGCACCTTACCAGGAGGAAGCTCCAAAGAGTCCAATTGAGCTTTCAAAGCTTGGCTATAGATAATAGGACTCTCGGTATAGCCTTGTGGAGCACGGCAGAATCTAAAGCTCCTACCAGCTATTGCAAATCCAAACAGATATCTGCTATCTGTATGGATTGGAATGCTGAAGAAAGCATTCTTCAGTTCGATCACAGAAAAGAATTTTGCTGACGGAGGGATCATTGTCAAAATCGTGGTAATGTCTGGAACCACAGGATACTGGGGAACCACAATTTTATTAACCTCTCTAAGGTCAATGACAAAGCGGTAAACATCAGAGTGAGCATCAGAAGAATCCAAAGGTGTCTTTTTAAGTATAGGAAGGATAGGGCTATTACACACATTCGCTACTGTCTCTTCAACCACACCAGACTTAATCAAATCCTGTATTATTTGCAATAAGGCCTTTTCTCCGGCCTGGGATATCTTGTACTGGGAAATACGCGGCAATTTAGCATTGTCTTTGATCTGTATAGAGACTGGTGGGATCTGGAGCAACCCCACATCCCTGTCTCCTGTAGCCCATAATGTGCGTGGCACATCTTTAAACTCAGCGGGAAGGGGGGCATCCTTTACGAAACATTGTTTGGCACGGGCCACTTGTGGTCCAACAGTCATGTAAACACCATCTGGAGAACCAAAAATTGTTGCATGCAACCTTTTTAGCAAATCCAATCCCAAAAAATTGTCCTCACAATTTGATGTCACTAGAAATAGTGAGTCAACCGTAAAGGGGCCAATAATCAAAGCAAGAGGTTTAGAAATGGGGCTAACGACCGGCACGCCTGAGAAACCCACCGAAACATTGTTTTGGCCAGACAGAACTGCCCCCAGGAACAGTGAATGGGAAACAGAGCTATTCATAGCCCCTTTATCAACTAAGAATTTCTCGGTCGTACCTTGTAAATCTGCAGTGACATAGGGTCCACGCTGATCTACAGGCACCGGAACTGGTCCCGTGCCCTGTCCCTGGATGTCCTAGCTGTGAGACATCGCTGTCACTTCATCCATTTCATAGTCGTCATGATACTACTGTCTCTCTCGGGGGTCGTCAAAGTAGTTCCCGCTCTGTCTATTAGACAATGTGTTCTCCGATCGCATCTCCCCACGGCCTCCTCCTCAACGTCCTCTAAAACCCCGACCTCTTGTGGCTTCACCTTTCTGTAATAACTCCGGACACTCATTCCGCCAATGTCCCTCCATCTTACAATATGCACATTGGTTGGGCCCAATGGGTGCATTCAAAGCATCACCCCTGTTAGTCCGGGGCAGCCACTGGGCCGCACCCGAACCTCTTCCTCTTCCGCTTCCCCTCGCAACTTTCTCCCTCGTCTTCAAATCCTTTGACTTTTTCTCCACCTTTTCTTTGTCCTCATTCTCTCTATGCTCGTAGTACAGTGCAATACTCAAAATCACTGATGGGGATGAGGTCGTCCAAGTACTTTCCGAAGCTTGCAACCTAGTTGCAATCTCGGGAAGCAAATTAGTGACAAATCTGTTAACAAACAAACAAACACCACCCTCCTGTGACAGGTCCTGACCATTAACATCTAAAAACACCCCTTCGAATCTGGTACAGAAATCGGACACAATTTCATCCTTCTTCTGATGACATGCAGTCAACTTGTCCCAATCCACTCGCCTCGGCGGGATAAGGGAGTGCATGGAAGTTATAATACGCCCCGGCAAAGCTTGCAACTCTGCTTTCGGCTTCTCGCCGGGCTTACGCTCCTTATCCCATGCTCTGATCTCATCCCATGTGTCACCCAACTCCAGTGCATGATCCTGCGTATGGACCTGTCTCCATATATCTACCGGTACCAGCAAACCCAAAAATAACTCTATATCAGCTAATGTCATCACTGTGGAGGAGGCCGCCTCCGTCAATTCTTTATAATATGCAGTAGGGTTTTTCCGAGCGTCTGGCAACTGGCTCTTTAGGGATAGGACCTCACTCCTCTTCCAAGGAGTATAGATCCACTGTTCCTGAAACCGAGCGTCGACTCGTGGCCTAATTACAGTGTCCGTGGAGTCACACAGTTCCTGTATCTCGGGATGGTAAATGGTATGGACCTCCCTCATGAGGCACTGGGTTACTATTGTCGGAATCCTTTGGAGCAATCTGCCCTGATAACCCACCAAAAGTTGCTACATTGCTAAAACCTTCATTGGGAGCCATACCTGCAGCATATACCCTGTCCCGTATGTCATAGATGATCTGCGGTGCAACTCCCTGAAAACAGTGTTCCCACAACCCTATCAGTGTGGGCGACATGTGCTTAAGGGCATGCTGCTGTATGAACGGCTCGTGTTCTTTCATCACACTCCACACATCCTCCACACTATAGATCGGGTTCCGGGCCCACTGAGCTGCCTGATTCGCCACCATTTGCTTTTCCTCATCACCCACAGCAGTACGCAGCAACACTTTCTCCATGCGATCTCGTGCTGCCGCCCAATTCCCTTCATGTATCCCATGTACATGAAGGGAATGCTTGGGGTGAATGCTTGGGGAGAAAGGGCAGATGAGGAGACCGGTATCATCATGTAAGGAGACAGTGTTGTAGGGGTGAAAGGGGGTGTAGCATCAGATGCGGAGTCAGTAAATGGGATAGGAGAGCTAACTGCTCCCACCCCTGGTATTTGCGTGAGGAGAGAGGGAGCGGGCGGGGCTGGGGCCGAAGCAGTTTGGCTAGAAGCGGAAATACTAGGGTGAGCAGCACCAGGGGCCGGGGTCTGGGATGTTGGAACCTGTGGGTATATTCGCTCAGGAGCATAAGGTGGAGGAGGCCGAGAATCCAGTACCTCTTCAACAAAATCATCACCTTCCTCTCTCATAACATAACATTTATCAGTCTGCAATCGAAAATTTCTATCTGCACGTTCTATGCCTTTCTCTATCTTCTCCCTTTCATAAGCTACCGCTTTCTGCGTTATAGTTTGTGTCTGTCTCTTCCGGGCCTCTGTCTCTGCTCTCATACGCCGTTGCTTCGCCTCCTTCTGCCATACTCTTAGAGAGTCAAACATCGACTGCCTGCTCTTTTTAGCAAACAATTTGTCCTGCAAGAAATTCAATTTCTGCTCATCAAATGAGCCAGTAAGTGGCCACTGTAACTCAGCATTGTCCCTCGTATATTTATGCCACAATGTGCTAAACATAATAGGGCCAATGACGTATACATCAAAATTTGAGGTACCCTCCTGAGTCTCAGTAGAGCAACACCGAAATCCAAAACACCCCAATTTGCTTAAACAAGGCATCTTAATATAAGACACATGCACTGTCCCTAACGGATAAGTATAACACCAGCAACGGTAATAAAAGAAAAGATAAAAAAAATTCAAGAACCAAAACAAATGGTCCAGAGACCACTCCCTACAGTCCGGAGACTGTACCAAGTTCAAGAAGACAGGCTCTAGCCCCAGACCTTTTCAAGCATTAACCAAATTACCAGTTGGCCTGGCAGATTGTTCGCGAACAGTCCCGGACATTTTCAAGTGCGGGCCAAATTTCCAGTTGGTCTGGTAGACTGCTCACAAACACTCTGTGCCTTTTCAAGGGTCCGCAAACCCACTAAGTTCAAGACAAGACAGTCTGGAGACTGTACCAAGACACAGCCCGTCGGCTCACGCCGTTCAAGCAAAACAGTCCGAAAACTGCACCAAGACAGTCCGGAGACTGTACCAAGACACAGCCCGTAGGCTTGTGCCATTCAAGAATGGCGCAATTTTTCCAAGAATCAAATCACTCACCTGGTGCACACAGGTCGAGTCAAGTTATTCTCCACTGCAGACTCTTCAGACCAAACAGTCAACTCCAAGGTTTCGCCTTCTCAGGACCCCAGCCGGTGACCACTAGATGAGAAGTCCCCTGATCAGATGGGCGGGGCAGCTGCGAGAACCAAGCTCGATCGTGTGGGGTACCCCGATCCGCCCGACTGACCAGACGCCACCCCAACCCGCAACCCGATTACGGGTGAGTCGGATCACCTTGCGGGGTCCCTGTTCGGGTGCCAACTGAAGGAAGTGGCCCTCTAGGGCCAGCCGGGTTACTTACAACCACCTGCTATGCCTTCCCAAGAATGAAGAGTCGGTCAGACAGTCGAGAATACAAACATAAATGTATTAGTAATGCTCTGCAGAGGAGTCCAATCTGACCTGCACCCTAAGATGTCTGCCGAGGGACTGACCCCCCCAACAGTCTGCAGTGAGTAATCATTCTTCCCAAGAAGCCTCCAACCACGCCCACAGTAGAAAGTTACCGGCCTGGGCCGATCATGAACAAAGAAGGCACAGGAGGATGGGCTACCACCTGCCAGATGGGTACATGCTATCTGCAAGTCAAGGTCACCGCGCTGAGTCTCAGCGTCTCCTAACGTGGGAGCAGAACTACACATTCAGATAGGTATGCGAGGGCAGAATGGCCTATTCATTAGTAAGTCGGAAAACAGCCTTGAACAGAGAGAAAAAAATTATGAAATACAGTGTTCTGCTGAGGCAAGCAATACGAATGATGAGGCCTAGTTCAGACACGGCCTAAGCGGCTCAATAGGGATTACGAAATACAAAATGGAGTCACACTGGCTAACTACAGGAAAGCTTGCACGTTGCAGGGATAACTCAGTGGGTTGCATAACGTGAATACAAATGGCGTATATTTAGCCACACACTGCTAACCTAATATAGCATAAAACGAGTGCGTTGCAGGAATGGGATTTTCAAACCTAACAGTGCGAAGTAACAGATGGTACCATAAGTGAAGATGAATGGTTAGAAGAGCTACAGAATGATGAAATCCTAAGTAATGTCAGGAGATTTGTGAGTTTGGGTGGAGCAAATGTGAAGGAGCTCAGAGATTGCAAAGGAGGATGGGAGAAAACTTTGGATGAGCTTGCTGTGGACAAAGGATTTCTATTGAGAGGAACAAGGTCGATTCCACCCAATAAGTTAAGGCAAGAATTTTGCAGTTAGCCCATGAGGGATACATGGGTATTGTGAAAATGAAATTAGGGCTTCGCAGAGAGTTTTGGTGGCCAGGACTTGATCATGATGTTGAATGCATGATTAGGGGATGCACAGAGTGTGTAGGCTGTGACAAAGGGTTAAAAACAAGTCAAATGCCCATGGTATATAGGACACTCCCAAAATATCCATGGGAAGAACTGACAATGGACATTTTGGGATCAGTGAGAGGTGAGCATGCCACTCCCTATGTCATGGTTCTAATGGACTTATACTCCAGATGGGTGGAGGTGTTGTGTGTTCAAGACATCTCCTCCTCTGCAGTGATAAAGTTTTTATCGAACATTTTCAGCCGAGAAAGTTTTCCACTGTACTTATTAACAGACAATGGTGTACAGTTTTGTTCACCTAAGACAGAAACCTTCTTGGGGGAGTGTGGCATTGAGCACAAAACGTCTGTGTTGTATCACCCTGAGACCAATGGAGCCATTGAGAGGGTGGTGAACACATTGAAGGAAGGCATTCAGTTGGCAAAGGCTAATGGGTTGGATTGGGAGGAAGAATTGTCTAATAGGTTGTCTGGCATTCGAACAAGGGGTGTGTAGACAATACTGTTGGGAAGTGGAGATGCAAGGAGATTGCTGCCCAAATAAGGAGGAAAGAGACATTTGATAATTCCCAAAAAGTGAGGAAAGTGTCAGTCGGAGTTTGTGACTTTGTGAAGATAAGGGCGCCTAAAGGGTGTGCGGAATGGTCTAAGTTCACTAGGAGGCTGGAAGTGATCAAATGTTTTAAAAATACGGTAAAAAGACATGATGGTCAAGTTTGGAACAAAAGTAGAGTGGTAGTTGTTCCCAAACCCAAGGAACCCTCCTCTGGTGATGATTAAACATTGAGAAACATGTCCAGTAATAGCGCTCAGAAGGGACATGATGAAGGTCTTGTGGTGCAGGGGGAAGAGTAATAGGGTTATTAGGAGACCAATGTACCTCAGAGATTTTGTAGAGTGAATTTATCACATCATACTTCTATTTGTTATTATGTATGTTTTATTTACTTTCTGTTTTGCATATATTTTTAGGTTGTCTTGTGTTTTCCCCCAAGACACTTCAGTTTTGTTTATTGCTTGTTTAAGGGGTTGGTATGGGTCATTGTTAATGCTGATGTCTTATTTATTATGCAGTATTGTGTTGGGAGGGAGAAGTGTGGCATTGAGCCTGATAGAATGAACATTCTCTCGGAATGTACTGAGGTCAGAGGAGATTGTTGTGGAAAAGAACCCCGTGAGTGGAGTGACAGAAGGTGTGTTGTCGCTGGTGAAGGTGCATGAATAAACTCTCTTACTTACCTTCAAATGTCTCCAGTTAATCGTTATTGAAGACATCACAATATCCCAGAATCTAACCCTCTTAAAAGCAAAGCTAATGAGGGGGAGGATGGAGCGGGCTGGTATTTCCCATCTATATCGCAAGCTGGTAAACAATGCCCCAGAAATGCTAGAGTGGCTCCGCCGGAAGTGGGAGGACTGGGTCGGGGAGATGGAGGAGGTTGAATGGCGTGAGGCATGCACTGTCCCTTAGGAGCTGGCAATATCAGCTGGCCTGCGTCAGGTACAACTGCATTAGTTACACCAGACCTACATGTCCCCCTGGAGTCTATGTGCTGCAGGCATCCTGTCTAATTCCACTTGCATGTTATGTCATGCTCGAACAACTGATTTCTTTCACATGGTGTGGCAATGCCAAAAAATTGCCCAGTATTGGTCTAGAATTGGGAACACGCTCTCTGCTATTCTGGACACTCCAGTCCAGCTGACTACCAAACTGGAGCTGCTGGGTGTGATGAAGATCTGGTGGGCCCTCAGGGAGACAGAGCTTTGGTGGGTTTGGAGACACTGGTGGCAAAAAGGGACATAGCCCAATCATAGAAACACTCTGATCCCCCAAAGTTGAACCAGTGGCATACTGGCATGGATTGGTGCGCGAGGCTGGAGGAACCGATTCATAAGGCCAGTGGGTGACCTAAACATTCTCGAAAATCTGAGGTAAATGATGGGAATATTACAGTTTATGTGTTAAATTGGATAACACATTTTCTGTTGCTAATTGAACTGTGGGGGGAGGTGGGGGAGACTGGTAATAGTGTACCAGGGACATGGATTGTTCTTAAATACAGGGGACTTCTCAATTCTGTGTTTTCTATCAAATGGTATCATGCTTTCTTTGTACCTTTAATGGAAAATCAATAGAAATTTGTGAGCAAGAACCCTGAAGCCACTGTAAATGTTCTGCTGAAATCCATGTTGCAGTTCCACTGTGTTTTAAAATTCAATATACTGCACATATTGTCCAGGCAATAGCATTCCATATTATGCATCATACCATGAATGTGAAACGAGCGCCCACAAATGAGGTTCACTTGGGCTCTCCAGTAGCTTTGCCATCACGGTTCGAAGTGTTCAGCAAAAGGTGACATCATGTACTTATATAGATACACATCTCGGTGAGTAAACATAACTTCAATTTAAAAAAGTGAAGAAGAGTTTTAATATTCTGTTGGGTACATAAAACGAGAGTTGGATGTTTTTGATGTGAGCATCCCAGTCTCGTTTTATTTACATCAAAAATTGAGCAAGTATTTTTCTGAAAATCTGCCAAATATTAGCCCAGTTGGTTTAATGATGTCTGCTGCAAAGTCAACAGAAACCAACATGGTGTGCCAACATGGAAAGGTCATAATTAATAACAGCTGCGTGGGAAGGCAGAGTCCACACAGGAGATCCTTGTACACATTGTGCAACACTGGAGGGGGGAAAGTCCCTGGCACTGGTGCCATGTGCCACTGTGCCATGGAGCAGGTGATCCTTCCAGCACAAGTAAACTGTGCCACACATCCTCTGGCAGGTACCCTACACGTGTTAGATGTTGCTCCACAGCTGGACTCTGCTGGAATGTGGTGGTCCTCACAAAGATCAGACACAAGGACTGCCCCGACCGCCCAGGAGGAGGCATCGCCATCGTCCACAAAAGCAAGCTCCTACTGACCACTCACTCGAACGATGTCCATGGAACACCTCCACTTCCAGATTCAGATCAACCCCAACACCACCCTCTGGGGCACCCTTGTCTACAGGCCCCTGGGCCCCTGGGCCCCCGGGCCCCCGACCCCCCTTCACCGACTCCATTGTAGACTACATCCTACTCGGAGACCTCCATTTCCACCTGAACAACCCCAGAGACCAGAACACCTCTTCCCTACTGGAGAACCTCACCAACATCTGACTCAAGCAGCTAGTCACCACAATGACCCACACAGCCAGACACACACTCAACCCCATCTTCTCCACCAGCGGGAACATCAGATACAGCCACACCACCAAACTCTCCTGGACCGACCATCCCTATGTACATCTCGCCTTCAACATGCCTGCCGTACACCACTGTCATCATTGCCCCCCCCCACCCAGCTGCAGCTGGATCAAGGCCACCAAAGAACTTCTAGTCAACTCCCTCAGCACAACCACTCCGCCAACACCCAAGGACACCAACAGTGGAGCACGCAACCTCCACCAATGGATCTCCAGCTACGCCGACACTCTGGCACCCCTCAGGAGAAGACCAGGCAAAGAAATGCTCCAAGGCAGTCAGCTGGTTCACCCCCACTCTCCACGAGTCCAGACAGACCTGCAGATGTCTCGAGAAGAAATCGAGGAGCAACAAATCCCCTGAAACTCACACAACCTTCAAATGCGTCATCAACGCACACCACCTCCTCCTGAAAACCACCAATAAAATGGGCCTCCAACACAGAATCATTGCCAACGCACACAACAGCATAGAACTCTTCACCATTGTCAAGGAGTCCGTCAGGCTTAACAGCGAGACCACAGACATTGCCCATCCCAAGACCTCTGCAACAAACCCAGCACCTTCTTCCACCACAAGATAAGGAAGATCTACAACAGCTTCGACACCCTAGACCCGGGCACCAGGCCCACCACCAGCGCACACAACCAAGCTGCCCCCCAGACTGTGCTCTGCTGGACCCCGCTCACTAGAGTACACTCTCAAGACCATGAAAAGCATCCACTCAGGAGCCCTGGCGGACCCATGCCCATACCACAACTCCCACAGAGCAGCAGCTGCCATCGCCCCCCAGCTTCGCCACACCATCAACTGCTCCATCAAAATCATCACCGTCCCCGTCAACTGGAAACATGCCGAGATCAACCCCGGGCTGAAGAAGTCATCCTCAGACCCAACGGACCTCAAGAATTTCAGGCGGTATGTAACAGGAAACCATATTAAACGCCTGTCCCTCCCAGCAACCTGTCACAGCCACAAATCGTCCCAGCGGGTCGTGCGTAACTTTATCTATCACCAACGGGGTTGCCTTTTTGACTAAGATTCCCCTCCCCTCGGGCACCCGAGGTGTACCCTGCATGCGCCACTAGTTTATAACCATATCAATCTAGTGCCTGGTACCTCTGGCCCTTAAGATGCGTCTCCTGAATCAGTACAACACTGGGGGAGTGCCGATGCAAGTACTGAAGAACTATACTACGCTTAATCCGGCTCCCCAACCCATTGACATTCCAGGATAATATTCTCAGGGCATTAGAACCATGTGCGCCCACCTGCAACCCGCTCTTCAATTCCGGAGGGGGTTCCGCACTATTTAACTGTGCACTCTGTACCATTGCTCCGGTGCGTGTGCCACTGGGAGCCCACCGACCTGAACATCGTGGCTATCGTCACTGACTTTATGAAGCTGCTGACCTTACAACAAAAAAACCTGCATAACTGCAACAATCCCCCTAATTCCCCCGCCCCTCCCTGCTACCCTGCTGGAGAGCATAACCACTCTTCCCACCCCAACTCGCAGAGTGCCTGTCGCCCAAAACATTCCAACAACTGTGGGGGGTGTAGGCGCCCAACGCCTGAGCTGCCCGCCCCCAGGTCTCATTATACTTTATTTTCCCATTAGCCTCCTTCATGTAAATACCACTAGTTCCGGAACCGCCGGCGAGTACACTATAACAGCCCCCTGATACAATGCAATTATAGGACAGTAATAGTCTTGGCGCCTTTGCGCAGCCCATCGCCCCCATGTGGTTCCGCACAGCGTGCCGGTACCCATCACAGTGTTACTTGCGTGTGAGTGGGCCTTCCTCTCAATGGTCTAGTCTGACTCTTCTCCTGCCGTTCTCTGCCACTCTCGCCACGTTCCCGTCTTTTTGCTGGCGCCAACAGTGCGCCACCCTTCCAACCAGGCCATTGCGGATTCCGGAGTTGCAAAAAACCATGCCTTCTCCTCCGCCTCCACCCTCAGTTTGGCCGGATACATCATGGAGTATTTTATTGCCTTGGCCTGTAGCTCTTTTTTGACTGCATCGAAGGTGCGCCTCTGGCGCTGCACATTGAGCGTGAAGTCAGGAAAAAAACAAATCACCGCATTTTCATGGGGCAGGTCCCCGGACTGCCGCGCCGCCTGCAGGACAGCGTCCCTGTCTCGGTAGTTCAGAATTCGCGCTATAATTGTGCGCGGTGGTGCCCCCGGTCGAGGTTTTGGAATAGGAGCACAATGCGCTCGTTCTACTGTGAAGTGGACTGATAGGCGTTTCGGTTTCAGGTGGTTCAAGATCAGATCCTCAAGAAATAGGTCCATACTTGGCCCTTCCATTCCCTCCGGCACCCCCACCACGCGAATATTGTTCCTCCTTGCCCTCCCTTCCTGGTCTTTCAGCTTGGCCGCCATAAGTTCCTGCTGTTTAGTGAGGGCCTGCACCCTCTCCTCCAGACTCTGCGTGCTGTTTTCTAGGTGTGTGACCCTAGTTTCAGTGGCCGCCATTTTGTCTGACATCTTACGGAAATCGGCGTGTAGCAGGTTAACATCCACTGTGACTGCATCAATTTTGGGATCGCTAAGATCCGCTATGGCCACCAAGATGGCCATCAGGGATGGTTCGTTCTGCTCTTCAGCCGGATCATTTTGGACCATGGCCGTCACCACGGCAGGGCGTATTTGTCCATTTTGTTGGTCTGTGTCGATGCCGGGCCCTTGGGCTTCATGCTGGCAATCTCCCCCTTCGGGTCGTGCGCGCCCCGGGGACCCACGTCTCGCCTTCACTACTATTTTGTCCAGGTCCTCCGGGAACTGCCACCACTGTGTAGGCGCCGCCACCGCTTCGCCGGGCCTAGGCAGAGTCCCTGGCTTTGCCCACTGTTCCGCGGTCCCTCCTCCGGCCCCGCAGCTGCGTCCGTATGTCCACCTACCGCACTGTCCCAATGGTGCAGGTGCTGTGCCAGGTCATTGGTCACGACTTATTCAGCTCTCCACCGCACCCGCACCCACTTGAATCAGGGGCAGTGGGCGCCCCCGTCCCCGTCTCGCCCACCTACTGGGTGCAATTATCCTCGTTGTTCCGTTTGGGGGGATGTTTACTTTGGGCGGTGCTCCATAATCTTATTGCCCCGGACTCTGTCCTCATATGCTTTTGCTGCACGGTGATCACCGCTGCTCTCCCAATGGCGTCCTCCGCCCCTCTTCCTTGGAGCAGGGTTGCGCTGCCAATTGTTTATGCAGGCCGCCGGGGAGCTCGAAACTGTCCCTGCGTGTGGCTCGCTCTACATTCAGAAAAGCCACCAGCGGTGCCAGTGTCCCAGAGCAGTGCACCACCGCCTCCCAGTGTTTCAGGCGCTATGTCGGGCCGTTAGGTGCTGCGCCTGGTCGTTGCTCTCATAGTCTTGGTCCCCGCCGAGCCCGCCTGCTTGATAGGCTGGTCCTTACTTTCTCGTGTGGGGAAAGTAGTTGCCCCGCTTGGTGAGCCAGGCTTATTGCCCCCGTCGCCGCCCTTGTATGCTCACACCGCACAGGAAACTCCGCTGCTCACCCACTGGTGCTTTCGGCACAGGCCGCTGCCCTTCCCACACGGGCCCGGGTCACGACGCACTTTATTTATACAGGCCGCCGGGGAGCACAGAAGCTATCTCAGGATGCCGCTCCCTCAAGGTCCAGAATAGCCACTAGTGGTACAAACAGCCCAGGGCCGGACCCCGCCCCCAGCCTCCACTTTCCTTGCCAGCTCTGCCGTGGTCTTCAGTTGCCGCTTCTCCTCCCCCAGGCCGCGCCGTCCAGTCCCGGGCCGCAGCCCCTTCCACGTCTCAAGGTGACAATTACGCCGATCCGCACCGGGCTTCTCCCGCTGACCCGGCTATGCCTCCGGCGCCGCTTCCTCACCTTCCGCCATGACGCCCGGTCCCGCTTCTTCTCGCGGCTTCGCACACCGCCCGCTTAAGTCTTCAAGGGCTCCTGCGCTGCTTTACCAGGCTCTGATCCCTGCTGCGTCACACCAGTCAGCTGCCCCGCCGACTGCTAGAGAGCCGATTTTCTGCCCTCAGACCGATGGTGTGTGTGGTCCGCCGTTGTACACAAGCTTTCCCGTAGCTCTGGGACGGCTGGAATGTCCGGATATTAGGCTTGTTAGAGACCACAGGAACGGAGCTCGCTCAGCAAGCCGCCATTTCCCTCGGCGCCGAAACCACGCCCGACCTCAAGAATTTCAGACTGATCTCCCTGCTCCCATTCCCAGCTAAGATCATAGAGAAAGCCATCAAAGCCCAGCTCTCTGAGTTCATCGAAGCAATCCACATCCTGGACACCTCCCAATCCAGCTTCAGAAGCAACCACAGCACAGAGACTGCTCTACTCCCCGTTACAGACAACATCCGCTCCCTCCTTGACCGAGGCGAGAACGCCAGACTTGTGGTGGCATGGCCGTTGCGGTCCAGCCACTGCCACACTGGCGGTCCGACCGCCCGATTATGAGTTGGGCAGTCGGACGACCCTGGGACCGCTGCTGCCTCCAGGGAACCGCCATTCCCTGGAGGTGGCAAGGTGGTCCAGAGGTCGTAATATGCTTGGTGGGACCCCGTGACACCACCAAGCATATTACAAGTTTCCTCTCCGCCATGGTGTTCATGGCAGTTTCACCTCCATTAAAACCCTGGTAGAGAGGAAACACATGGAGCCCTCCAGGGCCCCCTGTGCTTCAACCGCATGTGCATGCACACAAGGGGGCACAGCATGTGCCCCTTGTGTGCATGCACATAGGTTCCTGCATGGCATGGACTTTCAAGTCTTTGCCGCACAAGAACCTTGTTGTGCGGTCCTATTGCTTTGCCTTTTTCAAAGGCACCATTGAAAGAGGTACCACCGCAGGACCGCCATTCTGCCCGCCAGACTACTTAAAAGTCGTAATCTGGCAGGTGGGCAACAGCTACCTTCGGCAGAGAGGTGGTTTGACAGTTTGCAACACTGCGCCACCGCTCCGCCAAAAGTCGTAATCAGGCCCTTATTGACACTAAGCATTGGTCTATTTACTAATTGTAAGAAATTGGGTTACTATTTGAGGGGGTGCAACCCTACTCAAACAGCAACCACAATCATTGTCAAGGTAAAGTCACAAGTAAAACTCAAAATTAACCTATGCTGGTAACTTTGCACAAACTCATACAGGCTTAACTTAGAGGCAATGTGAAAAGTATTTATGCAGCACTTCAAACAGTAATAAAGTGAAATGACACAAGAAAAATCCCACACCAATTTAGAAAAATAGAATAAAATGTAATAAATAAAGTGCCAACTGTGGTTATATGGTCATGCAGGACTGGAGAAAAAATCCCAAGGCAAACCACAATAGAGTGCAGACCAGATGCAGGTACCAAGGTAGGCCCACTGAACAAAGTACCTTAAGTCCTAGTTGCAGAGCATTGCAATATCCTGCGTTGAGGATGCATCACACAGCAGCAGTTGAAAGAGGCTGTGGGGTTTGATGCAGAGACCTGCGTCGAGGATGGTTCCGAGAAACAGCGGTGGAGCAAAGCAAGGTTCTGGATTCAGCATGCATCACACCATGGGGGTTCTGAGGAGCTGCAAGGCTGAAATGTGAGCCATGCATTAAGGATGCATTGTGCACCTGCGGTTCCGATGAACTGCAGGGTCCTGCATAAGAGATGCCCTGCACAGCAGTTTTGATGCTAGGCTGCGAAGCAATGTGTTGTACTGTTTTGCTTCTGCAAGGACCACAGCTGGGCTGGCAGAGCACCTTCAGGCCCACTTCCAAGGGTCCAGGTCTGGGGTGGTACCACTTGGGGGGAGACAAGACTCAGAAGAGGTAGAGTCCAGGTGCAATGTTATAAGTTGGGTTGAGCATTTTCTGTCCCTGAAGCTCTAATCAGGAGGCTAAGCAAGTAGCCCTTGGAGTCACTCTTGTGGCCCTGGCTTCAAGATGCAGGTCCAGTCCTTCTCACTCAGGCAGCAGGGCAGCAGAGTAGTAGTTCTTCTTGCAGCAGAGCAGCACGGCAGTCCTCTTTCTGAGTTTTCCCAGGTCCAGATGTGTACTGAAGGGCTGGGTCAGAGGTTCCAAAATTCATCACAACTCAAATGGATCAGGAGAAATCTTTTGACCTAGGCATCTACCACACAAAGAGATGCTGTTGGTCATGTATAGCTAAAGTCAGATCTCTATAACTCAAGACTTAAAGAATTCTTTCCCATTTAGGATGAAAGCCCTCACCTACTCTAAGGTGGTATGCTTTATCATTGGGCCCTTCCTCACACCATGAGAATTAATTCAATGGTGTGGGCTTCAACATCCTGCCCAGACCAAAAGAAATGCAACAGAAGAAGCTATTTGGGGTGGTTTTGATGGCTCAAGAAAGGTCCCTTTGAGAGCTAAGTGGGGGTGGGATGTGGGTGCGGAGTGCAAAGTGCTCATGACTTCAGAAGTTTTTTTTGAAACTCCTTTATAGTGGACCAATAGCTTTATTAGAATTCCACAATAGGCTGATTACAACTCAGAGAGGAGTGAAGCCTTAAACCCACTTAAAACCAGGTCGACCACTCTATGCCACTCAGTTCTCCTCCACTGTAACACACTGTACGACAAGCCAGTCTATGACATGACACTCTACTGTACAACACGCCACTCCACTCAACACCACTCCACTGTAATTTATGGCCCATCACTTCCACTCTATGCCACTCCACTCTATGCCTCTCCACCCTATGCAATTCCACTCTACACCAATCCACTCAATGCCACTGCACTCTATACAACTCCACTCTACACCACCACACTGTACGCCACACCAGTCTACCCCATTACACTCTACGCCACTCCACTATGTGCCACAACACTCTATGGCATGACACTGTATGCTCCACTCTATTTTACACTACTCTATGCTATTCTACTCTACGCCACTCCCCTTGTACGCCCCCCACTCAATGCCACAACACTGTACGTTACAGCACTTTATGCTATGATACTCTACGCCACTCCACTCCTTGCCATGACACTCTATGCCAAGACATTGTATGGCACAATAATCTATAACACTACACTATACGGTACTCCACTCTATGCCATTCCACTCCACTCTACGCCTTTCTACTGTAACACACTGTTTGCATTACACTCTATAACATGACACTCAACTGTATTATATGACATGCCACTCCCTCTATGCCACTCCACTGTATGCTATTCCACTCTACATCACTCCACTCAATGTCACTCTTTGCTATGCCACTCCGCTCAGCGCCACAACCGTGTATGCGATGACACTCTACATCACTCTACTCTACGTCACTCTACTCTACACCACAGCACTGTACACCATGATACTGTATGCCACGATAATGTATGCCACAACACTCTACCACCCTGCTCTATGCCACTCCACGCTATTCAACTCTATGAATCTTCCCTGTACATCACTCCTCTCTATATCGATCCATTCTACACCACTCCACTCCACACCACTACACTCTTCACCATGCCAGTGTATGGCACTCCATTGTACATCACTCCACTCTATGCTACTCCACCATACACCATTCCATTGTATGCCACTTCGCTAAATGCCACAACAGTATACGCCACAACAGTGTATGCCACAGCACTCTATGCTACTCCAGTTTATGCCTTAACACTCTATGCCATGACACTGTACGCCATGATAATGTATGCCACAACACTCTCTAAGAATGATGGATTTAACCCAGATCTCTTGACTGGGGGTGAAGGTTTTGATTTGTTCTGCATTCAGTCCATCAATTGTGTGTCTTTTGCTTTCTCGCCCTAAGATCCGCCAGGTATGCCCAGACGTGGGTCCTGGGCTCACTGTGCCACTGGAATCAAGCTATCCTGGCTGATGAGGGTTGAAACCCCGAAACCGGTCCTAGAATGCTTGTTTGCGGTCCAGGGAGGACCTGGCTTGGCAGTTCGGGCTGGACTGTTCCCATGAGGCACAGGGTCAAGACTGATTTGCATATGGCCAGGTCTAAACTGGGGTGGCATGGTGAGCAAAAGAATGATGGATTTAACCGAGATCTCTTGACTGGGGGTGAATGTTTTGATTTGCTCTGCATTCCGTCCATCAATTGTGTGTCTTTTGCTTTCTCGCCCTAAGTGCGCCAGGTATGCCCAGACGTGGGTCCTGGGCTCACTGTGCCACTGGAATCAAGCTATCCTGGCTGATGAGGGGTGAAACCCCGAAACCGGTCCTAGAATGCTTGTTTGCGGTCCAGGGAGGACCTGGCTTGGCAGTTCGGGCTGGACTGTTCCCATGAGGCACAGGGTCAAGACTGATTTGCATATAGCCAGGTCTAAACTGGGGTGGCATGGTGAGCAAAAGAATGATGGATTTAACCCAGATCTCTTGACTGGGGGTGAATGTTTTGATTTGTTCTGCATTCCGTCCATCAATTGTGTGTCTTTTGCCACAACACTCTACGCCAGCCCACTCTAAGCCACTCCACTCTATGCCACTCTCCTCTAAGCTATTTGACTCTATGCAACTTCACTCCACGATGTGCTACTTCACTCTCTGCTATTCCACAGTACACAACTTCACGACCCTCCTCTGTAACACACAGTAAAACACACCACTCCATGACATGACACTCCACTTTAGCATACGACACACTGCTCCACTCTATGCCACTTCACTCCATGACATACCACTCTACTCTACTCCACTTTACCACACTCTACAACACTCCAATCTATGAAACACAACCGTACAACACTACACAACGCTACCCTCTAAAACACTCCCCCACTCTACGACACTCCACTCAATGACACTCCACTCTACAACACTTTACTCCACTCTATGCCACTCTGTGACACAGTACTCAGCAACACTCCGCTGGACAGCATGCTACAGGATGACACTCCACGCGATGACGCTCCACTTAACAACACTCCAATCTACGATTTGAAAAACATTTTTAGGAAAAAGAAACATTGAAATTCAAAGGAAAAAACAAAGGTTAAGGCTAAGTTATAGTTGGGAAAACTTTATTTTTTTCTATACAAATCCAACTTAAACTACACAAACATTAGAAATTCTACAGTTATAGTTACACTTATAATTACTGTCCTGCCATAGCCTTATTTCTCTGGCTCTGGCATACAAGCCATACAGTGGGATTCTATTCCAGTGTTCAGATATGGAATCACAAATACAAACCATATGGAAGAAATTAGCCCCCAACTCTCTACACCTAGGGCAGCTTGCACGAGCATAGAGGTACATGTGGTTGATCCTTTTGGGTGAAATATATGCGCAATGTAAATATTAGTACTGTATCAACTTGAACCTCAAATTCCTAGACACCTGGGGTGTATGCTAACCTCTATTTCTCCAGTCAGAATTCGTAATCAGGGCCCCTACATCAGTTGCCAATTTGTACCACAGTACCCCCAGGTCACTGTTTGAGGATGTCATGAGTGAACAGTAAAGAATTGTTGTTGCAAGAGCTGTACCATTTAATACTTAAATACGTTTTAAGCATTCAGACTCTATATTACACCATGCCCACACAGTCGCGAACAGAGCCCCTGGCTTCTTGTAATGCCCTACAGCAATGTCATTTGTCATGAGTAAGTCTTGGAAACACACACAGTGCCACCCATATATCTAAATGTCTTGAGCCCACCTTCAGCCCATGCTCGCAATACACTCCATTTCCCCGTGAGGCAATATCACAAAGGGACTTAATGGGATATCCCTTGTGTAGGGCAGTATCATGTGTTCGCTGTAGAGCCCTTGCCTAGACATATCAGACCCTCCTCAACAAAAATGTCTTCATCTTTGGCCAAGTTTTGGTGGAACAGGTTGAGCAGCATCTAAGTTATTAGGTCTCGTAGGGGTACCCTGATGCTCATAGCTTGTATCCCTTCCCATCAAGCAGCAACTATCATTGCCCATTGAAGTTGGGCAGTGAGTTAGTTAAGCTAAAGTCTGGAGATGCAAGCCCTCCCTCGTCTGCCTGAAATCACAACTTATAGAGAGCTACTCTTTGCAACTACATGCCCCAGATCAAGCCAAGTAGCATAAAGTCCAGTTTAAATAACCCTGGATACTGAATGGGCAATGAAGAGAAAAAGTACAGCAATATTGGGAGGACTACCGTCTTCGACAGGGACACCTTAACCATAACTTAAGGCGGTAGCGTATGCCAGAACTTGATTGAGGGTTTACGAAGGATATGGCTGCCACAACATTACCTCCCAACAAGCTTTGTTCAGAACAACATATTTGTACCCCCAGATAATGTATGTCGTTGGTTCCCAACGAATTTCCTTGCTCATCCCCTTCAGGTTCATGGGTTGCATACCTGCATGATTCCCCCCCTCCGGTTCACATCGAGGGCTGATAAGTTGTCAAAATGATCCAATGCTCTCAATGGACACCTAACATCAACTGCTTCCACTCAAAGATACAGCAGCATACCACCTGCAGATAATGATATGTGTAATGATGGACCAGTGAGCCGATTTCAACACCGTCTCGCATCACATCCAGATCAACAGACTCCACCACATTGGAATCCAATCCTCGGCCCCAACAGACCATGCCTGCTACCTCAGCATCATCTTGGAAACCAAGCTATCAATGGAAAACAGGTCAATGCAGTCTCATCCACCTGCTTCCGCACCCTACGCATGCTTTGCAAGCTCTTCAGGTGGCTCCCAGTTGACACCAGAAGGACCATCATGCAGGCCCTCGTCACCAATAGGCTGGACTATGGTAACATACTCTACAAAGATATCACCACATGTTTCCTGATGAGACTACAGACAATACAAAACTCAGCGGCGAGACTCAACCTCACCAGACAAACCCACATCACACCCCACCTCAAGAAACTACAATTGCTCCCGCTCCAGAAGAGATGCCACTGCAAAATCTTGAACCACACATGCAAGGCCCTGTACAACAAAGAACCAGCATACATCAACAAACGAATGACTCCCCACCAACCAACCAGACACCTACAATACACCTTCCTCTTCCTCCCAGACGCCCCCCGAATCCGCAAGGTCAACAGCAGCCAAAGCTTGGAAAGACCTTCCCCTACACCTCAGGACCACTGCTTCACTTGTACAATTCAGGAAATGACTCAAGCCCTGGCTGATCGAATGAACAGATCACCACTAATCAGTGAGCATCTCCAGTGCCTTAAGACACTCACAGGTGATTTGCTGCACTACAAAAATTCTTGATTGATTGATTGATGGTTTGTCATTGATGCAGAGACCCTGGAAACAGCGTCCCTGATGATATGTTAAGACCAATGGCTCCAACCCCAACAGAAATAGTATTGGGGAGAGGTGCAGTCCTACCTAGTAAACCTACTTACATGGCATATCTCTGAGATAACAGCCCTGTTTTCTTTTTTAAATATATCTTTATTGGCAATTTAAACAGTACATCATTGCCATGCAGTATTGGCCGTCTCATCAGCACAAGAAAAAACACAGCTTCTTTTAAAAATGAAACCAAACATCAGCATTTGGGAACAGTTCTAAAACAATTTTCTTCTGTAGCTGCCTGCTTCCCATTCAGCATATTCTTATATACCCTACTGCTGTATCTCTGAAGGTAATGCGGTTGTTAGGTCAAGTACAGGGCTCCCTTTAATCTAAGCCGGTGTAAACTAAGTATAGGGCTGTGAGGTTTCCCAGATGGTTGCATATGTCATAGTTTTAAGTTGGCTAATGCCAAGGATAGAAGGAGTACGGGGTGAACGACTAATAGCTAACTAACTTTAAGAACAGCAAGTAGGAAAAGAGTCTCTGGGGGCTAAGTCCCAGGCATTATGGCATGTAATGTGGAGGTGTGCTGCAGGCAGACATTAACAGCGGGTGTGTGTCAATGTAATTTGGGTGCACGTGTTACAGGTCATGTGGGGGAATGGTGGTACATTCAGTACAACAAACTGCAGCAAGCCAGTGGCCTATTTACAGTGTACTGTGTCCTGCACAGGGTCGAACGGGGTAGCCCTTCAGACAGTTAGCCCTAGTCACATACAGTTGCTTCACCTAGCTCATCCCCAGGCCCGTTGCCCTCATTCTCTCTATCTTCCAAGTTGCTCCGCTCATAACAGGTGTTCCCCTCGGGGTGTTCTCCAGAACCTCCACCCACTGTCCTGTCACAGGATTTCTCCGAACTCCCCGGGCATCTTCCCTTTGCAGTATAGTTTCTTCAGCCCTAGACCATGTGGTGACGTCTCCAGCCCATGCTTCCACTACCCGTCCTGTCTTGGACTTCCACGCCAGTGCAATCCTGCTCCTGGCCATTGCGAGGGCTATATCCAGAACTTTGAGTTCAGAAAATCTCCCCAGGAGGCATGTTTCCACTGTGCAAGGAAGGGGGCACCTTAGCGCTGAGTGAAGGCGAAATAGTACTGCAGACCAATAAGCCTAAAGTATCGGGCACTCCCAAATCATGTGATTAAAATCAACGTAAAAGTGAGCAGCATCTGGAGCACTTCTGGGATTCACCCCTGTAAAGAACCTGTTGCCTGTGTGGGGTTAGTTAGGCCATGTGTAGGAGAATGAATTGTATATCTTTAAGTCTAGTGTTGGCAAGGACTGCCTTGGAGTAAGCTATCATCTTGTCCTCGAGTTCCACTGACAAGAGCCTTGCTTTCGGTAAGTTTTGGACCTCAGGGTGGTAAAGGATGTGGACAGCAGGCAGAAGGCAGTGACAGGCACGCCAGAGATTTTGATTTTTGGCAGAGGGATGAGAGCCACCCATCATGTAGTGTCTGGAAGGTAGCCCTCCTTCAAGGGCTCAGTGTATAGTGTCTTCAGTCTTGGGGTAATAGGCCTGTGAAGGTCTTATAGAACTCTGCAAAGAGTCGGTCGAGGAATTTGTCAATCGCATTATCTGGGAGGTCCCCTCTGTCACTGTATAATGCCTCATATTATATACGGAACTCATCATTTATGTCCCCCGGAGAGTAGAAGTGGGTTCCTGTGTCCGATCTCAGGTGTGTGATGGACTTACCTCGCAAATCAGGGTGGATAAGCTAGGCCAGCAGCCTCCCTGATTTGCCTTCCTCATAGTCATGGCATTTTAATATTTCTCATATATGATGTGATAGCGCTCTTGTGTGTAGCAATAGCCGGTGATTAGCTAGGTCAGGTCCTAAGGTGTTACCCAGTGTGTGGAATGTGACATCTAGGGTGTGAAATTTTGAATTGAATTCTTTACTGGTGCCCACAGATTGCCTCATGCAGTGACCCCAAATGACAACCTTGAAGGCTTCCCACTCCATGAGGGTAGACAATGCGGTACCCTGATTGTTTTCAAAATACTCTGTGATGGCTGTTTGTGGTGTTTCCCTATAGCAAGAGTCCTCAAATGCCACCGTTAGGAGGCATCATGTCGGGATCATCCGCTTATCATCTTTTGGGCAGAGTCCTAGGAGCAAAGGTCAGAGAGGGTTTGCCCTAGATATTTGGTGTAGGTGGTGTATTGGCTCAATCTCCTTGAGCATAGGAACCTCTCTAATCTTGTGTGGTGGGAATATATGTGGGAGTAGAAAGAGTTATCTCGCTCTATGCCATGTTGCGTGCACCAAACATCTGGCTACTCCCAGTGCTGTAGCCAATCCCAGAATCCTGTAGCTATCCTATGGGTGGGTGACCTTGGCAGGAGGGGCGTGAAGCGATCTAGGAGCACATCAGCGACAGTTAGTCTCTAACCTTTTGCAGGTCCCCGTCCACCAGCTCTCCTAGTGTGGCCGACAGTGACTGGAAGATAGTCAGCTGGTCATTGCTGGGCGAGTATTTACTCCTCAATGTCACTACCTTCCCCAGTAACCTACCCTTCACCAGTACATATCATCCCTCAAAAGCAATCAACAAATACGTTCGAAAGGGGTCCCAGTGCTGACCCAATCAGCGCACCCTGTGGGTAGGTAGAATAAGAAGTGCCATACAGCTGCCCATTTCATGTACGGTGCAATCGCTCCACCTCAGCCACTGTAAGATGGGTCTCCTGCAGCATGGCAATGTGAACACCCCTGCGCCCCAGATATTTATGGATGTGATGCCATTTGGCTGCAGATTCCATTTCCAGAACATTCCAGGTCATACATAGAACCCTATAGTCCTGTTGGCCATAAGGTTACGTTTGTCATGGACCCCCTCCATTCATCCCCCAGTCTGATCCATGTTCTCCTCCCCCCCGGCTCCACCCAGTGATGGCCTTCCAGAGATGAAAAATAACGCATATCCCAACAGTAAACCCCCATAGGCTCGACTCCACAAGACACCTAAGAGGGATCAAGTAGGATGGTGGAGGCAAAGACGATTCAAAGGTCGTGAGTCCGCTCCAGCTTAATTGAGGCAGACCCCAGCCAAGACCATCTTCACAGTGGGTAGTGAAGTTGTGGCACAATTGTTCCACAGGGCCGGACCCCAACAGATGTGCCACTTGCCCTGCGAGATATCCAAGGTAAGCAGTACCCCTTCCCGTGGTAGTAGAAATCGCCCGCATTGGCAGTGCTGTGGCCCTTCTGCTCTCCATCGATGGCAGGGCCAATAGCCTAATGGAAGCAGCGTTTTCAATTGGCTAGTTTACCCCAGAGTTAGACAATGTCATCAACTGATTGCTGGGTCACCACTGGCAGGTCCTTCCTGGATAGGACTGATCCCTCTGATTCAGAGTACACTGACTGCTTTTCCAATGGGGAGTTCAACTCTGATTCAGAGCCAATTTGCACCACAATTTCAGCTGCTGCCTGTTCCTCCTTCTTTCTAGTTGTTTCTGAGGGATGCTCTTGCTCTTTCTCCTGGCCCTCCAAGTTCTCCTCTTTGGTCTATGTTTGTTCAACCAGTCCCACGCTGCCTGAGGGTCCTCGCAGAAGTGGGTTTTGCAGTCCAATAGGATCTTTAGTTTTGCTGGAAACATCAGAGTATTGGAAATCTTCCTAAGAGCTTTTTTCACCCCCACATAAGAAGCCCTCTTAGATTGCACAGCAGCTGTATAATCTGGAAACTGTGACACTTTTCTGTTGCCAATAGTATACGAGCACTCTGCAGTAGAGTATCCCTGCCCCTGAGGTGGAAAAGCCTAGCCACCACCAGGAAGGGGGGGTGTCAGCCAGGGTCGGTCGGGCAGGCACTCTATATGCACGCTCAAGATCAATGAATGGTGTCAGGAGATTCGGGGCAACATCTGTCTTCATCTATCGTTTGAGATAGGACACCATATCCTTCGGGCGGGCCTCTGGGACACCCACTATGCGATCAATGTTCCTCCCATTACATTTAGTTCTGCAACTTGCCAAGTCAGGTCTATCTTTGCTGGGGGCACTTCTTCGAGCCCCGTCTCCACATCCTTCTCTGTGTCCGCAAGTTTATGGTGTTCTGCTCTTAGCAGGCCCAGTCCCACTGAGACTGCGCTGATGTCTTGTTGGACTACAGTCTTCGTGTCAGCAATAGCAGCTAGTATTCTGTCAAACTGCATTTGCATCTGTGGAGTCGCACCCTCAGGTTTCTCCGACTCTCACTGTGAGGCTGGCGTGGGCTCTATCATCCCCTTTTAAGTACCAGTCGGTTTGGCCATGGGTTTTTCCATGGCCGGTTAGTGTTGCGTCAATGGGAGGTACTGTCTCCAGCTGTGCAGGCAAGAGAAAGCAGGGTGGAGGCCAGGGTGTGTGATATTCAATGGGAGCATTCCAAGCACGGCCAGGTCCAGGCTGATTGCTATGCCAAAATCAGAGTGGTCTTGCCAGTTCCCTGTGTATGGGTTGTTCGCTGTGTCATCCCCCACCTATATAAGGTGCAGGTCCTCAACATCCAGCTATCTGGGAAGACCAGCGATGTGACTCCGTGATACCCCGCCGGGGTCACAGATGCCCCCATGTGTCCACCAGTCCAATAGGTACTTTCTCTCAAAACTGTGCCTATACGATCCCAGCCAGATTAAGCAGAGCCTCTCCCGTCCCAGGCCACAGATTGTAAATAGCGCCAGTCCACTCTTTTCTGGTTTGTAAGGGCCTGGTGCTTGGAGAGTGGGAACAGCTGGGCCTACCCCAAGTGTCATTTTGGGGGTATTGCCAGCGAAATTCAGGTCTGCAGAATAACAAGCTACAGTATTGAGGTGTGATCACCATGCAGTCGCTGGTCGAGAAGTAGTACGGGGGAAGGAGGCAGTTCACAATGCCCTTATCTCAGCTGCACTCCCTGGTCCCCAAGCGCGACTCCCTCCAGAGGCATCCCACAGGCCCTCCAGAGCTGGGCATGGCGACACTGCACACCGGTAGCCACCGGGTCCACATGTCACCACCCCAGCAGCGCAACCTCACCTCATCAAGGAAAGCCAGGCTGTCAAAGAAAGTGTCAGGTGGGGCTGGCAATCAGCAAAGGTTCATGGCACCCTCCGATGCGGTCATCTTTCCGTTTCTGTTAGTTGGGGCGGGGAGCCAGAGAGAATCCGGTAGCCATGGTAAGAAGGCAGGCCCGCACAGACCACTTAGTCCCCAGACACGAGAGGGACGGCAGGCGTGGGCATGTCATCATTCACTTGCCACCAATCCCTCCCACCTCAGTCCCCTCGGGTGCTGCTCGCCGGCGCCTGCCCCGAGTGGTGCAGTCAATTAGTGGGGCTTCTCTAGCACTTCCACTGGTCGTAAGAGCACCCCCTCGCCCCCTGCGTAGGCCCGGGGCAGGCTTGCTGTCTGCAGCTGTGTAGGCCCTGCCAGGGCTGCTATCAATGCTCCGTCCTCTCGCTCCTGGGCCATCCACAAACATTTGGCTGAGCAGCCCAGCCCTGCGCAATCACAGCCAGGATTATTCAAGGTCGGATGGGCCCCAGATACGACGATCCATCAGGATAATTGTAGGGGCGGGGAGCGGAGCGATGTAGTTATATGTCTGCCATCGTGGCTGGTTAGTCATGCCCCTAAAAGCCCCAGCTTTGATCAGCCCAACACCCTTGCCTCTATGAAGTGGGTGCTCGCAAACATTTTCCCGGGGGACACAAAGTAAAGTTTGTGGTGTGCCTGAGGACCGCATTGATTTCAACACGGTGGCAGTGGGGCTTTTTATTATGCGGCATCTGAGTCACAATCCCTCTACCGCAACTTGGATTAAGCCGTCTTTGCCTGCTATCACTACCTTGGGAGAGTCAAGTGTAAAAAGGAATTCAATTAATTATAGTACTGGAATGAAATAGAGATGCACGATATAGAACCATAAAACCTGAGATTAATCATGGCTTCTCCACTTGAACAAATTTGGGAGAGGAGTTGGTTTAACGGCTAGGGCGGTCGACCTCGAATCTGGGGAACTGGGTTCAAGTCTCGGCAATGATGCTGACCATCCTGTGATTCTGGGCAAATCACTTAATCTCCCCGTGCCTAACCAAAATTAATGTGTGTCCTCATGTAAAGTAACTGGTGCTATGTAAAGTTCTCTGATACCCGAAAAAATTAATTGTGTGATCCTAGGCAATTTTCTAATTTCACTTTGCCTCCTTTTTCTTCATTTTGACATATAAGAGCACCTTGAAATACATGTGGGCAAGATAGATGCTGTATAAACTTTCTCTTATGTTTGATTTACTAAGCAATAATGTTGTCCATCTATAATAACAAACCAGACCCCCCAAAGGGATCATCATGATAACTAACTTGCCTCTTAATTCAGTATTGGCAGCAAGACTGTTTCTATGTTTATTTTGAAAACTGTCACTTTTAAAAAATGCATCTCAAAGCACTGATATAATCTGAGGTACTATGGTGAAACACATGTTAATGAAATACACCTTTTTATTTTGAAAATACTTTATTTTTACATGTTTGTTGAAAGATGTCCTAAAATTAATGTGTTCTTATGTGGGGCAGGACATCATATTTGTTTATTTTATTTTATTTCAGTTAGTGTAAATAAACACTTGCCCATTTAATTAAAACTTTTTTGAATGTTAGTGCTCTCAGCAGCCAGGTGCTTTCGTTCAGCTGTGGCCGCATGTGAAGGTCAGGAGGGCCGTATGCGGCCCCATGGCCATACTTTGAGTACCACTGCTCTATGACAACACAGGAAATTCCAACAAAGGGAATGAAAAGCTCTTTTGACGCTCAAAGAAGGCACTGCGGCCTTTGGGAATTCTGGTACAGGCTATTTTATATTGGACATGGTGCTGCTTATGGGGATAAGCCATTTTGGAATGTATGTACTATGTTTTTGAATTTGGTAATTAGCCTGTTCACGAGCACCTTGCTTAGAATCCTGTAGTCAATGTAAAGCATTTACAGTGAACTGTGACAGGATCCTTGGGACACGCCTCTGTCCTTTCTAGGGGAGGAAATCTAGAACCGCTTCCCAGAGCATGGACGGTAAGCTCCCTGAATGTATGGATGCACTGAACATTTCAGTGAGCTCAGACTCAAATGTACCAACATATGTCGTAAATAAAATTCAATAGGGAGCCATCTGAACCTGACACTTTCCCCCTTGCAAGCTCTTTGATAAGGACACATAACCCTTGTACCACTATCTCTGACCCCATAGTGGTTGCATCCTCTAGTAAAAGTCACAGGGTTTGGGTACTCATCACATAGTCTATCAGAATCTGCTCATCAATATTGTCCCCCATCCAAAAAAGGCCCCTCATAGTATGCCTTAAAAGTCAAATTGATCTCTGCCTGAGAGTGTAATATTTGGTCTTCATCTGTGTGAATGTTATGGATAGGGGAGTTCCTTTTATGCTGAGATACTAACCAAGCAAGTAGTCTCCCTACCTTGTGCACTTATAAGATAGTCTTCATAGTCATACCCTCTCACCTGTACAATTAACACCAGTGGTTTTTATTTTTCTCATACACCCGCCCCCTAATCGGGGGTTCACGAGGCATATCCTTCTCTAGAGCACTGAGAAAGAGTCTCTATCTTTTAATTTCCTTGTGGAATTGCATGCATACCCCAATTTTATGGACTGCACAATGGCCATGAACCACCACCTTGAAGGCCTCCTATTCTACTAATGTGGAGGATGCTGACCCAGCATTTGTAGCTAAGTAATTGTGTAGAGTATTGCCTAAAGTGGTCCTAATGAAACGGTCTTTTAACAGTTCGGTAAAGAGCTTCTAAGATGGGATGGCTGTATTGGGGATGTTCCAGTGTAAAGATGAGACTAAAGGATTGCGGTCAAAGTAGGTTTTCGCCAAGTTTTCGACATGAATAACCCTGGCATGCAGCTGTGGACAACATGGAACATGTAAGTCTTGGACCTCACAGTAGTATGAGTTTGCTTGTGTGAACAGACTGTGTGCTGTCCAGGAGTTACTACTTTTACAGCGTGTCACCCATTCACAAAAGGTCAGTTTGGGGCCCTAGTTTTGAGGGGAGTAATTGCCTACAGGTACTGAAGCACCCTGGAGAGATACAAGGCCAGGCCATATAAGAAGGTCTGCTGATCTGTACTGGGGCGTACACATTTATGAAAGATGTGTGTCTTCCATCAAGTCTAACTCTATAAACATGTATCTCGCATCTGAACTGATTATCTTTGTGAGGAGTTGGAAGGGGACTCCCGGCCTTACTCAAATCAGTACCCCTCTCACAGAGAATGCATTGTAAACCACCAGCCCCGCCATCTCTTCTGTAGTATGTCTCACTCATTCTCTGTAAGAATTGTCTCTTGCAGAAATTCTGTCTGCGCTCCTGCCTCTTGATGAAAGACTCTACATTATAATGGTTGCTGGGATGCTAAGGCCCTGCACATTACATGTTAATGTCTTGATTTTCCCTTCAGTGTGACATATGACAGGCATGTAGTTGTGTAATGTACTTTGTGTCCCTGACCTATATTCACGACCAATGCCAGGCTCAGCTCCATTCTTAGAATAACATAAGTAATGAATCTCACATTAATCAATACCATCTGTTCCCACTCAGAACTATCATGATGCAGTGCTGTAGAAGTAACATGTCATAAATGCACTCACAAGGTGGCCCATTACAGTGGCCAGTCAATGGCTGCAATGAGGGTAGAGAGAAGAGAGAGGAAAGCACACATCAAAGAGCCATGCTCCTCACCCGGCCATTCCCATTCCCAAAAAACTAAGTACAGAAGGATTTAGTCCCACTACGGCAAGTAGGAATATTAAATCCAGTTATTGTAGTTCATCTGCCATGCCAGGCGTGGTCTTGGGTTGAACTTTGACCTGATTTGAGTTGTGGTCTACCTCTGTATTTGATTCACTATACAGATTCATTAGTTCCCGCACCAGGTCCCTGTCCACCAGCCAAGCAGCCCTCTCAATTGTCCTTCTTCTCTTTTCTCTAGCCTTATGTTGCATTGAACGGGTCCAATGTCTCCTTCTCAAGCATTGTCGTTTCCGAGTTAGCTGCCTGATACCTTCTCCAATTACAGGCATCACCATGACCCCACATCATGGGTATACATCTAGTCATTTGTCTCTACGGGATCAGTGAAGTAGCAAGAATTCCCTTCTGCTTGAATTGTCTAGCTTGTCAGGAGCAATAGCATGTATTTGATATCCATCTCTCTCAATCTTTCTACATCTTGTGAAATGATGCCTGTTTTCTTTGTACTAGTGCTGAATAAACCTTGGCAGTGGTGTGTGCCAGGCGTAGGATGTAGTCTCAATCTCTGAAATGTAGCAGTCATAACACCAATAGTCACGGCTTCCCCAGTTTTAGGAGGCTTTACAGGCACCCTATGCATTATTTTGAGAACGTAAAAACTAAACAGACGGGCACCGTGGTTTATGGGCACGGAGCACCCACTTCCTCGAACCGGTCCTCCATGTAAGAAGTCACGGGTGTGCCTTTCACATTTTTAGACAGTCCCACCAATCTTATTTTATTGCACCTGGCACGGCCCTCCTGGTCCTCAATTCTGTCTTCAGAACCTGCATTTGCTCAGACATTTGTACATTATGTGCCTTTGTCTAGGGGTCAGCTTCAATATTCCACCAAAGGACTAGGACATTTGGTATAGCAATTACATGCATCGTTAAAACAATAGTTATTTGGGAATAACTATGAGTGTGCATTCACAAATGGTTCAGTGATACTAGACAACATATACCGGATGTAGCAATTTATATCTTCAGTGAGGGAAGAATGGATGGCAGAATGACTGATTTGTCCTGTCCAAGGCAGCTATGATGATCAGAAGACAATACTGGACTCATTTTGGTCAAGAGTTTTAGGTAGCAACATGTGTCTAGCTCTCTGAGTTGCATGCTTATGATTTGTTCAAGATTAGAAGGTATGTTGGTACTGTCCAGATACTTCTAAGAGAATGAGTAAAGTTTTAGTATGTAAAGTTTAAAGAAGGATTTTGTTGTACTAATTGCATATATTTCTTTAGAGAAGTAGGAAGGAATAACTGTTGGAACAGAAGGAATCATGTTGTGACTTCAGGAGTGAGTCAGTATTTTTAAACATACACTGACAATTATGTGACAGCGTATATTGTTTGAATTGACCTTGGCAAAAGTTTGAAGGGATATGTGGTACTGAAACATTTTAAAAAACTGTACTTTTAAGACCAACTGTCTCAATTGAGATACACAGATTACATGAATAGATGTATTAAGAAAGAATAGCTGATAGAAGCACTTGTTCTCTTTCATGGAGGTTGTCCATGATTGAGAAATATAATTAACATTTTGGGAACTTGGAACTGATTGAATAGGAGCCTTGTATACTAGTCGATTAGCCAATATTGAAAATATCTAAGTGTATCTCTATCACTAAACATGAATTGTGAAGGGAGAATGTGTGTGTTAATATTAATGTGTAGGTATTTATGAGACTGGTTTATTGTATGGGCATAAAATGTGCTGTTTCTCTCTCTCTCTCTCTCTATATATATATATTTTTTTTTTTCAGTGAATATACATGTATATATATTCACTGAAAAAACCATAGGTTTTAGGGACAGTTATAGTTAGTTGGACATTTCACTCGTACAAAACCCGTGAAATTCCCCCGTTATAGTTAGTTCAGCTAACTATAACTCGCGCCCCCGCAATGCACTGCTGATGACGTCACATATTACATCACTCATGACATGGTCAGATGACAGGTCCTAACTATAACTATCTACTGGCGACCGCCAGTAGATAATATATATATATATATATATATATTATCTACTGGCGGTCGCCAGTAGATAGTTATAGTTACAACCTATTATCCACAGGAAATCCACGACATTCTATTTGAAATAACTCTCTTGCCGGTTGACGTATCTTCGCGAAATTTTCAAACTTTGTGGCCCGCTCCGGTCCGCTCCTACCCTGAAAGTCTCGGGGATTCGTCAAGCGGGGGCCGAGAAAAAGGGGGTCCCAAAACGTGTTTTCCCCATGCACTTTTCCATAGGAAACTTTAGACACGGCTACAGCCCGAACTGCTGAACGGAATTACACCAAATTTGGCAAAGAGGTAGTTCTTGGTTCAGAAAGAACCCTTTTTGTTAAATGGTGTAAATCCGTTCAGTAGTTGCTGAGAAAATGAAAAGTAAAAAGTTAGTGATATCTATGGCCGAGTAGGGTCCGCGTACCCTCAGCGCACCCTGCGCGCACCGTCCCGATCACGAGCTGCATGTTAATTGGCTGTCAGCTGGCTGTCAACATTCCGATTCAGGAAATGTTGGCAGCCATTTTGTCCCTCGGTAGAACCGAGGGACAGAAACAAGTGCGCAAAGCGCACAAAGGGGGCAGGGTAGAAACACCCTGACCCCCTAGGTTTGCTCAGGGGTCCCACAAGGACCCCTGGGCAAAAAAAAAAATTTTTAAATCGGCAGGATGCGCTCAGGGTGCGCGAATCCTGCCGAAAAAAAAATGTTGCCCCGGGTGGCCCAAGTCCCGGGGGCATGGTGGGGCTTTAATTTTATGTGTGGGGGCCTCAAGGGCCCCCAAGCCCGGGGACCGCCACCCCCGGGGCTTTTAAAATGGTGCGGGAGGGCTCTGAGCCCTCCCGCAGCCCCGGGAACCACCACCTCCCGGGGCTTTTTAAAAAAATTAAACAACCTGTGTGGGGGCTCCAGCCCCCACACGCCTCGGGACCGCCACCTCCCGGGGCACTAACAAATTAAAATGGGAGTCCGTTTTGGACCCCGAAGCCCGGGACCACCACCTCCCCGGGGCTGTGCTGATGTAGGAGAGGGCCGCGCGGCCCCCTCCTGGAGCCCTTGATTGCCCTGGGGACCGCCACCCCCAGGGCCGGCTCCTGCAGTGTCCCGGGTGCCTACCCCGGGACACTGCTGCTTGCAATGACAGGACGGGAGCCTCGCGGCTCCCGTCCTGTCATTGCAAACTTGCTTTGGATATTGGAAGAGAGAGCAGGAAACCTGCTCTCTCTTCCAATATCCAAAGCAGATTGCTTTTCCACATGGGGAGCAGCATGTCAGCTGCTCCCCATGTGGAACAGCAATGCCGGCTCCCAAGGGACGTGGGAGCCGGCGGGACTGTGGGGGATTGGGGACCCCCACAGTCCCCAACGGAGAGGGCCAGCCCGGGGGATGGGGTCCCCGGGGCAAGTAGTGGCCCAGGAGGGAGCCACGCGGCCCCCTCCCCGAAAAAGAAAAAAAAAAAAATGGAAAGGCCGGCCCCGGGGATGGGGTCCCCGGGCCTTAAATAGCCTGAGGAGGGGGCCACGCAGCCCCCTCCCAAGAAAATAAAAAGGCCATGCCCCGGGGATGGGGTCCCGGGGCCAATACAAGCCCAGGGAAGGGGGCCACGCGGCCCCTTCCCGTTTTTTTTAATAAAATATAATTTAAAAAGGGGTAAGGCCCTGGGGATGGGGTCCCCAGGGCCCAAAAACAGGAAAAAGGAAGGGGGCTACACAGCCCCCTTCAGGGGACAAATTTTTTTTTTTTTTTTTAAACGATCGGGCCCGCAGGCCCCGCCCCTTCCTTCACCACTCTGCAAACGCGCCCTGGCGCGTTTGCAGAGGGGAACGAATTCCCCTTGAATACTGGGGGTCCCTGGAGGCCAACTAGCCCACCAGGAACCTCCAATATGCGCCAGGGGCTGCGTTGCAGAGACGTGTAGAGAGGCCACACCCCTTTTACACCTCTCTGCAACGCAGCTCTGTGGCGCTTTTGGAGGTATATGGTGGGCTAGTTGGACTCCGGGACCCTCAGGATTCAAGGGGACTTAATCCCCAACTTAAAACGCGCCACGGGCGCGTTTGCACAGTGGTGAAGGGAGGGCGGGGCTTCAGGTGACATGTGTGCAAACAGGCCCCGTGGCGCGTTTTAAGATGGGGAATTAAATCCCCTTCAATCCTGAGGGTCCCTGGGGGCCAACTAGCCCAACAGGTACATCCAGAAAGCGCCACAGAGCTGCGTTGCAGAGAGGTGTAAAAGGGGTGTGGCCTCTCTACACGTCTCTGCAAAGCAGCCCCTGGCGCATATTGGAGGTTCCTGGTGGGCTAGTTGGCCCCTAGGGACCCTCAGGATTCAAGGGGACTTAATCCCCCAACTTATAACGCACCACGGGCGCGTTTGCACAGATGTCACCTCAGGCCCCGCCCCTCCCTTCACCATTGTGCAAATATTCTTCTAAAATCATCCGAAATACGAATTACGATTTACTCACCTGTTATCAGGAGAGACCTCAGTGCTGTATCTTTCAGCCCAGTACTGGTCCTGAAAAGTAATTTTAACCGTACTTACCAGTAACTTGAATTTCCTTCCATAGGCTAACATTGACTGGTTTCACTTGGAAATTCTTCTAAGTGTGGAGTTTTGGAACTTTAAAATATTCCTCTAAAATCAGCCGAAATACGAATTCCGATTTACTCACATGTTATCAGGAGAGACCTCAGTGCTGCATCTTTCAGCCCAGTACTGGTCCTGAAAAGTAATTTTAACCGTACTTACCGGTAACTTGAATTTCCTTCATAGGCTAACATTGACTGGTTTCACTTGGAAATTCTTCTAAGTGTGGAGTTTTGGAACTTTAAAATATTCCTCTAAAATCAGCCGAAATACGAATTCCGATTTACTCACCTGTTATCAGGAGAGACCTCAGTGCTGCATCTTTCAGCCCAGTACTGATCCTCAAAAGTAATTTTAACCGTACTTACCAGTAACTTGAATTTCCTTCCATAGGATATCATTGCCTGCTTTTTGCTGAAAAAGTTTCTAAGTGTTGATTTTTGAAACATACAAATATTCCTCTAAAATCAGCCAAAATACGAATTCAGATTTACTCACCTGTTATAAGAAGAGACCTCAGTGCTGTATCTTTCAGCCCAGTACTGGTCCTGAAAAGTAATTTTAATCGTACTTACCAGTAACTTGAATTTCCTTCCATAGGCTAACATTGACTGGTTTCACTTGGAAATTCTTCTAAGTGTGGAGTTTTGGAACTTTAAAATATTCCTCTAAAATCAGCCGAAATACGAATTCCGATTTACTCACCTGTTATCAGGAGAGACCTCAGTGCTGCATCTTTCAGCCCAGTACTAATCCGGAAAAGTAATTTTAACCGTACTTACCAGTAACTTGAATTTCCTTCATAGGCTAACATTGACTGGTTTCACTTGGAAATTCTTCTAAGTGTTGATTTTTGAAACATACAAATATTCCTCTAAAATCAGCCGAAATACGAATTCCGATTTACTCACCTGTTATAAGGAGAGACCTCAGTGCTGTATCTTTCAGCCCAGTACTGGTCCTGAAAAGTAATTTTAACCGAACTTACCAGTAACTTGAATTTCCTTCCATAGGCTAACATTGACTGGTTTCACTTGGAAATTCTTCTAAGTGTGGAGTTTTGGAACTTTAAAATATTCCTCTAAAATCAGCCGAAATACGAATTCCGATTTACTCACCTGTTATCAGGAGAGACCTCAGTGCTGCATCTTTCAGCCCAGTACTGATCCTCAAAAGTAATTTTAACCGTACTTACCAGTAACTTGAATTTCCTTCCAAAGGATATCATTGCCTGCTTTTTGCTGAAAAAGTTTCTAAGTGTTGATTTTTGAAACATACAAATATTCCTCTAAAATCAGCCGAAATACGAATTCTGATTTACTCACCTGTTATCAGGAGAGACCTCAGTGCTGCATCTTTCAGCCCAGTACTGGTCCTGAAAAGTAATTTTAACCGTACTTACCGGTAACTTGAATTACCTTCATAGGCTAACATTGACTGGTTTCACTTGGAAATTCTTCTAAGTGTGGAGTTTTTGAACTTTATAATATTCCTCTAAAATCAACCAAAGTACGAATACCAATTTACTCACCTGTTATCAGGAGAGAACCCAGTGCTGCATCTTTTAGCCCAGCACTGACCCTGAAAAGTAATTTTAACCGTACTTACCAGTAACTTATATTTTCTTCCATAGGAATCCATTGTCTGGTTTTCAGCAAAAAGTTTCAAAGTGTTGATTTTTACAAACTACAAATATTCCTTAAAAATCACCTGTATGACTTAAACGCATTCTTTCAACTGTTTACAGGAGATGCACCAGTGCTGGATCCAGGATCCAACACTGAGTAAGAAAAAGTAACGATAACAGTTTTTACCTGCTAAGTGAATTTCCTTCCATAGGATAACATTGGTGATTCTATGAGAAAAAGTTTCTAAGTGTCAACTTTTAAAATACAATAATATTCCTTAAAAATCACGACTGTAACCAAAACGCTTTTACTCAACTGTTTACAGGAGATGTACCAGGACTGAATCTAGGATCCAGTCCTGTGGTTAGAAAAGTAATCCATAAAGTAACTAATTGCACTTAACTAGAAATTCACATTGAGCTGAATGTTGCATTGTGTTTGAAAATGTGTTGCCCATTGCAACAACTGTAACTACTGTACTTAAAAGTCTATTGCCTATGTGCAAAGTATTTAAACTAAAGTAATTCATTCTGAGAAAGTACTTTTTGTAATGTAATGTATAATGTAATTACAATGTAATTTAAAAAATAAAATATGTAAAAAAATTGTTTCTAAAAATGTAGTAAATCAGTATGAAAAAATTAATATAACAATTAATACATTTAAAAATTGTCATTTACAAAACCTTTGAAATTCACTGAAAAACCGTAGGTATCAGGCACGTTATAGTTAGAAATTAGCATTTAAAAACCTTTGAAATTCACTGAAAAACCATAGGTTTCAGACACGTTATAGTTACAAATTAGCATTTAAAAACCTTTGAAATTCACTGAAAAAACCATAGGTTTCAGACACGTTATAGTTACAAATTAGCATTTAAAAACCTTTGAAATTCACTGAAAAAACCATAGGTTTTAGGGACAGTTATAGTTACTTGGACATTGCACTCGTACAAAACCCGTGAAATTCCCCGTTATAGTTAGTTCAGCTAACTATAACTCGCGCCCGCAATGCACTGCTGATGACGTCACATATTACATCACTCATGACATGGTCAGTGACATCACTGATGACATCACTGATGACATCTCAAATGACATCACTGATGACATCATCCACGTGATAATCTGATGCACCTCCTCACACCCTAATATAATCTTTGATACACCCACTCTAAATTACAGACTGCCATTCGCAAAACCATAGACACTCCAACACCAATAACTACATACCGACTCACTGATTCTTAGGTCTACACACACACATCCACTCACTCACCCGTACAGTAACTCATACTTACGGTCACTCAGTACAGGACTATCATATGCACTCTTACTCCTATATAGACACTCAAACAACGCCACTCATCCATAGAGATACTCAGACACCTAGTCAGTCATGCAAATAATTAAACACACTGCCATTTACTCACCTATACAGTTATACACACACCAGCTCACTTACTCATACAATAGTAGCACATTGTTACGCTCTTATACAATCACTGATACAAGCACACACTCATCCATACAGCCACTATCACAATCACTCACTCTTGCTTATAGCTATTTATATACTCCAACACACATATATACTGCCTTTCACATATGTAGTTACTGACACATGTACCACTGGGACATACATTCACTCACTAACACACTCTTACACACACTTACCCACCCATACAGTCTATCACAGATGCACTCTTGAAACCATCCACCCAGTGAATTACCCACTCACACATCTATGCACAGAGTTGCACACACCTCTCCCACACAAACACTCAGGCACCCATACAGATACTCAGACAAGCATTCAATAACTCATATAGACACTCATTTAGCTATTCACAAACACATGCAGCCACTTACACAGCAACAGACAGACGGATACAGACATTCACCCAGATTAGTCACTAACCCATGCATTCAGTAAGATACGTTAAATCACTCACTTATAGAGTCAGTCACGCACCTACTAAATCATCCATACAGACACTTACACACCCACTCATTCTTCAATACGTCTTTTCCTATATATATTAAAAATATTTAAACTTTACAGAAACACACAGTCACTGGATGATGTCATCAGTGATGTCATTTGAGATGTCATCAGTGATGTCATCAGTGATGTCACTGACCATGTCATGAGTGATGTAATATGTGACGTCATCAGCAGTGCATTGCGGGGCGCGAGTTATAGTTAGCTGAACTAACTATAACGGGGGAATTTCACGGGTTTTGTACGAGTGCAATGTCCAAGTAACTATAACTGTCCCTAAAACCTATGGTTTTTCAGTGAATATATATATATATATATATATATATTCACTGGAAAAAACTATAGGTTTCAGGGACATTACAGTTAGAAATTACCATTTAAAAACCTTAGAAATTCACTGAAAAAAACATAGGTTTCAGGGACGATCTAGTTAGTTGGGCATTTCACTCGTACAAAACCAGAGAAATTCGGCCTTTATAGTTAGTTGAGCTAACTATAACTCGCGCCCCCGCAATGCACTGCTGATGACGTCACATATTACATCATTCATGACATGGTCAGTGACATCACTGATGACATCACTGATGACATCTCAAAGGACATCACTGATGACATCACTGATGACATCATCCAGTGACTGTGTGTTTCTGTAATGTTTAAATATGTGTTCTATATATATATGCCAAGGTGTATTGAAATATGAGTGGGTGTATGAGTGTCTGAAAGGATGATTTAGTAGGTGTGTGACTGACTGTATAAGTGAGTGATTAAATGTGTCTTACTGAATGCATGGGCTAGTGAGTAAACTGTGTGAATGTCTGTATCAGTCTGTCAGTTGGTGTGTAAGCGGCTGAATGGGTTGGTGAGTAGCTACATGAGTGTCTATATGGGTTATTGATTGGTTGTCTGAGTATCTGCATGGGTGCCTGAGTGTCTGTGTGGGTGAGTGGGGGTGTGTGCATAGATGTGTGAGTGGGTGATTCACTGGGTGTATGGGTTCAAGAGTGCATCTGTGAAGGTCTGTATGGCTGGGTGAGTGTGTGTATGGGTGTGTTGGTGAGTGAATGGATGTCTCAGTGGTACATGTGCGAGTAACTACATATGTGAAAGGCAGTATATATGAGTGTTGGAGTATATACATGACTATATGTGAGAGTGGCTGTATGGATGAGTGTGTGCTGTATCAGTGATTGTAGGAGAGTAAGTATGTGTTAGTATCTGTATAAATAAGTGAGGTGGTGTGTGTATAACTGTGTAGGTGAGTAAATGGGAGTGTGATTAATTCTTTGCATGACTGACTAGGTGTGTGAGTAACTCTATGGATGAGCGGTGGTGTGTGAGTGTCTGTATAGGTATATGAGTGCATACGATAGTGCTGTATTGATGAGTGGCTGCATGTATGAGTAACTGAATGGGTGAATGAGTGGATGTGTGTGTAGACTTAGGAATCAGTGAGTGGGTATGTAGTTATTGGTATTGGTGTGTCTATGGTTTCGAAAATGATAGTCTGCATTTTAGAGTGGGTGTTTCAAAGGTTATATTAGGGTGTGAGGAGGTGCATCAGATTTTCACGTGGATGAAGTCATCAGTGATGTCATCAGTGATGTCATTTGAGATGTCATCAGTGATGTCACTGACCATGTCATGAATGATGTAACATGTGATGTCATCAGCAGTGCATTGCGGGGGCGCGAGTTATAGTTAGCTCAACTAACTATAACGGCCAAATTTCTCTGGTTTTGTACGAGTGAAATATCCAACTAACTATAACGTCCCTGAAACCTATGGTTTTTTCAGTGAATTTCTAAGGTTTTTTAAATGCTAATTTTTAACTATAATGTCCATGAAACCTATGGTTAGCATAATCAGCTGGTTCCACCAAGGGGATTTGGGTGTCATGCTTGATCCAGGTAGTGACTGTCCCATAAAATTAAAGGATGATGTAAACGTAATCCGTGAGGTACCTCTTGATGTTAAAACTAAGGTCAAGCAAGCTTTTCCCAATGTTTTTAGGGATCAACTTGGTTGCCTCAAGGGGTTCAAGCTTGACATACGTCTACGCCCTGACTCGCAACCATCTAGCTGTAAAGCAAGAAGTGTTCCCTTGTCTGTGAGGGATGAAATGAGAAAAGAGTTGGACAAACTCAAGCAGGGAGGAATTATTGAAGAAATTGAAGGGACTGATTGGTTGGCCCCCGTGGTGGCAGCCTGCAAGGCCAATGGATCTCTTTGTCTGTGTGTAGACTTGAGACAGCTAAACAAATGTGTTGTAGTAGACCGATATCCCCTTCCAAACATCTCAGAACTCCTGGTCTTGCTTGGGGATGCCAAAGTAATCAGCACGATTGACTTGGCTTCGGCCTATCACCAAATTGATCTTGCGGAGCCTTCAAGGGACTATACAGCCTTCGTAACACCATTTGGGACATTCAGATTTGTGAGGATGCCGTTTGGCCTTGTGTCTGGGGCGTCCGTTTTTCAGCGTGTAATGGAAAAACTTCTCAAAGACTGAAAAGGGGTTTGTGTCTATCAAGATGATATTCTTGTGTTTGGGAAAGATCATAATGAACATGAGAATCGTCTTAAAGTAATCTTAAGTAAGTTGTGTGAAGCCAACCTTACCATCAAAGCTGAAAAATGTCAATTTGGTACGTCTTCCATCCACTATCTAGGACACACAGTTTCAGGTGAGGGGATTGCTCCTAAAGCTGACTTGGTTGACACCATTTCTCGCATGTCTGCTCCCTCTAGTAGGGAAGAACTCATGAAGTTTCTTGGGATGATTGAATATTCTAACAAGTTCATTGAAAATTTAGCAGAGAACATTTGCTTTATGAGAGCCCTCTTGAGGAAGGGTGTTGATTTCAAGTGGTGCAAGAAGTGTGATCATGAATTTCCTGTGTGTGAAGTTAGTGAAGGGATTGTTGATGAGCATCAGTGGCGACTGGAGCTATCTTCTGATCCTGTTCTTTCAGAGGTGTTATCACTAATTCATAAAGCTTGGCACTCGAAGAAACAAGCATCGGAAAAGGCTGCCAAGTTTTGGGGTCTCAAGGGTGAGATGTCTGTTTATGATGGTGTGCTACTACGTGGAACAAGGCTTGTTCCACCACCTAAACTTCGCCAAACCCTAATCGATTTAGCTCACAGATCACATTCTGGCATGTCAAAAACCAAAGAGAGACTTCGGTCATCTTATTGTTGGCCAGGTATGGACCTACACATGGAGAGAGTTGTGAGAGATTGCATGGTGTGCTCCACAAGTGAGAAGTCTAAGGTAACAAGGGTTCAGCCTATGGTAATCAGGGATCTTCCCAGTGGGCCCTGGAAAGAGGTGGTGTTAGACATACTAGGTCCAGTTCATTCAAATGGTCAACAAGGTTTCATTTTGGTACTAATAGATCTTTTCTCCAGGTGGCCTGAAGTGCAGTTTACCTCTAACATTGAGACTGTGAGTGTTCTAACATTTCTAGAATCCCTCATGCCTAAGAAGGGTATCCTGAAACCATTCTCAGAGATAACGGGGTGCAGTTAGTCTCACGTGAGATGGAGGCATTCCTTAAAGGTCGAGGTATCAGGCACAAGAAATGTTCTCTTTACCACCCAGAGACAAATGGAGTTGTTGAGAGGTTCAATAGGGTGTTGAAGGAAACTATCTCTTGGGCCAAGACTGCTGGTTTCAATTGGAAGGAGGAAGTTCTTAAAAAAGTGGAAAGCTATAGGATGACTCCAAGTGGCACGACTGGGAAGTCACCTTTTGTTCTGTTCAGAGGTAGGTCTCCTTGTACCTTGATTGAATCCTCTTGGGTGAGACATTTAGAAGAAACTGCTTCTTCCTCTTTTTCGCAGAGGGTTTCTCCTGACTAGCGTAAGAGAGAAGAAGCCAAGTGTCTTTTCAGAAAATTGTATTTTGATTCAAGGAAATCCACAAAAAATACTATGGTCATGGTTGGGGACTTAGTTGTTATCAGACAACCTGGGTCCAAAGTTAAGTTCTCTAAGCCCATACGGGTCACAAAGGTTTTTAAAAATGCTGTTAGAACTCAAGATCATAGAGTATGGAATTTGAACAGGATCTCTGTGTGCAAAGGAGAAGAGTTTTCTGGGCCTTCAGTGTCTGGAAAGACTGCTAATACTGCCAATTTTGCTCCACCACGTGTGTCCTCTAGGATTGTTAAGAGGCCAAGCTATTTAAACAACTTTGTATCTTGAAATTTTGTTCCTGTACTTTTCCTTTTTCTTTTTTTCTCTTTCACATGTTTTTTGTGTTAACGGGGGAAGGTGTGTGGCATCTGTACATCCCTGTTCCTTCTGATGTCATGGTGCCTTGGCTTCTAGGGATTCCATGACAGGTCCTAGTCTCCCAGGTGATAGAATTGTGTTGGTTCAAAGGACTGGTGGCTGTTACCTGTACTGGCTGGGATCTGGATGGGTTTCTTCTTACTATGAATAAAACCTGAATTTCTACACATCTTCCTGCCTCCTGTGTGATCCTTTCAGCTGTTTCAAGGATCTTACACATACTCAATACAAACTAAGAAGAAATGTATACCAAAAAAGCAGGATGCTTCATCCTGATATAAACAATTACAACAAGCCTTGAAAGCCACTAAACCTGAATTTAATGTGTTAATGCGTGTAAATAGTATTTCTGCGTTTGTCTTAGCTTATAGCTTATTAAAGCTAGACCTATGGGCTTTGTCAAAGGTTTCTTATGTTTAAACGTAGGTGAGTCAGGACAATGGATAAAACCCAGTGGTGAATGAATGGGAAAATTCGACAGGAAAAATACAGCAGGAAAAGAGCAAACACCCAAAGTATTAGGAGAGAACCACCGGTAAGACAGAAAGGCAAAGCACCCACACAAACACTCCACATATCCAAAATAAAACGTATTGGTTTCTGCATATAATGCATGCATGAGAAAAAGTCCCAGATTTACTAACATTTTGCTTCAGAGTTGTCTCACTCTTTTGATGCAACCCCGACGCAAAATACATTTTGGGATTTACTAAGCCAGTGACAATGACAATTCATTTTATTGTGTGGTTACTTAAAGTCACTACAAAATGTATACATTCGAAGACTATGATTGGTTAGAATCGCTTATAAATAAATCAACACATGTGATAGAGTGCGAGCAAGTATTACAATCAGTGAGTGATACATACTGATTGTGCTCATTTTTTCCTTTCTGTGCCCCCTTGCTGCCCCTGATTGTGCTCGTTTTTTCCTTTCTGTGCCCCCCTTGCTGCCCCTGATTGTGCTCGTTTTTCCTTTCTGTGCCCCCTTGCTGCCCCTGATTGTGCTCGTTTTTTCCTTTCTGTGCCCCCTTGCTGCCCCTGATTGTGCTCGTTTTTCCTTTCTGTGCCCCCTTGCTGCCCCTCATTGTGCTAGTTTTTTCCTTTCTGTGCCCCCTTGCTGCCCCTGATTGTGCTCGTTTTTTTCCTTTCTGTGCCCCCTGATGCCCTGATTGTGCTCGTTTTCCCTTCTGTGCCTGTTTCCCGCCGCTGCGCCCTGCAGCCCCGCCCCTCACTGCCCATTCGCTGCCCCATTCCCTGCTCCTCCCTCCCACCTCCCCATTTATGGCGGCCGCTGTGCGGCCGCGCAGTGGACGTGCGCAGCGGGCGCGCCGCTGGTGCGCCGAAGGCGCGCCAAGGCAAGCCCGTCTGCGCCCGTCCGCGCCGTGACCGCGCCCAGCGCCAGACCCCCTGGTCCGGGCATCCCCCGCACCCGCCACATCAACAGACGCCGATACGACGCCAGCACCCCCACGCACTCAACCCCGGAAAAGATCACGCCTGCTACCAGGCCACCCCGAAGCGCACCCAAGGGCCCTTCACCTGCCGGAACTGCAGCTTCGCCAGCACCCGCCCCGCCAAACCACCGCCCAGGAAAGAACCCAACTACCTCAGATGCATCCTCCTCAACACCCGCTCTGCCCGCAAACACGCCATCGAACTCTGGGACCTTCTCGACTCAACCTCCCCAGACGTCGCATTCCTGACGGAGACCTGGCTGAATCCCGCTTCAGCCCCGACATCGCCATTGCCATCCCGGACGGATACAAGATCACCCGCAGGGACCGCACCAACGGAGTCGGAGGAGGCATCGCCATCATCCACAGGAACACCCTCAGAGTCTCAACCAACACCGACGACACCCTCAGCACCGCCGAACACATGCACTTCCAGATCCACACCGATCCCAACACCACCCTCAGAGGAACCCTCATCTACAGACCCCCGGACCCCGACCACAGTTCAGCGATTCCATCGCTGACTTCGTCAGCACACATGCCATCGCCTCCACGGACTACATCCTCCTCGGGGACCTGAACTTCCACCTCGAGAACAACAAGGACACCAACTCCACCACCCTGATCGACAACCTCGCCACCCTCGGACTCAGACAGCTCGTGACTACACCCCACCCACGCTGCCGGCCACACGCTCGACTCCATCTTTTCCGCAAGCCCACACGTCTCCTTCAACCACACCTCCGAACCCCACTGGACTGACCACCACTGCATCCACTTCACCTACAGGAAGCCCACCACGCACCACCGCACCGAACAAATGCCTCGCCGCTGCTGGAGCAGAGTCACGGAAGACCAGCTAACCACAACCCTCGCCCTGAGCCCACCCGCCGAACCCTCCGACCCCGACACCGCCGCCCGCAACCTCAGACAGTGGATCGACGACTGCGCCAACACCCTCGCCCCGCTCAAGAATCCGCCCAACAGCCACACCAGCAAGAAAGCCACCTGGTTCACCGAAGACCTCCAGGCCTCCAAACGAACATGCCGAAAACTGGAGAAGATCTGGCTCCACGAACGGACAGCGGACAGCTACGCTGCCCACAAGAGCGCCACCCGCAGTCACCATCACCTCATCAGATCCGCCAAAAGGGCCTCACTCAAAGACCGCCTAGACAACAACGCACACAACAGCAAAGAGCTCTTCAACATCATGAAGGAACTCTCCAACACCAACGACATCCAGCCGTCGCGAGACCTGTGCGACTCACTGGCCACCTTCTTCCACCGCAAAATCGCCGACATCCACGACAGCTTCAACACCACGACCGCCCCGGCAACCACCGAGACCACTGCCCCCACAACCACCACCCGCCTGCTCTCCTGGACCAACATCAACGACGAGGACACCAGCGAGATCATGAACACCATCCACTCCGGTTCACCGCTAGACCCGTGCCCTCACCACATCTTCAACAAAGCCAGTACAGCCATCGCGCCCCATCTCCGGAAAATAATCAACATCTCCTTCGAGACAGCAACCTTCCCGGAAAGCTGGAAGCACGCCGAGATCACCGCCTTACTCAAGAAACCCAAGGCAGACCCCAAGGACCTCAAGAACTTCCGACCCATCTCTCTGCTCCCGTTCCCCGCGAAGGTCACCGAGAAAATCGTCAACAAACAACTGACCCGCTACCTCGAGGAGAACAACATCCTGGACCCTTCCCAGTCCGGCTTCCGCAGCAACCACAGCACCGAAACCGCCCTCATCGCCGCCACCGATGACATCAAGACCCTGCTAGACAACGGAGAAACAGCAGCCCTCATCCTCCTGGACCTATCAGCCGCCTTCGACACGGTCTGCCACCACACACTACAAACACGCCTTCACGACGCCGGGATCCAAGAGAAGGCCCTGGACTGGATCACATCCTTCCTTTCCGGCAGAACAATCCGATCCAAGGCCACCAAGATCATCTGCGGCGTACCCCAAGGCTCCTCCCTCAGCCCAACGCTGTTCAACATCTACATGGCACCCCTCGCCCACGTCGCCCGACAGCACAACCTCAACATCATCTCCTACGCCGACGACACCCAGCTGATCCTCTCCCTCACCAAAGACCCTCACACCGCCAAAGCCCACCTCCACGAAGGAATGAAGGCCGTCGCCGAATGGATGAGGACCAGCCGCCTGAAGCTGAACTCGGACAAGACGGAGGTCCTCATCCTTGGTTCCAACCCTTCAGCCTGGGACGACTCCTGGTGGCCAACATCACTGGGAAGAGCCCCGCCACCCACCGACCACGTACGCAACCTAGGGGTCATCCTCGACCCCACCCTCTCCATGACTAAGCAGGTCAACGCCGTTTCCTCATCCTGCTTCAACATCCTCCGAATGCTCCGCAGGATCTTCAAGTGGATCCCCACCGAAACAAGAAAAACAGTCACCCAGGCCCTCGTCACCAGCAGGCTGGACTACGGAAACGCCCTCTACGCAGGAACGACGGCTAAGCTCCTGAGACGGCTGCAATGCATCCAGAACACCTCTGCACGTCTTATCCTCGACATCCCCCAACGCAGCCACATCACACCCCACCTGAGAGACCTGCACTGGCTCCCTGTCAACAAGAGGATAACCTTCAAGCTCCTCACCCACGCACACAAAGCACTCCACAACTCCGGACCAGCCTACCTCAACAGACGACTCAGCTTCTACACCCCCACCCGCCAGCTCCGCTCGACCAGCCTCGCCCTCGTCACAGTCCCCCGCATCTGGAAAACGACCGCCGGCGGCAGATCCTTCTCCCACCTCGCCGCCAAGACCTGGAACACCCTCCCCACCAACCTCCGACAGACCCAAGACCTACTGGCCTTCAGAAGACTCCTCAAGACCTGGCTCTTCGATCAGTAGCAGCACCAACCCCCTCTTCCCCCAGCGCCTTGAGACCCTCGCGGGTATGTAGTGCGCTTTATAAGTGACATGATTGATTGATTGATTGATTACTAATGATTGTTAAAAAACAAGCTGCTAAGTAATGCAAGGCTTATGGTCTCCAGATTGCGATAGACAACAGGGTTTGGGGCTGTGTTCCCCAATTTATAATAAGATGATTCCAGTACACTATTTGTGGAGTCACGAGGGACACATCTCCTAAAGTGCAGGCATCAGGAACAAACTTTACTGCAAAGACGCAGGAGTTACATTTTAAACACTTTGTGGCAGATTTACAAGAACTGGCGCATCTCTGCATGTTGGCAGGGATGTGCCAGTTAAATTGCGACCCGTAAAAAAAAACCTTCCGCCACCGGCGCATTGTGGTGCAAGGATAGACAGATGCGTGACGCACCTATTCGGCGTAAGGGCAGTGCATTGCTGGAGTTGTGTCACAAGTACGACGCAACTCCAGCAATGGTTAGGAATGCCTATTCCTAACATGCTGCGTCACTCCTTACGCCTGCTTCAAGCAGGTGCAAGGTTTTGACGCAGTGGCGTCGTAAAAGTAACTCAGTGAAATCTTGTAGATTTCACTGCGTCACTTTTACAAGGCTTTCCTGCATGGGAACGCCCACCCTGCATACATTATACCTGTCGCAGGTATAATGTAGAGCAGGGCTTTACAACGTGACGCATCTCTCTAGATGTGTCACATTGTAAATCTGTCGCAACGTGGCGCATTGTCTACGACGCCGCTGCATCACAGAAGTGATGCAAAGGCGGCATAAAGTTGTCGCAAGGGGCTTGTAAATCTGCCCCTTTGTTTAGAACCCATGATTAGTGCAAACTGTTAGACAAACCTTAGTGCAAAAGTGCAGAAACTAAAAAGCAAGACACTGTTTAAAACCAGTAGTGCAAAGTGTTAAACAGTACTGCAGACAGTGGTAGCCATTTTTTTACCTTAACAGGGATCGTGCACGAGATATAAATTTCTCAAATTTGTCCACTTTTTTCCACTGTCTCCAAAGTGTATAGAAGGTGAATAGCTTCTTTGGGCGAGCGGGTGCCCTGTTGTAAGAAAATTGGCCTCAGTAGTGTTCTGCGGGTGTGTAATGATGCCAGGCAGCAAAGTAGTATGTGTGTCAGTGATTCCCTTCTTTATTTACACAGTCTGCACTGTGTGATGGTTTCAAGCAATCTCCAAGACGGGTTCAGTACTCTGCTTGGAGGTGGTACTGGTCTTCCTGATAACATATGGTGTAGATCACGTTTTCCCACTGGATGATGAAGGTGAGGTTTAGCTGTATGTATGATTTGCAGGGTCATTAGGGAGTCATGTAGAGCCTTGGCCGGAAGGGCTTCCATGTCCAGTACTGCTTCTTTATTACAGATTTAATACTTGTGTAATTGATACCATTTGATCCAAGTTCTCCACCGCAAGTTCCAGGCTTTCCTTTCTGGAAGTGAGATTCGTGGACCAGGGGTTACTGGCTCTTGTGAAAGTTGTTATTATTAGTGCCTTCATGGTGTTAATCAGGAGCGACTGTTGTCTGGAATTAATATTTTACTAGGACATCCATGCTTCGAGCTTTAGCTGCACAAGGCCGAATTCCAACCTGATCAGTGTGTTCCTTGCATGGGGGGGGTGGGGGTGAAACAGTTTCTGCATTTAATCTTTTTAAGTTTGGTCGCCAGCATTCCGGGGAATGCCTGCTGTGCATAATTGAACGAGAGGAGCAGTTTTGCCCGAGTCACCCTCCGTATGGCCATGGCCATTGGACTATCAATTATATATATAACTTGCAGAGTGCGTGCATTACCATTTTCCGTTTGCTCTTTATGTTTTGTAGTTGCAATGTTGATTTTCCAGTTTTGCACAGCCTTGCTCCTAGGTAGTTGTAATTTTGTTATGCATTCCAGCTTCTGTGACCCCAACCACCAACTTTAAGACCTTTTTTTGGGTACCGAGAGATCACTATTTTTGTTTTGCTGGAGTTGGCTACAAGCTCATTCTTTAGGTTGTACGTGTTCAGGGCGCTGAGGACTTTTGTAGGCCCATTTTTGTGTGATACAAGTGTTGCTCAGATATAAATTTAACTGGAAAAAATGAAAGGACATGAGGCGTTTGGCAAAAAAGGAACAAGTTATAATTAAACACAGCGGCCGGGAGAGCAGCAACAGAGGCATGTCTGAAGACTGCCTCGATGTACAGAGGTTTTGGCCGGCATTATATACAGTTCTTGAAATACAATAAACCTGAAAGAGCCAAAACGTGTAGCATCACTAGTGGAAAACCTGCTTCAGGAATTGAACTGCATTTGAAAAGTGATGCGCAGGCATTTTGTGCTGCAAAGTGAAAACTTCAGGCTTTGAAATTCACATGCTTGGTCAGACACTTTCCATTTAGCAATTTATGTAACCCATGTGCAAGTAATTCATAGCTTGATATAAATGTATTTAGTTTAGATTTTGTTCTCACTACGAAAATGTGATCTTATCTTATAAAAGTGTTAAATGTGCATTAGTAGAATATAACTTGTATTAAAATTAGCACAATATTTTATAATGTAGAAAACAGAACCAGCTCATGATTCAGCTCTTGCTCTCAGAGTTTCTGTTGCCCTTCAAGATAAGCAAAGGAATTTCTCTCTCCCTGTGAAGATGAATGCTGCCATAATTTACAGCTGTGACCTCTGAGCTTTATCTCTGTAGTTGCTGGAAACGTATTTTAAAAAGTTCATTACCATGCTATGTTTAATATTTCTTGCTTAATTAAAATGTTCTTTTGCAGCTCATGTTATGTGTTTAGTTAGAAATAAAATGAAGATGAAGTTATATTAATTAAGATGCAGACTATGCCGTGGAAATGACTTTCCCTTCTGATAAGATGATGTATGCAGCCTGCCCTGTGGTGGAGGTGTCCTTGTGGAGAATGCTGGATTCAAGTTGGATGGAGACGAAGTCACGCCACCTGCTTTGTAACATTAGTCTTTGATAAATGTTTTCCTAGTTAGGAGTTTTTTAGAACTCTTGCAGAGACCTTTGCAAGAGGCAGAACTCTTGCAGACAGATTTAGAGACGGAAGGCTGCAGAGGAGTTTCAGACTCCAATGCAGAAATGAAAGGAAGAGAGCAGATGTGATTTGCAGATGCAAGGAAGGAGAGGGCAGACCTTGATGGATAGCGTAACAGAGGCAGACGTAGGCCGAATAGATGTAGGTTTAGTTCCATTCTGACTTTTATTAAAATCCCCAAGCTTTATGCTTTGACTAACTGGCTTTGATAAGGATTATTTGCTCTATGCATTATTTCTCTTCATGGAAGATTCTGTAATTATTAATGATTGATTTAGCTTCATGCTAAGCGCACTCTTGCTTCTATTCTTGAACTCTTCATGAGTTCTACCTGACATCATTTGTGCCTCACTGTCTTAGACAGGGATGGTTTCTTTATTGAACGTTTGGGTTGAAATTTATGATGCTTTGTACTAACTCAATTTTTCTATTATCAATTCTGTAACCTAGTTGATACCTGATTAATGAATGAAGAATCAGAGAAACTTACATTTTGATTTGAAAATAAATCCCCTTGAAACTACTCACAACTTTCATTATTGACTAAAATGTTTATTTGCATATGATTAATTGCTCATGTTTATGAAGGAGCTCCCTGGTCATAAATGGTGGCCAAGATCCATTGCCTTGAGCGGAAACAAGGGTGATGGCAATTAAAGGTAATGGTGCCACGTTTGCTAAATTGTCCAAAGAGAGATTACCGTGGGATTTCCGCTCCATCAAACCGAATACACATGCTTGTAGAGCACGTAAATCTCGGCCTAGTCATGAACAATAAATTCAGCCATCTGATAAGGGGGCACAGGTGGCTCTCGACTTTGTGGAGACCCAATGTGGGCCAGTGTGTGTATGCCCAGATGTCCGGCATGGGAAGCGAGTGATCACTGCATGTAGTGTGCATCTAACTATGTGGTATTTTGGGAATGCACGCCCCTTTGGCCAAACGTCTTTTATTAGAGCCACTCTCCTTGGACCTTATGTGGTGTAGCTGCGTATCAGTGGGATCAATCTAGGTTTTCCCTTTTTGCGCATTTTTCTCTAGACTAAGGGGTCGATTCCGATTTGGGCCGGAAACATCTCCGTCCAAGCCGGACCCGGAGAGATTTTCGACCGAATCGGACTCTGGCAGTCCGACCGAACAAGTACGATGCATTCGCATGCCATCGGACTCGATTCGGTCGGACTCCCATTGAAGTCAATGGGAGCCGGGCGTACAACGCGTACGCGGGCTCCCATTCACTCAATGGGTGCGAGGCGAACAAGGGCGCCCCCTACAGCGGGTACGTGGCGAAGCGCATCGCGCCGTACATGCACAGGTAGGGGGGACCCATGGGTCCCCCCTGTGTGCGCCTCGCGCGGGTACGCGTACAGGGGGGTCTGACGCGGACCCCCAAAGTCCGGCTCCGACAGCTCTGTCGAGCCGGACGGTGCGACTCGGTCGGACTGCTCGCGGTGCGCATCGTACTTACCCGGCCGGAGAACAACTCCATTGCGCGAGGCGATCCGTGTCCGTCAGAGTCGGTCGGAGCGTGTTGGACCCGCATTCGAGTCGGTCGGCGATTTCGCGGGTGCATGCATCGTACTCGCTCGGCCGTACCCGCGTCCGAATCGGTCGGGAAACAGGGCTCCGAATCGGATCCGGTTAAACCGAATCCGATTCGGAGCACTACCGGCCGAGATCGGAATCGGCCCTTAAGTGTAACGCCACCTGTGACCTATCAATTGGTAGGTTTGGGTTTGGTTTGCAGGGCCTGTCTGACCACATAATTCTGACTCGGGGTTGGTGGGGAGGTCATCTCGTGTGGATTCAACAGCAATGATACACGTTTGTTATTACGTGTAGATATAACATGGCGGCCATTGATATTGCATTTACCAACAGTCTCATTATAATGTGTTCATTTGTCAAGGCGTACAGCGACATTTTATTTTCCTGTATTGACATTGTTATGTGTACATATATTATAGTGTACATTGACATTGCATTTACCGGTATTGACATTGTTATGTGTACATATATTATGGCGTACATTGACATCGCATTCACCAATATTGACACAAGAGTACTAAGTCATCAGCATATTGCATGAGTTGGATTTTCTTGTCTCTAAATCTTGAGGTGAGTAAGGTCACACCAGATAGAGCCAGCCACCGGCCAGCTGTATATAGAATTAATAAAAGCAGGGCCAGCACACAGCCCTGTTTTAGCCCTCGTCCTGTGGTGATTTTTGCAGCAGCAGTCTCCCCCGTGAGTTTGACCCTTACCAAGGTGCAGGTGTGCAGGGAGATGATGGCACGCAATAGGAATTTACTAAGCTAGGCAAATCCCAGAGCTGCCTCCTGTTACTTTCCTTTGGGTGGTGTTACATGAGTGGTTCATGAGCCTTTCCATGCACTTACCCATGGATTTGAAGCAAACCCAAATTTATTAAAGCAACCTGGTTTTCTGCCAAAACATTACACCTACCTAAGGCTGGTATAACGTGGAGAAATATCTTTATTTTTATTTTCAGAAATGTTCTTGGCAGCAATTATACCACAGTGAAATGTTCCCAAAGAAATATATGGAGTGAATTCGATAAGATTATTCAGAAATCGACCTCTGAGGGTGATGCAAGGTATTATCAAACAGACTATTAGGAAGAGACTGGGGCAACTTTCTGACACAAGTACTTGTGTCAAACTTAACAACAATCAACATTGCAGTCATTAAAGGAGCAAGGGAAGTAGTTATTAGACGTAGAGCATAAAGAGTGTAGAATTGGCACTGCCTACTCCTCACAAGGAGCAGGTTCCCCAAAGCCCACCATCTGGCAGCACGGAGTCCATTTGTGACAAACACAGAGGGCAGGAAGGGCTATATGACGGGGATGGGGTAAGGGACATTTGTAAGGAAGGGGATCTTGTACAATAGGTGAAATGCCAGTTACCAGCTTGATAAGGTAGATATCAGTCTTCAAACTGTGTTACCTATTCCAACAAAGTTAAAGAGATAGAACAAAGGATGTGTAGCTAAACACATTAACTGTTTCAGTATCTTTCACAGCTGCAGTGCACTATGCATCACATAAATACTCAGACACAAGGAGCTCAGTAAGGCCACAGATGAAAGTTCAGTTCACAGGAGTCAGACAACAGAAAACACTTTGTGTTTTGTGTGCACCACCTCAACACATGCAGAGCACCATTTAGCAATATACAGCTTGTACTGCTATCCAGTACTGGACACAGATTGTGTTGTAAACAAAGAACACCCTTAACTAGTGGTAACTAGGTTCAGATCATAAAGGGATAGAAAACAAGTGTGAAAGCTCATCTCCCTCAGACTTACAAGAAATGTCTGTCCCAGTAAAGAATAGGAGCAAATAAACAATCACAGCTCAAGTCACACCTGCCACCTTACTGGCACCCACTTCTGATATGCAAGTGCTAGTCAGAAAAAAACCTCAAGGCCCCTACCCCATGTTTGCCGCTGCCACATCTCAAGATCAAAATACTGTGCATGGACGACAGGGCATGGCCTAAAATGGCTGTTGTGCTTGTCAGAGAGATCCCAGTATGCTGAACGGAAACCATACCAATCGATGGACATCATGGTAGCCGTTGGAGCTGTGCAAGGGTCTTCATTGTCACCCATAGATTTCTTTTCTTGATATAATGAATGGAAGACCCATCACAGTAGTGATACTAGGAGATGGTGAATATTTCACATGTTGGAATATGGCCCATTGCGCTGAGATTATCAAGGGCTGTAACTATGCTCCCCAGAACTTATGTTTAAGCGGGCATCCCACAGCTTTATATAAAACATGTAGTTAAAGAGCACCTATCCATTTGCTTCAACTACTCCTTGAGGAGAGGCACAACAGTGGATCACCTGTATGTACATCTCTTAGCAAGCAAGACACACCCATAGTGGTAACATTCTCCCTGTGCTTAGCCCTCCTCTTTCACATTGCCCTGGCATACAAACTTAGGGGAAGGTTAACTCACCAGCACCAGTACTTTTGAATAAATGCACAAGCCACATAACATGTATGAGATCTTAAACATGCATCTGACTTCTTAGGCAGTTGGGTAACAAATTCTTGCCCATCTTCCATATGAGATCTGGTGAATAATAAACTATGTGGAAATACTTACATTGAATCAGTAATTGTATAGTGGAAATTGCCAGTCACCTGGAGGCCACTCTGACTTCCCCTAATCATCATCATACAATGGACCTCTCTCCCATCTAGATCGAAGTGCCAGATACCTGTGATATTCCTTTGGCTTCCAGGTTACCCTGTGCAGACTAGACTCCAGAGGGTTAGATTCTGACAGAGGGTTTAGGATGCGTCTGTGGGCCTTGAACATCCCACAAATGGGGATCCTTTTAAAATTGGGATGTATGTAATTGAAATTGTTGCTCTGAGCATCGAAAGAAATGATATGGTGGCAGACTCAAACATTCTCCAGTTGGATGTACCAGTATGGTCTTACAGTTTGAAGTCAGGAAGGTGGGCTGTATGAGTTAACCAGTTTTCTGTTGATATAAAGTGTCCTCATTGTTACTTTATGATGCCATCTGATCCAATGGACATCTTTATATAAGAAATCTATGGCCACCATCCTATAAGCAACCATTCCCCTCCACTCTGAGGAGATCGTGGTCACAGGGTGATCATACTGCCCCATGGACATTCTGTATCTTACATACCTCTCCCCTTCCACCACAAAGGTCTTGCAGGCACAGGGATCCTCATAGCTGTGACTACCCATTCGCTGTGACCCTCTGAAAGCACTTCCTAGAACTCTCTAAAAACACCAGCTAATTTTCTGGGTCCACCATTGAATAATGGAAAAACCAGGGCATGCTCCACCCTGTCCTCCTATTCCAGCTGCAGCTTTCTTTCCTTGCACATGGCCTTCATCTCCTTCACAGTAAGGTTAGCCAGAAAAGATGGATGCACCTCCCTGTTACCCCCCAAAAAATCAAGGTGTCACACTTTAATCAAAACATGAAAAAAATCTAAAATATCACTTTTGAAAATTAATCGAAATACTTCAAGATCAAGTTCAACAAATTTCTATTTTGCATTAAAAATTCTAAAAGCTCACAAAACCAACCAGATTTATACATTAGAGAATGTCACAAACAATATAATACAACAAATCAGATCAAAAGGTAGGAACATAACGATGATACAAGCTAAGCATTGTAATACCTTTCCCAGATAAAATCAATACATGTGCAAAGAATAATACCTCCAACTATCAGGATTCTATTTACATGAATGCAAGACTCCCCCTAAACACAGTGACACATAAATACAAGTTTTACTCGATGATATAAGCTGCAAGCATAAAAATGCACGTCTAAACTGTCTAAAATCCATAAAGAATAAGAGAGGCCTAATGTTTCTATGTCGAAGAGAATTGAATCTCGGGCCGATGAGCACAATATGCATAGTATCACAAACAGAGAAGTTGTCACACATGCATATTGGAAGATCTAAACATTTGTACTAGACACCGAATCAAAATATTTCTTGCCTATTAAAAATGCAAAACAAACAGCCTCTAAATATGGAATGTGATTTTAAAATCTTAAACCATGAAACTGAATAGTAAGAGCAGGGCAAAGTAACCAGTGTCTGAAATATGGTAATTAAATAGGAGTGAACACCCCAGCCAACTTAAAAAACCCACTCTGATTATTTCAAAACACAATTCTGAGGAAACTTCTGCTCAACTCCTGATAGAAGTGGCACAAGCAGCAGGCAATCCCCAGTGAAGTGTGTGCTTAGTGCAATTGGGGCCAACAAGTTCAAAGTAAAGAATACAGCATAATAACATTCCCAAAACAGAAAAAACATGTTATGAGCAAAAAAAAAAAACAAGATCATCAAAAGAGGTTAAGAGGGACCAGACATGAATTTTTAAAGTTTTAGGGCCTGATTTAGAATTTGGTGGTGGGGTTACTCCGTTACAAATGTGCCAGATATACCATCCTCTGTATTACGATTTACATAGGCCATAATGGAATCCTAATATGGCTGACAGGATATCTATCACATTTGTGATGGAGTAACCCCATCCTCCAAACTCTAATTCCAGCCCTTACTCGAAAAATCACCTAAAAGAAGTCTATGCACTACGGAAAAAAACTGTTGGTGCTCTATAAGGACCTAGGCACAATTTCAGGCTGGATATGCGAAGATGTTTGTACCGGTCAAAGGTTTCAGACTTAGGGGCTGATTTAGAGTTTGGCAGACAGCGTACTCCATTGTAAGGGTGAAGGATTACACCCCTCAAAAATAATTGTCCGCTCACCTGGTTTACATTCGAGTGGACCTTTAGTATGTCAACAACAGAGCCTGCTCTGTCTCTTTTGCCAATTTACTCCTCTGAACAGCCTGACAGAGTAGTGCCCTTCAGAGGCTTGGACATCTTTTTACTTTCCCTTACCTTTGTGAAAAATCTGACAGTAAGAGACAGTAAACCATATAAACAACACTCACACCATAGGAGAAAACACAGCTGGTGTGAGGGTAGTGACTTTTGTTTCTTTGTTTCAAAAAAAAATTCCACTTTGGAATTTTGTTATCGAAGAAACATCAGGTAAAAGTTTGAAGGCCATCACCGTCATGTTTGAAGGAGCAGTCCATCAAACCTTTAACTTATTGCCAGGAACCTCTGTGACTGCAGCTCCTGTCAATGTCAACCATACCTGAGAGCAACTTTAACACTCTAGCTCCTCTTACTGCTCCATTTTGCATCTTGTCTCTTCTTTCAATTTTTGCCCCCCAACTTGGTCTGCCAATTAGGGTTTTCCACCTTGCCAGTGCCACTCCAGCTGGACTTTCCCACTTTACCCGCCGGACTTTCCTGGTCTCCCTACTGGACTTTCCTGCTCCTACTGAGACCACCCACTACCCCCGGGCTACTCCCACTCTCAAAGGCCCTAACTACTGGAGGCCTCAGTGCGGTTGTGCTGCCGGTGTGCCGAAGACATGTGAAGGCAAGCCCATCTGTGCCTATCCATGCCTGGACTTTGCCGAGCTCCAGAACCCTGGTCCAAATGCCTCCAGCAGCTACACTGCCAACAAACTCTACCTACTCAACCCTAGACGCCGCCGCAAAGGATGCTGCTGAGTGGCACCTCAGTCCTTGGTAGGCCCCTTTGCCTGTTTGCACTGCCACTTCACATGCCTCCACACATCCGCTCCCTCCACCCACCCACACACACACAGACCGCACCCCTCACCAAGTCAGAACTCAAGACCCGCATTCACACAGCAGCACATACCCACCCCACACTACAACACTCACTCGCATGCACGCTCCTCAATACACACTCACTCAGCAAGCATTCAACTGAGATTTGGGACCTCATCAACTCTAACGCACTGACCTTCTATTCCTCACCTGAGCCTGGCTCAAACACACTTCGGTGCCTTAGATCACTGCATCATCTCCAACGCACTGACCTCCTATTCCTCCATTGAGCCTGGCTCTATTTCACTATGATGCCGGACATCGCTGCATTTATCCTTACTGGTTACAAAATAGTACAGCAAGACTGACCCCATAAACCAGGAGGAAGACTCGCCATCATCCACAGAGACACCATCAAGTGCAGCTTTTAAACTGACCCAAAAGCCACTTTTATGGCACAATTTCACATGCACTTCAAGCTTCAGACAGACAGTAAAACCACTATCAAAGGCACCCTCCCCTACCAACCCCCAGGACCTCGCATCCACTTCAGTAACCTCCTCACTGACCTCACCGCACCCCTCGCCATGGGCACCAAAGATGTAATACTTCTAAGCGGTCTCAATTTTATTCTTGATGACCCAACTGACTCCAACTAACAGACTTGCTGGATAGCCTAGAGAATCTTGGCCTTACCCAGCTCCTACAAGGCCCTACCTACATTGCCGGACACACCCTTGACCTCATCTTCTCCTCCATGGACAAGGTTAAAGTCAGCCACATGACTCCACTCACATGGGCAGATCACTCTATTGTCCACTTCCACATAACGGGGCCACCAACCCCCCCTATGGACTCTAGCAACAGCCCAAGCCACTGCTGGAAGAAAGTTACAGAAATGGAATGGCTCAACGCCTTCCAACTAAACTACCCAGACCCCACTAATGATCTCACCAATGACATAAAACACTTTAACAACTGGATCACCACCTGCAGCAATACCCTGGTATCCCTGAAAAACACCAATTCCAAAATATCCAACAAACAAACTAGCTGGTGCTGCGCTTACCTCAGAGAACCAAAGGTAGTTTGCAAGCACCTTGAAAAGAAATGGACAACCACCAGAGGAACCACTGCAAGAAAAACCTGTAAGGCCACACATAGGCCCTATCAACATCAAGTGAAAGAGATTAAAAAAAAGGTCCTGGCCCTGAGAATGGAATCTAGCTCCTGTAACTGCAAGAAACCTTTTGCCATCCTCAACAAATTCATCAACTAAGCAGCCGCAACCAACACCATCAACCCTACACAAAAATTTTGCAGCAACCACTTTGACTTCTTTCATGAAATAATCACCAAAATGTACAGCAGCTTCGCAGTTATCCCTCATCGACCTTCCCAGGCTGTTATCCTCTACAACCAAAGACTATGAACTGATGTCATGAAACCCTCTATCCATCGAGGACACTGCAGCAATAATGAAGACAGTCCACTCAGGGGCGCCCACAGACCCCTGCGCTCACCATATCTACAACATGGGAAGAGCCACGACAGGTGCTTAACTCACTTCTATCATCAACACCTCCCTCAAGACAGCCACATTCCCTGATAGCTAGAAACTCATCAAAGACACCACCTACCTCAAAAATCCCTCAGCCGACCTTCAAGTACTCAACAACTGCACACCCATCTCTCTGCTTTCCTTCTTATCCAAAGTCATAGAGAAGCTCATCAACAGACAACTCTTTGACCACCTAGGATACCACAAACTCCTGGGTGACTTGCAATCAGGATTCCAAAACAACCACTGCACTGAAACAGCCCTCATCTCTGCCAGAGATAACATATGCACCATCCTCGACTGTGGACAGACCATGGACCTCTTCCTCCTCAACCTCTCTGATGCCTTCGAGACCATCTCCCACCCCACACTCATCGCCGGACTACACACAGTGGAAATACAAGGATTAGCTCTGAAATGGATAGCCTCTTTCTTTCCCGGAAGAATTCAACGAGTCAGGCTCAAGTCGTTCACCTCAGAACAGTAGGACCTCATCTATGGAGTCCCACAGGGATCATTACTCAGCCCCATACTGTTCAACTTGTACATGTCCTCTGGCTAACATCATCACATCCCACAGAATCAATATCATCACCTATGCTGACGACACCCAGCTAATTCTTTCCCTCTCAGATGAGACCTTCATCACCAAAACAAACTTCAAACAGTGCAAGAACCACGTGGCCAATTGGATGAAAGGAAACCACCTCCAGCTCAACACTGACAAACTTAATGTGCTGATCTTTGGGAATAAAAGCTAACCTTGGAACAACACCTGGTGGCCCGCCGAACTTTGACCCACACACCCCCCAACAGACCAAGCTGGGAACCTAGACCTCATCCTGGACTCCAACTTCACCATGGGGTCCCAGAACAACGCATCATTCTCATGCTAGGTAAAGTATTCAATTGGGTCCCACTGGACACCAGATGTACCATCACGCAGGCCCTAATCACAAACAGATTGGACTAGGCAACACACTCTACGGTGGCATTCTAAACCATCTTCTTCACAAACTTCAAACTATCCAAAGTGCCTCCACTAGACTGGTCCTCGACCTCCTGTGCCAAATCCACACCACACCATTCCTCAGAGAGCTCCACTGGCTCCTCATCAAGAATCACTGACAGTTCAAACTCCTCACACATGCATTCAAGTCACTACAAAACACAGGACTTGCATAGATTAATCACAGGTTTCACTTCCACTAACCCACCAGACAACGTCACTCTTACACACCCTCTGCAGCCACAGAAGTAGAATGGAAGGTTGATTATTCTACTACCAAGCTGCCAAATCCTGGAACGACCTCCCCCAAAACATCAGGGCCTCCTCCTTACTTCTTGAATTCTGCAACAAGCTGAAGCCCTGGCAGAACCATTGAGACTGCCTCACCACACGTCTACACTCACCTACACCACGCCTGGATACCCTCACGGTTGACAAGCAGTGCTCTACAAATCCACCTTACATATAGATGCAAACAACATGAGAACCACTCATTCTTATATAGTTACAAGGATGTATACATATGCACACAGAACAAGTCTCTCCTCGTTAACCCATATTAGTATGTCCATTAATCTTTTAGTTTGTGCAATAATTTAATTGTTATTTTATTTACTTAAGTTTAATTTGTAAATTATAAAATATATTTTAATTTGGATACATTTGTTAGTAATTTATATTTTTTAGTGGGTAGTTGGGGTGTAGGGGAATAGAGTGTAAATGTTTTTAAATAATATATTTTTAAATGAATTTTTATTCATAAATCTTTTTAATGATAAGTATGTATTATTCAATTGATTAATATATCACTTTATTGATGCATGTTTTTAATATTAAAATGTGCAAAATGTATTTTTATTTGTATAATTCAAGTAATATTTTTGAGGTCTTAAAAAACAACTTTTGGGAGTGTTTGTGTTTTTAGATTTTAAAAAGGGCCGTGAATTTATTTTTAATGTTTTGTATTACTTTGCTATTTTTTTATGTTGTATTCATATGTTATCTTAAAAATGATTTTAAATAATGCTGTTAAGTATCACAATTTTTTTTTATCCTATTGTTAGCAGTTGGAATGGTATTTGTAAGTCTTACAAAGTGCAATACTTCCCCTTCCACCAAAGTCCTAGCCTATCCCTTATGTTGCTTGGACTGGAGGTGGAATAGTAAATCCAACACCTTTTGACATTCAAATCTTTCCCTACTATTCTTTCCACCGGAGTAAGAAAATAAACTCTAATCACTCTAACTCCTCCAAAGTCCAGAAATGTGCCTACTGTTGCTAAGACTGATGTGGTAATAGTAAATTTTACCCGTTTGAAGTCCAACAAATTCCCTACTTTTGCACAGATTGGAGTGGGGATAGCAAATGTAAACCCTCGGATGTTCAACACGTTCACTACTGTTGCTTAGAGTGGAGTGGGAATAGTGAATTTAACCCATTCAAAGTCCAACACTTTCCCTACTGTTTCTTAGACTGGAGTGGAAATTTAAATCTAACCCCACCAAAGTCCAGCTCCTTTCCTACTGTTGTGTACACTAGACAGTGACTAGTAAAGCAAACCCCTTCCAAATTCCAACAGTTTCCCTAATATTGGCTAGAGTATATTTATGGTATTTTTTGATTAGTGGTCTTTAAATTTGCTTTTTTGAAATATTTTGCTTTTTCTAAATGTCAATATTGTTTTTGCAAACATTTTATTTATATATTTATAATATCACATTAATAATATAATCGCTCACCCCCAGTAACCCGCAGCAGGAAATTCTTCAACAAAAGAATTAAAACAGGATAATTTAACGATAATGAATTTGACAACTAGACCTCTATCAGGAACTGAGGATTCAACATTAAAATTGGGATTGTCCTTTTGTCCACAAAAACCATTGGAATACACAGAAACGCGTATCGATCTTTTCAAATTTACCCGGAAATTGAAATTACATAAGTACTTCAAAATCAAACCCATTATTGAGAGACCGGAGAAAACGAGTAAAGTGCATCGGGACACAGATGTGCTATCGGCTAAAGACTTCCAAACATTGCTTACCCTTGAGAATCTTAGACAAAATCAAACACATAGTGGAGAGACTATGGAGAGCACGACTCAACAAATTGCCACCATAGGGGTACAACAATGTGGAGGGGACAGTCCGTTTAAACCGGCTTCACAATTCTTCCCCCAAATGCCCGTGGACGCGATAGATGTCTTTTCGGAGTCGGTCAACAGAGACCTTATTAAATTACGCTCTAGTAAAGGCAAAGAACAGAAAGTTAAATATAATCTTTCAAAGGCACAACATCTTGCACTTGCCAATCTTCAAGAAGAACATACTATTGTGTGTAAGCCATCTGATAAAGGTGGTAATATTGTTTTATTAACGGATGTGCAATATAACCTGGAAGCATTAAGACAATTAACAGATACTAACTGTTACGAGCCAATTGCCGAGAGATTGTATAATCAAAGTGTGACTAATTATCATCTGTTAATTTGTAAGTGGTATAAAAAACAAATGCTAGAAACAGAGGAGCATCTATTTTTGAGATGTCTCAATCCCATGGTACCTACCTTTTACCACCTTCCTAAGGTACATAAAAATAGGGATAACCCTCCCGGTAGACCGATAGTGGCATCACAGGGAAGTGTGACTGAACACATGTCAATGTATATTGATTATTTTCTAGCGCAACATGTGGTCAATCTGAGATCTTATGTTAAAGATACTAAGGATTTTCTTGGGAAGATTGCACATATACAATGGGAAGAGGGATGGCATTTGATGGTACTTGACATTACTAGTTTGTACACTTGCATAGCTCATGCCGATGGACTGACAGCGATCAAGTACTTTTTAGAAAATCGTCCTTTAAAATATCTGGAACATAACTTGATGTTGATGGAATTTATTCAATTTTGTTTAGAAAACAATATCTTTTTGTTCGAGAGGCAATTTTATAAACAGATCTCAGGGACTGCCATGGGCACCTGCTTCGCCCCCAGTTACGCGAATTTATTCGTGGTCTGGTGGGAGGAGCAGGTGGCCTGGGCAGCATGTAACAAGGAGTGGACAGACAAGATTGTAGTATGGCATTGCTATATCGATGACCTCTTCTTGATTTGGAGAGGTTCATCTGCAACAGCTTTTGAATACATTGAAACTTTGAACTGCAATAACAACAATTTGAAATTCACAGGAGAGGTTAATCCACTCACGGTGAATTATCTCGATCTCAAGATTTATGTCTTTGATGGCAAATTATGCACTAAACCTTACAGAAAGGAAACTGCGGGGAATTCTATTCTCCACGCAGGTAGTAGCCATCCTAGCAAATTAATCAGTAGTATCCCCTATGGGGAACTATTGGGACTGAAGAGAAATAGCACCAATGAAGTTGATTTTCAAATGGCAGCCAGTGAATGTCTTGAAAGATTTGAAACCAGAGGCTATAGCAGTGTCACACTGAAACAGGCAATGAGCAGGGCAAACACCCTACGTAGGGAGGACCTTCTAAAAAATTTCCATTTAAAAAATCTCCGTAAACATACAGAGTCAGGATTAAGCAAGTTTAGAATGATAACCAGATTCTCCTCGGATGCAGGACATCTGAAAAAAAATTTAAGGAGAAATTGGCACATCTTACTGACTGATCCTATCATAGGGGGTGATTTACCCACGAACCCTCTGGTGACTTTCAAAAGAGCAAGGTCAATAAGAGATACATTAGTACACAGTTATTTGACTGGGGGCACTAAAAAGAGATCTGTTTTGGCACCATTAGAGGGTTTTTTCCCGTGTGGCAAGTGTAAAGCTTGCCACAATAGCAGACGAGTTACAACTTATGAGATTCCAGGAAAGGGAAAACATAATAAAAAATACGGAATTTTCTAACCTGCACTACACCTTATACTGTTTACTGTCTTAACTGCCCGTGTGGGCTTAAATATGTTGGCAGTACAATTCATCCGACTAAAATAAGGATATTGGAACATATGAGGGCAATTGCCAATGGCGATGTTACGTATCCTGTCGCCAGGCATTTTGCAAAAATGCATAATAAGGACAGGAACCTTCTCACATTTTTCTGCCTAGACAATGTACCAGCACATCCCAGAGGAGGTGATCGTGTGCTCAGGTTGAGGCGCCTGGAATCACGGTACATTATCGATTTGCAGACCAAAGTACCAGGAGGGTTAAACAGTAGTGAGGAACTTACAGTACATCTGGGTGATTAAATAGACCGGAAAATAGGAAGATACACTATTATAACGACTAGGTTTCTGATTCAGATATGAATATAATATGATATCCCCCCTTTTAAAACTCCTTTTCACAATTTTGGGATTCTCTGTAGGGATTAAGGGACATGTACTGCATTAAGTGGTGTGATTTATTGATATAATATGGTGATGATAATTACACCATGGGTTTTTTACATGCTTGGGATTTGTCTCTAAGACACCGTTGATATGGTTTTGAACAGCTATGATATATGCATAGTATATTTTGATGTATGACAACCGCTAAAATGAAAAGTAAAGGTGTTAGTGATGGTATAGGAGGATATATGTGAAAAGCCATTTAGGCAAAGATTCAGTAAGAGATTAATGTCAGTCCATTTAGGACAAAGATTGATCACTGTACATATGAGGATTGGCTTAGTGTTGACATTTATAATCCTCCCACTGGTCTGCCCATCCAGGGCGTAATTGAGATATTCTAGTGGGCTTTCATCACTTCTCAAATGAAATTGTTTACATAGCAGTGGGTTTGTCTTTTTAATGCGTGTATATGAATATGTGAACAAATAGCTCATACCTCGCCAAGAATTGGGGGGGCGAGTAATGGTTAACACGCATTTTTTGTTGTGAAATGTTATTATTTTGCACATTATGCAATGGCGGACTGGTTGGAAATTGTGACTTCAGTCCCTCATTTGTTTTGATTAGCTGTTCTTTTAAATGACGGTGACGCAGGCGCTCTTCATGAACATCGAAGAAGGCGTCTGCCGAAACGCGTCTGTGTGACCAGGAGACCGTTTAATAAAGTTACGGTACTTATCCCCGTGAGTGCTTTGCCTTATTCTGGGTACGATTACCCAAGAGGAGAGGAGAGGAGCGAAGATATATATATATATATATATATGAATTATATATATATATATATATTCACTGAAAAAACCATAGGTTTCAGGCACGTTATAGTTAGAAATTAGCATTTAAAAACCTTTGAAATTCACAGAAAAAAACATAGGTTTCAGACACGTTATAGTTAGAAATTAGCATTTAAAAAACCTTTGAAATTCACTGAAAAAACCATAGGTTTTAGGGACAGTTATAGTTAGTTGGACATTTCACTCGTACAAAACCCGTGAAATTCCCCCGTTATAGTTAGTTCAGCTAACTATAACTCGCGCCCGCAATGCACTGCTGATGACGTCACATATTACATCACTCATGACATGGTCAGTGACATCACTGATGACATCACTGATGACATCTCAAATGACATCACTGTTGACATCATGCAGTGACTGTGTGTTTCTGTAAAGTTTAAATATTTTTAATATATATAGGAAAAGACGTATTGAAGAATGAGTGGGTGTATAAGTGCCTGTATGGATGATTTAGTAGGTGCGTGACTGACTCTATAAGTGAGTGATTTAACGTATCTTACTGAATGCATGGGTTAGTGACTAAACTGGGTGAATGTCTGTATCCGTCTGTCTGTTGCTGTGTAAGTGGCTGCCTGTGTTTGTGAATAGCTACATGAGTGTGTATATGAGTTATTGAATGGTTGTCTGAGTATCTGTATGGGTGCCTGAGTGTTTGTGTGGGAGGGGTGTGTGCGACTCTGTGCATAGATGTGTGAGTGGGTGATTCACTGGGTGGATGGTTTCAAGAGTGCATCTGTGATAGACTGTATGGGTGGGTAAGTGTGTGTAAGAGTGTGTTAGTGAGTGAATGTATGTCCCAGTGGTACATGTGTGAGTAACTACATATGTGAAAGGCAGTATATATGTGTGTTGGAGTATATAAATAGCTATTAGCGAGAGTGAGTGATTGTGATAGTCGCTGTATGGATGAGTGTGTGCTTGTATCAGTGATTGTATAAGAGCGTAACAATGTGCTAGTATTTGTATGATTAAGTGAGCTGGTGTGTGTATAACTGTATAGGTGAGTAAATGGCAGTGTGTTTAATTATTTGCATGACTGACTAGGTGTGTGAGTACCTCTATGGATGAGTGGCGGTGTTTGAGTGTCTATATAGGAGTAAGAGTGCATATGATATAGTCCTGTACTGAGTGACCATAAGTATGAGTGACTGTACGGGTGAGTGAGTGGATGTGTGTGTGTAGACCTAAGAATCAGTGAGTGGGTATGTAGTTATTGGTGTTGGAGTGTCTATGGTTTTGCGAATGGCAGTCTGTAATTTAGAGTGGGTGTATCAAAGGTTATATTAGGGTGTGAGGAGGTGCATCAGATTATCACGTGGATGATGTCATCAGTGATGTCATCAGTGATGTCATTTGAGATGTCATCAGTGATGTCATCAGTGATGTCACTGACCATGTCATGAGTGATGTAATATGTGACGTCATCAGCAGTGCATTGCGGGGCGCGAGTTATAGTTAGCTGAACTAACTATAACAGGGGAATTTCACGGGTTTTGTACGAGTGAAATGTCCAACTAACTATAACTGTCCCTAAAACCTATGGTTTTTCAGTGAATTTCAAAGGTTTTTTAAATGCTAATTTCTAACTATAACGTGTCTGAAACCTATGGTTTTTTCTGTGAATTTCAAAGGTTTTTTAAATGCTAATTTCTAACTATAACGTGCCTGAAACCTATGGTTTTTTCAGTGAATTTCAAAGGTTTTTTAAATGCTAATTTCTAACTATAACGCCCAAAACCTATGGTTTTTTCAGTGAATTTCAAAGGTTTTGTAAATGACAATTTTTAAAAGTATTAATTGTTATATTTATTTTTTTGATACTGATTTACTACATTTTTTTAAACTATTTATTTTTAGATATTTTATTTATTAAATTACATTGTAATTACATTATACATTACATTACAAAATATACTTTCTCTGAATGAATTACTTTAGTTTAAATACTTTGCAAATAGGCAATAGAGTTTTAAGTACAGTAGTTACAGTTGTTGCAATGGGCAACACAATTTCAAACACAATCCAACATTGAGCTGAATGTGAATTTCTAGTTAAATGCAATTAGTTACTTTATGGATTACTTTTCTAACCACAGGACTGGATCCTAGATTCAGTCCTGGGACATCTCCTGTAAACAGTTGAGTAAAAGCGTTTTGGTTACAGTAGTGATTTTTAAGGAATATTATTGTATTTTAAAAGTTGACACTTAGAAACTTTTTCACATAGAATCACCAATGTTATCCTATGGGAGGAAATTCACTTAGCAGGTAAGTAGTGTTATCGTTACTTTTTCTTACTCAGTGTTGGATCCTGGATCCAGAACTGGTGCATCTCCTGTAAACAGTTGAAAGAATGCGTTTAAGTCATACAGGCGATTTTTAAGGAATATTTGTAATTTGTGAAAATCGACACTTTGAAACTTTTCTGCTGAAAACCAGACAATGGATTCCTATGGAAGGAAATATAAGTTACTGGTAAGTACGGTTAGAATTACTTTTCAGGGTCAGTGCTGGGCTAAAAGATGCAGCACTGGGTTCTCTCCTGATACCAGGTGAGTTAATCGGAATTCGTAGTTCGGCTGATTTTAGAGGAATATTTGCACAATGGTGAAGGGAGGGGGCGGGGCCTGAGGTGACATCTGTGCAAACGCGCCCCGTGGCGCATTTTAAGTTAGGGGATTAAGTCCCCTTGAATCATGAGGGTCCCTGGGGGCCAACTAGCCCACCAGGAACCTCCAGTATGCGCCAGGGGCTGCGTTGCAGAGACGTGTACAGAGGCCACACCCTTTTACACCTCTCTGCAACGCAGCTCTGTGGCACTTTCTGGACGTACCTGTTGGGCTAGTTGCCCCCAGGGACCCTCAGGATTGAAGGGGATTTAATTCCCCATCTTAAAACACGCCACAGGGCCTGTTTGCACACATGTCACCTGAAGCCCCGCCCCTCCCTTCACCACTGTGCAAACGCGCCCGTGACGCGTTTTAAGTTGGGGGATTAAGTCCCCTTGAATCCTGAGGGTCCCTGGAGTCCAACTAGCCCACCATGTACTTCCAAAAGCGCCACAGAGCTGCGTTGCAGAGAGGTGTAAAAGGGGCGTGGCCTCTGTACACCTCTCTGCAACGCAGCCCTGGCGCATACTGGAGGTTCCTGGTGGGCTAGTTTGCCCCAGGGACCCCCAGTATTCAAGGGGTTACTTCCCCTTCTCAAAACGCGCCAGGGGCGCGTTTGCAGACTGCTGCAGGGAGGGGGGCGGGGCCTCCGGCACGATGCCGGTCTTTTTTTTTTTTTTTGATTGGGAGGGGGGCTGCATGGCCCCCCTTCCCTTGGCCACTTTTGGCCCTGGGGACCCCATCCCCCGGGGCCTGAGCATTTTATTTTTAAATAAAAAAAAAAAATGGGAAGGGGGCCGCGTGGCCCCCCTTCCCTGGGCTTGTATTGGCCCCGGGGACCCCATCCCCCAGGGCATGCCCTCGATTTTTATTTTTTTAATTTGGAGGGGGGCTGCGTGGCCACCCTCCCCAGGCCATTTAAGGCCCCGGGGACCCCATCCCCCGGGGCCGGCCTTGCCCTTTTTTTTTTTTTTAAATGTTTTAAAATTTGGGGAGGGGGCTGCGTGGCCCCCCTCCCTGGCCACTTATGGCCCCGGGGACCGCATCCCCCGGGGCCTGGCCTCTGGTTGGAGACTGTGGGGGGGTCCCCAATACCCCCACAGTCCCAGCCGGCTCCCCGTGTCCTACGGAGCCGGCATTGCTCTTCCACATGGGGAGCAGCTAACATGCTGCTCCCCATGTGGAAAAGCAATTGGATTTGCATTTTGAAAGAGAGAGCAGGTTTCCTGCTCTCTCTTTCAAAATGCAAACCAAGTTTGCTATGACAGGACGGGAGCCGCGAGGCTCCCGTCCTGTCATAGCAAACTACAGTTTCCCGGGGTAGGCACCCCGGGACACTGCAGGAGCCGGCCCTGGGGGTGGCGGTCCCCAGGGCCATCAAGGGCTCCAGGAGGGGGCCGCGCGGCCCCCTCCCATCCAGTGCACAGCCCCGGGAGGTGGTGGTCCCCGGGGCTTTGGGGTCCGTAACGGACCCCCATATTCAAATCTTTAGTGCCCCGGGAGGTGGCGGTCCCCGGGCGTGTGGGGGCTGGAGCCCACCCACACAGGTCAAAAAAAAAGAAGCCCCGGGGGGTGGCGGTCTCCGGGGCTGCGGGAGGGCCAAGAGCCCTCCCGCACCATTATTTTTTCAAAGCCCCGGGGGTGGCCACATTAAATTTAAACCCCCCCAACCATGCCCCCGGGACTTGGCCTACCCGGGGGCAAATTAACATCGAAGCGCGGGAGACCGCGCTTCGATTTTTTTATTTTTCGGCGATTTAAAAAAAAAAAAAAAAGGCTTTTTTCTGCCCAGGGGGTCCTTGTGAGACCCCCTGAGCAGACCTAGGGGGTCAGGGTGTTTCTACCCTGCCCCCTTTGTGCGTTTTGCGCACTTGTTTTTGTGCCTCGGTTCTACCGAGGGTCAAAATGGCTGCCAACACTTCCTGGTTTGGAGTGTTGACAGCCAGCTGACAGCCAATTAGCATGCAGCTCGTGATCGGGACGGTGCGCGCAGGATGCGCTGAGGGTACGCGGACCCTACTCGGCCATAGATCTATATGTGACTTTACTTTTGATTTTCTCAGGAACTACTGAACGGATTTACACCATTTAAGCAAGAGGCACCAGTCTGAACCAAGGGCTACCTCTTTGCCAAATTTGGTGTAATTCCGTTCAGCAGTTCGGGCTGTAGCTGCGACTAAAGGTTACTATGGAAAAATGAATGGGGAAAACGCGTTTTGGGACCCCCCTTTTTTCTCGGCCCCCGCTTGACGAATCAACCCGAGACTTTCAGGGTAGGAGCGGAGCGCCCCAGCAAGTTGGAAACTTTCGCGAAGATTCGTCAACCGGCGCCAACATTATTTCAAATAGAATGTCGCGGATTTCCTATGGATAATAGGTCCTAGCTATAACTATCTACTGGCGACTGCCAGTAGATAATATATAATATTTATATATATATTATATATATAGATTTATATTGATTTCTCTCAATATTACTTGCGTATACAATTTCTATAATTAGTGTGCAGTTTCAATTAAGACTACATTCATTTATATGTTTATTGTACTATTTAAATATTTTGTCATATTTAAATTAGGTTACATATTTATGTTGATTGTATATAGGTTTGCTAATTTTCACTTAATGTTACTGTTAATATTCAAAATTAAATGTTTTTAAAAATTGCTTCTTCGTTATATTTTGTATGTATATATGATTTAGAAATATATAATATACATGTGTATATATATATATATATATATATATATATATATATATATGTAATTAAATTCATGATTAAAGCTATTTATTTAACTTTAATTTCTTTTAAACAATTTATTTTAAATAAATTACTTTTTAGAAAAACTATCACCTCTTTCTAGCGGTAGATATTCTCTTTAACTATATTTTTGACACAGTTTTTGTATTGTCCACATCATATGTGTAGGAACACAAGGTTATGTTAAATGATATTTTTCACACAATATTTGTGTCTCTTGATATTTTTTGCTCACAGTACTCCACCTGACAACCCGACCAGCATTATCTCACCCTCCATGCTTGCTTCACTCAGTAATTATGACCTTAGTAATCAACCTCTCTCTAATTTGACCACACCATACAAGCTCTAACTAAATTATTCCATTCTTTCAGATGTCTGTATTTCACTAATGTCCTGATTAGACCTTTGTACCTCAGACAATGTTGAAATGTGGCTGACTGCATTGAAGTACAAAACAAACTATGAGGCCTGAAAGATAGCCAGCCATAGGCATACACTGGTAATGGACTAACACACATTGAATAGTTGTTTGTTGTTAACCCACAATTTTTGATTTTCTCACTACATTCTGCTGTCTTCTCTTTTGGTCACCTGGGAAACATTGCACTTTTGTTCAAAGGTTTTAGAAATAATAATTGCTCAAGTAGTTTTGTTAGACCTACATATAAATACAGTGATGGTTGTATACATTGTTGTGAGTATTATTGCATATAGCGATGTCAAGAATAATTGTAAACTGGGGGGTGTGGCTTTGGAGCTGATGGTAATGGTGGCGTCCTAGAAGAGCTCCAGCTCTCGGGTCCCTACAACCCAAAAAATCCGTATCTCCAGCCAGCCAGTAGCAGCGCAGACATCAGCGTACTGCATCGGAGAACCGAGGGCTTGACTCGATGCAAAAATTAGACCCGTAGCCGCACTGGAAGAGACCCCGGGCAGAAGAAGCTCTTAGCGACCGCTGCGCAATGCGGAATGAACTGGGCGTGGCCATTACTGAAACGTTAGATCGGGAGGAGTGGGTGAGACAGCGTTGTGCTGCTTCGAGGGGCCGGCGGCAGCTGTAAAGCAGGCAGGCGATCATTCTCGGCGGGGATGCACCGTATTGCAGCCAGAATCAGACGGGGTGAGCGGTAGTCAGAACGGCCTCACGGCGGTGAACGGGGCGCGGCGGCTCCTCCCACCCTTCACCCAACAGCCCTGAAGCGCGATCGGGCCGGCGGCCTAACAGAAGGGCATAGCAGAGACCTGCCATACCGGTCGCCACTCTATATTGGTGATTGGTGGAGTACAGTGGTGGCTGGCAGGAGATTGTGGGATCAATAGAGACGCCCAGAGGAAGGGGGCATAGCTCGACACATCGGCGGTGGCACTGCTTCAGCACCGTGGAATGCCGGCAAGGGAGGTGAGGCCTGAAAGGCTGCATGAAGTCCGCAAGAAGCGTGAGGAGACCTGCTGTGTGCGGTGCAGTGTTGAGAGCGACCCTGTCCTGTTGGCACATCCTGGTCGGAGGGAGTAAGTCCGGTTGACCAGACAACAGGAAACGTGGGGCTGAGCAGGCCAGAGAATAGAATTGGTGGTCCTATGCCCGAGGTATACTGCCAATGGGGCATCAGAAAATAACCAGCACAGTGCACAGAATGGATAATGCCCAAGAGGCATTGATGTATTGAATCGGAAGCGAATACTAGAGGCCACCCAGGCTGACCTGAGTTCTGAGAGGCTGTGGTGACCTGGTGAAGGGAGTGCGAAGAGTTGCAAGGCGCAAAAAGATCCAAATGTACTGGAACGCATAGTGAGTGACTCGCCCATAGTACAAGCGACAAAACTGGGAAGAACACACTTGACCCTCTGAGGGGAAAGCAAAAAAGGGACAACAGGACTCCATCAGATGGGGTGCGACCCAAGTCAGAAACCGCACCTTCAGGGTGTGGGCGAGTGAAGTGCGGTTCAGAGCGGACACTAAGGTGACCCAGAGTGTTGGATCCGGACGCGGATTCCTCGATAAAGGGTGAAAAGAGACCGTAGTTCCCGCGACAGAGGACGAGACGGGGTGTTGGAACCCTCAGAATCCCCCCATCCAGGCATCAAGATATTGAGGTGAACACCCGAATGAAGCCCAAAGGACAAGCAGGGTCGCAGACAAACAAAATAGACAAGTACGCAGTGTCGCTCCAGACTGCGGCATCGCCGGGTCACCATTCTGATGAACAGGCGGAACCCTCGTTGAGCACGATCATGGCGGCCATTGCGGACCTTAAGGGTATGATCGACCCTAAAATAGATGCAGTAACAGTGGATGTTAACCTCCTGAGAGCAGACTTCAGGAAGATGTCGGATAAAGTAGCCGCCACTGAGCAAGAGGTGGCCCAACTACAGACCAGCACGAAGAGTTTGGAGGAACGGGTTCAGGCTCTCACGAAACAGCAAGACGCCATGGTAGCTAAGCTGGAGGATCAGGAGGGGCGGGCACGCAGGAACAATATGAGAGTGGTGGGAGTGCCGGAAGGTATGGAGGAACCTAATGTCAACCTCTTTTTGGAGGACCTGATCCTGAATCATCTTAAACCGAAACGTCTCTCCAACTACTTCACTATTGAACGTGCGCATAGGGCTCCCATCCCTAAACCCACACCAGGCACTCTACCAAGGACAATCATCGGTAGGATTCTCAATTTCCGAGATAGAGATGCCATCCTACAAGCGGCGCATCAACACGGGGACCTGCACCATGAGAATGCTGTGATCCGATTTTCCCCCGATTTCACACTAAACGTACAACGGCAAAGGCGTGCCTTCGAAACTGTGAAAAAGGAACTGCGGGCCAAAGAACTCAAGTACTCTATGATGTTCCCAGCTAAGTTGAGAGTTGAGGCCGAGGGGGAAAACGTGGTTCTTCAGCTCCCTGGAGGAGGCCGGGGAGTGGCTGGAGGGATGGCGCAACGTAGGCTCAAACTCTCAATGAGGAAGATGGCGAGAACAACACAGGACGGCGAAGGAGGAATCGGACTGAGCACGAACGGAACGCTGCCTGGCTAGAGAGAGATGGAGGGTCTGGAAAATGGAACCCCGGTGCGATGTGGAGTCGAGAACTGTGAAGATCAGGTCATGTTACATGGATAACGGGTGGGGGTGGGGGTGGAGTAAGAATACGAACTCTCTAATATTGAGACTCTCGGTATAATGGTATATCATCAGTGTTGCTGCTGGATTAAAACAAACATATTATTGCAGGGAGGGGGCGGGATCCCGGGAAAGGGGCTACTACAGCTGGCACCGACCAACCCCATTTTGGTTACTTGTTCGGGCGACAGGCACTCTGAGAGTCGGGGTGGTGGGAGTTGCTATACCCACCAGCAGGGCAACAGGGAGGGGGTTAGTGTTTTTTCTGGGGAATGTTATGTTTTGTATGTTTTTATTGTTCTATTATTAGTTTTTTAACATTGCAAAGTCAGAGTAATAGGTTGATACAACTTGCTAGACATATGATTGGGTACTTAACGCAGGAATGGTGTCACACGAGAGGGTAATATTGCAGGGAACAGGACAGACAATAGCAGGGAGGCAACGGGGGCAACAAGGGGCTACCACTCTTAAAATGTTGTCATGGAATGCTAATGGCCTAGGGAGTCGTATTAAATGCAGCATAGTGTTACAATATCTGCATCGACACTCTCCGGGCATTGTGTAACTGCAGGAAACACATCTCAACCGCCAAGGATATCGCGCACTAGATAGATATGGATATAAGCTGATTGCCCATGCTGGTTATACAACCGGATCACGAGGAGTGGGAATATTGGTCCAGACGGGTCTTCCCTTGGTAATTGAAAAGATCTGGCATGATCCCCTGGGGAGATTTGTGGCCCTTGCAGGGAAATGGGAAGGGCAGGCGGTTAATAATGTCTCAAGTTACATTCCGCCAGCGGTGCGGTCCGAGGTGTTTACAGCGCTGGGAACCTTGCTGGTTGACCTTCCACCGGGACTACTGGTGCTGGGAGGTGACATGAACTCTTCCATTGACCCGGGGCTTGATAGGGAATCCATATCAATCAGGGAGAGAGGGATGGAGCCGCTTTGCGCGTTCATTGAAGCTGCGGGTCTGACAGATCCTGGTGGTTGCACAACCCGGATAATCGCCAATACACCTTCTACTCAGCCGCCCACTGTAGTTACTCACAGCTTGACCACATACTGACACACAGAAGTGGGGAAGCATGGTTTTCTAAGGCACAAATTGGTCCACGAGGGATTTCGGACCATTCTCCAGTAGAGGTAATGGTGAGGGAACCGACCCGAACTTATACTCTACCACCCAGGCTGAATTCATGGTTCTTTCAGAATAAAGAAAATACTCAAAAAGTCCGGGAACGGGCACAACTCTATTTCCAGGAAAATGAGGGGACGGTTGAGGCGGCCTGTATTCTGTGGGAAGCGTTTAAACCAGTTATGAGGGGGCATGTCCAGGCCTGCATAGGAGGTAATAACAAAGAAAAGAGACTGCAGTGGGACAGACTGGAGGCGGCAATAATGGAGATGGAGGCAAGCCTTCTGGTGGGTGGGAGAACTGACAAGGAATTAGCGCACCGTTTAGAACTCAAGAGGCAGGAACTGCAAGACCTGGCAAATAATGCCGCAAGATCGGCTGCGCTGGCAACGCAGAGAAGAGTATATGACCTGGGAGATAAAGCCAACAAAATGACTGCCTGGCTAGAAAAGAGAGACAGGGAAAGGAGCTGGGTGGCAGAAATACACGACAAAAGCAGGCATGTGCACTCTACCGGGGAGGACATGACATGGGTCTTAGCAGATTACTATGAGGAGCTATACGAGTCCAACCCAGTTAGGACAGACACAGACTGTTGCGAACTACTAGAGGAAATGAGACTGCCGGTGTTGTCAGAGGAAGACAGAGAAAACATTGAGAAGGACATAACGACTGAGGAAATAGTAGGTGCCATACAGGATCTGCAGGCAGGGAAGGCACCAGGACCAAATGGTTTGCCCATGGAGCTCTTTAAATGCACAGCGAGTATAGTGGCCCCATATCTCCCAGGTATGTTTAATGAAGCAAGAGAACGGGGGTGTTTGCCAGTTAATCAGTGGACAGCAACCATCGTCGTAATCCCCAAGGCGGGCAAGCCAGCTGATCAGTGTAGTTCATATCGGCCGATATCCTTGTTAAACATGGAGGTTAAAATACTGGCCAAGGTCTTGGTGAATCGCCTCCTAGCACCAATCACGACCTGATACACCCAGACCAATTGGGCTTTATGCCCCGCCGAAGCACCAGGCTCAATCTCCGATGGCTATACGGGGTGATGCACCTGGTAAAGAGGTGGAGGCGGCGCTACTGTCCCTGTACGCCTGCATGGCGTTTGACAGTATACAGTGGCACTACCTGTTCGAGGTCCTGAAGCGATTTGGGTTCGGCCCTCAATTCCAGTCCTGGATTAAGCTGCTATATACACATCCCTTGGCCAGTGTTCGAGTGAATGGTTCAGTGTCCCGCTCCTTTGCTCTTCATAAGGGTACGAGGCAGGGATGCCCTCTTTCACCGATTTTATTCGCATTGGCGCTCGAGCCGCTCGTGGCATGGGTGAGGGGGGACCCTGTGATCTCGGGCATCTACGGGGGGAACAATGGGAAGAGAGAATATCACTATACGCTGACGATGTCCTTCTGTATGCGACGAGACCACGGTTCACAGCAAACCGGCTACTGCAGATTTTTAAGCTCTTTGAAGGGTACTCGGGGTACCAGATTAACTGGGATAAGTCACTCCTGTACATGCTATCAAACGGACCACCACCGATACTCGGTGCAGAAACCAAACTGCAGGTTAAGGATAGCTTTAAATAACTGGGTATACAGATAGCCAAAACAGACGCGGGATTTCTGGCGGGGAATTTACAGCCACAGCTGGAAGGCTTAAGGAGAGACGTTGCCCACTGGAGGACTCTGCCGATATCCCTTATGGGGGGAGCGGTTCTCTTCAAAATGATGTTGTTACCATGCATATTGTATGTCGTACAAAACACCCCTTGCCTAATACCCGACAAATTCTTTAAGGACGTGAATAGTGAACTGAGAACACTATTGTGGGAAGGTGCGGGTGCTCGGATCGCATTGGCTAAGTTACAAAGGGGAGTATATGAAGGCGGTTTGGCCATTCCGGACCTTCAAAAATATTACTGGGCCTCACATCTAATGGTAATCAACGACTGGGTATTCACAGACAGAAATGACCCGGCGTACAGGGTGGACCACTGGGCGATGGGGACCGGAGGATACCTAGGTGCACTGTATGGTCTAGGGAAGAAAGAAAACATGCCACCACATACACAGATAGTACTAAATGTGTGGATGAGGGCCAATCGATTTCTGGGCTGGGATAACAGACTGACGGAACAGACCCCTCTATGGGACAGCGCTATGCTCCAGGAAGTGGGCAGATTACAGGTTTTCAGTAAATGGAAACTGATAGATATAGTACGCCTGGGAGATGTGTGGCAGAGACAGGCCATGCTCCCGTTCCCCGAATTACAAAAAGGATATCAATTAGCAAACACAGAACGCTATAGGTACTTGCAATTGAAACACGTGCTGGGGCAGGCACCTCAAGGAGGGGGACAAGATCCCTGAATATAGCCCGCTAGAGGACAGATTAGTACTAGATCCAATTTCGGAAAAAGCACTGTCCTGCACATATAGGAAGATTATCAATAACTCCCCGGATCTCCTCATAAAGCTAAGGGAAACCTGGGAGTCTGACGTGGGCTTGCTGGAGGACGATGATTGGGCGGAGGTGGTGCAAAGCCCTAGAGAAGTGGCGATTAGCGCAAGGTTCAGGCTCGTCCAACTGAGAATCCTGCATAGGTCTTACTCCACTAGCACGCTCATGTTCAAGTTGGGGCGCATACTCATGAAGGATTGTCAGAGGGGATGTAACCAGAGGGGTACCTTCTTCCATATTCTGTCTGAATGCCCGATTATACAGCGGTATTGGAGGAAGGTGGCGTGGATAATGTCGGAGGTTGTAGGGCAGGAAGTTCCTGTAGATGCCAGGTGACATGTGCTATGTGTATCTGGGGAACAGACATGGCACAAATATCAAAAAATGTGGCTGCTAGTGGCTGCAATGGTGGCCAAGAGAAATATTGCCAGGGCCTGGGGGGCAATTCAACCCCCGACAGTGGCACGATGGAAGATGGACATGGACTGGTGCTGCGCTGCTGAAAAGACAATACATGAGAGCAGGGGCTGCCCCAAGAAATGGGAAAAAGTGTGGCAACAGTGGGAAGTGTACAGGGGTAATTGAGGGATACCTGATTGCTAAAGCGGGAGGGGGTGGTTGACTGGGGGTGTATTGAGCGGGGAATCTGCTGGCACTGTTGGTTATTTTACAAACGTCCATATGTCAACGAAATGCGAAGTAAGATGGCATGTATGAATTATCAACCATTGCTTTTTGTAATGCTGTATATTGATACTGACGAATGTTTAATAAAAAGTAAAAAAAAAAAAAAGAAGAATTGTAAACTGTTTAAATTATTCCTACAAGAACCACTGCTTATTTGAAATAAAAGGATTCTTCTTTCAGCCAGGCCTTCCCAGCTCCAGGAAGGTTCTAAAGAGTTGGGGGTGCCTGACTTATTTGGGGCCCAAGCCAGTGTTCATAGGAATTCTAATGCTCAATCTCATTAATGTGTCTGCAGTCTCTCAGCTTTCTTTTCCATTACTTTCTCAATGCACTTCTTTAAAATTACCTAGGAGCTCCAGTATCAAAATGGCTAGATCCAGCTGCTGCAGGCAGCCCTACCTTCAGCTTCTTGGCCAATGCCCTACCTGACAGGGTCAAAGCTGGCCTCACTTCTATGGTGGCTTGAGAATAACTGTCAATGAAAAAGCTCTTCCTGGCAACTACCAATCAAAAGAGGTAGCGCTAAATCTGTTTTCTGTTCTCCCAAATGTTCCGGTCTGTTCCTAGATAGCTGATACCTGCTACGTGCTCAGCAGGTAACATCAATTGGCCTTTCCTGGGTCCAGAGGCAAGGCATTTTCCTCTGAGCCAGAGTTTTCAGGTCACCCTGACAAAGATGTGTACAGTAGTTCTAGAAGTTTCATGAGTGGTAGATCTGGATTCAAGCCAGTTCTGGCTTAGTCAGCAGAAGTTACATTTTTACAAAGACCCTTTTACTGATGTCACAAATGTGTGGAATTTCCATTGTGCCTTACTATAAATGCATTATAACCTATTGTACTTGTAATAAGGCAGACAGCATATCAGTCATGTTTGCGACAGAGTAACTTGCCCATCAAACTCTAAATCAGGTACAAAGATTATTTCTGCTTAAGTTGTCAAAATGTGATTGCACAATTTAATCAGATTTTAAAAACTGAGCAGGAAATAACTGCCGACTTTGGTGCTGGAAACCAGGGTTCGAGCCTCGGGGTTGCGTCCACATCCTGTGATTCACTTAATCTCCCTGTGCCTAAATGTGTAATGTAAATACGGTGCTCATGTAAAGCGCTCCAATACCTTCGGGTCGAGTTTGTGCTATATAAATATGCAAAAAAAAAAAAAAAATTCCAGTTTGGACTCATCCATATGCAAATCAGTCTTGACCCTGCGTCCAATGGGAACAGTCCAGCCCGAACTGCCAGGCCAGGTCCTACCTGGACTGGAAACAAGCATCCGAGGACCAGTTTCGGGGTTTCACCCCTCATCAGCCAGGTTAGCTAGACTCCAGTGGCATGGAGAGCACAGGACCCACGTCTGGGCATACCCGTCCCACTCGGGGTGACAAATGCAAAAACAACAATTGATGGACAGAGTGCGGAACAATGTCATACATTCACCCCAGTACAGAGATCTGGGCCTAAATCCTTCGTTTTTTTTGCTCACCATGCCATTCCAGTTTGGATCCAGCCATATGCAAATCAGTCTTCACCCTGGACCTGGCTTGGCAGTTTGGGCTGGACTGTTCCCAAAAGGAACAGGGTCAAGACTGATTTGCAAATGGCCGGGTTCAAACTGGGGTGGTGTGGTGAGCAAAAGAACAATGGATTAAACCCAGATCTCTTGACTGGGGGTGAATGTTTGCATTGCCCAGCATTCCGTCCATCAATTGTTTCTTTTGCATATGTCGCCCTAAGTGGGAAGGGTATGCCCAGACGTGGGTCCCATGCTCACTACACCACTGGATTCAAGCTAGCCTGGCTGATGAAGGGTGATGCCCTGAAACCGGTCCGAGGATGCTTGTTTCCAGTCCAGGGAGGACCTGGCTTGGCAGTTCGGGCTGGACTGTTCCCACAAGGAACAGGGTCAAGACTGATTTGCAAATGGCCGGGTCCAAACTGGGGTGGTGTGGCGAGCAAAAGAATGATGGATTTAACCCAGATCTCTTGACTGGGGGTGAATGTTTGCATTGTCCAGCATTCCGTCCATCAATTGTTTCTTTTGCATATATTCACTTAAGGCACCATTTTCAGTGGATTATAGGGAAGTTAAATAGACCAAGTAGGGAGATTGCACATACAGCACAGAATTTAGAGGGCAAGCACAGGCACATGCACTTTACAATTGTTTAGCTGTGGTAAAGCACACAAAGTCCTGAAGCAAGCAAAAATAGATTCCAGAAAAGGCACGAAATCTGGGTGACCATGCAAGAAAAGGCTGATTTTTTACTGTATGCACAAGGTGGCATACCACCTCTGTAATTGATTAGTGCATGCACAATTTTGAGACACTCGCCACTTGTCTTATAGGTACACTTGATACTATTTTAACTGCTTAATTTGATGTTTCTCAGCGTTATTAAATGTTGATGAGCATTTAAGTTTGTGAACATCTTTAAATGACTTAAGAGATATAAAGTCTTCAATTCAGGCAAGAAGGGTTCACAATCTTCAATGTGTTTTGTAGTAATGTTTTATTGAATTATACTTTGTCCATACAAACATCTCCATCAATGAAGAAAAGCATAGAAAAGCAGCATACTATTTGTGTCACTTCTCTTACTAGAACGAAGGAAAGAAAGGTGCCTTTTTCATTAACAATTATTTTCAATGTTGAATAAGTCTCTGTATTCTTGGATCTTTGAGAAAAATAGTTGTTCTTGAATTTGAGTACTGTATGTGTACTGTATGGATTTGTTCTGTTCCTTTCAGTTCTACCACTGCGGTTGTTAAAATAGATGGTGACAATTATAAGGATTTATTCAATTACCCTTTTTCTCAGTAAAGTAATGTTTCCACTATGCTGCCTCTTGTGCTGGGAGTACTATCGCACTGTGCTATTCCATATATTGAGTACTGTGTTTGTTATTGTGTAGTGTTGTTCTGTGTACTTTCAATTTTATTTGACCTGTTTGTTCTTTAACCTTATTGTATACACATTGCAAAAATACAAAATGCTTTTAAAAGATGTTTGTACACATAGCCATTGGCTGGACATTTATATTTAATTATTCCTTGTATTAGTTTGTTGCGACACCGCTAGACTCACTCTACATTCTGTCTATGCAGTAAGAGTGGTAAAGATGTTCAAATGGAATAAGATGTAATACTCTGTTTCAGAAGAAATAAGTATTGGTTTACAAATTTGGAAAAAATTTGACAGTGAACACCAACATGCATCAATTTACTGGCAATCAAACCTTATTGATACCCAATGGCACTCACTACTTGTTGGAAATTAAAAATACTACTGGTATTTTTATGGGACATGTTAACTTGCATCCATACACAGGGAAAAGAGTCGAAATGAATAATTTTAGGTGCAAAAGTAGCTATGTACTATATAAGACTGTGCGCTTTCATTAGTTATTGTATGAAATGAAATTTGTACTTGTAAAGCGCACTTATACCCCCAAAGGGGTGTCCTGGTGCTGTACGCATACTGCTGTGGAACCCTTCCTGGCTTTTCCCTGTGAAATGTCCACTCTTGGGGACCCCCAGGGTGAAGCCAGGCATCCCAGCGCTGTTGGGGCCGTTGTGGAGATTAAGCAAGCTATTGCCCAGAGTTGCAGAGTGGGACCCATGATTAGAATAGGCACCGAGGCGAGAATTATCAGGTCCGAGGAAATTGAGCCCAAGACCCGCCGAGGCGGGAATTGAACCCTGGTCCCGGGCCAGATCTCTGCATCAGGGTCTGCCGCTCTAACCATTGAGCCACACTTCTCCACATATAGTGTATAGGAGTGACTACAAGACATGCACAACAACATTTAAATGAACGAAAGTGAAGAATCCATACTTAGAGGCCTCTTTATCAAAGGCTTGCATCAGCCTTGAGTCATGTAGTGTGAAGCAAGGGTGATGCAAGCAGTAAGATTTCTCTCTTTATTTTCTCTTTATTCGGATGGAAACACATGCATTAAAGATACAATAATACAATATAAAAATCATTGCATAAAGATAAAACAGCGCAACATTATTAAAACAAAACAAGTTACTGAAACCTCGAGGATCTAAGACTATACACTCCATCGCACCAGCATTGGAAAAAATATCACTGCTTAGAGGGTATAGGAGTTTAGTAACAACTGCAAGTGCAAAAGTGCCACTTTAGCCTGCCTAAACTTCAAACTCTTTTGTAAAGGCCATAGATAGTGTTTTCTTGGCACTGAGAACAGTGTACACAATAAAACAAAGTGAAGATCTGAGATCGCAGCCACAAGGGCCTCTTTGGGTTAAAGGAAGAAATCCAACCGGAGATGCTAAAAGATGGTGCAGTTGAATAAATCTGTAACGTGTTATTAAAAATCTGTTGTGGGCGCTAGAAAGTGCAAGAAGATATGGCTCTATACCCGACACAGACTTTAACACTACATAGGCCCTCACTGTGGGTTTACTGAGCTCAATAGTTTCCCTCTGGGCAGTGGCAAATTTAAGATATGTCTTTTGTGATGATAACATCCCAGGGGCTCAAAGTGTTGTGTGCGAAAAAAAGATCTGGCCTTCCTATGGCCTTGAAGGATTCTTTTATATAACGTATCCAAGGAATTTTGTTACTATGTTCCAAGGCCAGACAATCTGCTAAGATCAGGCGGATTAAACCCTTATCTTCATGTGTCCATATCTTTATCCAGCAAAGTAAGGGTTTAATAGTCACCTGATCCGCCAAACTCTACGAGCACAGAGCAAGCTGGCGTGCCTTTGGGGACTCACAGGACCTGGCGCAAAAACTTGTTTTCCACCACCTGTAGCCTGTGGGAAGGGACATACCCCCAGACCTCACTGCCATATAACACTTTCGCAGTGGCCTTGGATTTGTACAGTTTTAGAATGACCTCTGGTGCCCATGAGCCCAGTCTGCTAGCAAAGCTGATAATAGCCCCTGCAGATGTGTTCAACTCGCTAAGCTTCCCATCTAAGAGGGCTCTCCACTGTAATCGGTAATCGAATAACACGCCTAGGTAGGGAAAGACTAGAACCTTAGCAAAAATATGGAGACCAACTTTAAATCATTTCGTCCATGCCCCCGACGACCGGCAACTAATACATACGACTTAGCAAAATTAACAGACAGGTCCAGCCTTTCCATAACAGAAACAAAGCCATCTATTCAAATCTGCAGGCCCCGGGCCGTGCAGGCCATAAGCACCGCGTCATTGGCGTAAAGTAAAACTGGCAAGGCTCTCCTCCTCACTCTAGGGGAATCCAGCTGGAGTGCCAATAAGGCAGACTCAAGACCATTAATATAAACTAAAAATAAAAATGGAGCTAAAATACAGCCTTGGTGCACCACCACGTACAGTTAAAATGATTTGTAAGTGCCCCCTCATGTGTGTATCTCACTGCCACTGCCGTCTGCGCATGGAGTGATGTAAACAAATGGACACTACAAGGGTCCACTCCCAAAGAAATTAAAATGTCCCACAGCTTGGTCCAGTTAACTCGATCAAATGGGAAACACACTGGTCTGGCAAAATATGATGGGACACGATCAGTCTCGCTGGTTCCGCAAAGCAGGCATTATTAATGATCTTCCAGAATAAGGTTCAATCCCTCCACTACCCGCTTTAAATAGAACCTCCCAGGCCTGCTTTTGTAACTGATGCCTGCGCACTTTCACCGCTTCTTTATAAAGATGCTGGCACTGAGTCACACTGTCTTTCTCCCGGGGTGCCTGCTTCAGAGCTACCTTTAACCTCCTCAATGCTTGTGAGCACTTGCTCAAACCACAAGTGAGAAGCCTGGGCATCGCTCACTGTCTGTGTAGATAAAAGGCCAAACACTACCTGGGTGATGGAAGTAAATGAATTTAATATATCTTCACTCGGGGTATAGGGGTCCAAACATAGGCATATTTCAAGCTGACAAGAGGAGAAAGGGTTATGATTAAAGGCCTTAGCATCTATACTTGATAAACGTAGGCACCTACCCTGGTCCGTGGAAGTTAGGGGTGCCTGAGATTTAAGAGGACCCATTGTATGGCTGCCACCCCCCTCAGTATGAGTGTCAGGGGATTATGGTCACTAAATGAATTGTGTTCTTTGTTGAAGGAACCCGGGCCCGCGCCCAAGGAGGCAGACACAAACATAAAATCTATAATGGTAGCAGAACCCATACCTTTATAGGACGGGGGCAGATGTGGGATAGACCCTGTGTGCCAGTTGTCTAAGGTGTGTGCAAGATTATGAGTGAGTAAATGATTATTTAACTGATCCCCTTCCGTAGTATGCTTTATGTGTAAATCCTCTGTGAACGGACAGGGCTGTGCGATAGAGGGGTTCTTTACAAAAGACCAACACAGGTGACAATTAAGATCCCCCATTAAAATAACGTTCATGTGCCCAAGGCCCTCACCCTTTAGGGAATTCAGGGCAAAAGTTAGGGCATTAAAGTTGGAAGGCCAGCCCTTACCCTTCTTCAGATTATAAAAGTTGATTATAGCGAGTGGGGACTCTCTATCCATACGCAATTTTATACCCTGGAGCACTTGGGAATCCCACTTTATGGTCTGCAACTCCTTGCATAGTTCTAATTCCACGAATATGATAAGGCCCCCACTAGCTCTACCAATATTGGAGTCTTGTGCTGGGCAAAAAAAAGTCTAATACACTTCCAGGAAGAAGTTGTTCTTTGTCTCCCAGGTTTCGTGAAAACATATCATTTTATATGATCTGATGTATGAAAGCCATCTGTCATCTGGAAACTTGGAGATGAGCTTAAGTTCACCTCTGGGATTGTGGCTAGTACCTCCTAAATGATCTACAGGAGAGGAAGACGTATAAGGCCTTACCTGAGAATCAGGGTTGGTCTTGGGACACACCTCAGGGGGAGGTTCCAATAAAATCCCAGTTGGGCCTGAAACAGGTGGGACCCTAACTGCTTCTAGACCCTGACACGAGGGACCTAAGTGATGGGGCGGCCTATCATGTATTGCCGCAGATTCACATAGTCAGTCCAGCTCGTCCAAATCCTCTAAGGGAGCATACAAGTTTCTAAGTTGCAGCTGCCGGCCCATACCTCCTTCAATAAGCCCACCCCCCCTACAAAATTCATTGCCCTGATCACTCAGTGGGGGTCTATAAAAAAATCCCAGCTGGAGTAATTTAATGCATGAGTCTAGAGAGAACAATTTGGATGCCCCAAAGAGGATTTTACGTGCTAACTCGGGATGACGTGTAGAGATGATGATGCAGTCTCCATTGAACATTTTCCTTGATGGGCCTATCCAGGCCACCCTCCGCGACATCAAAATATCATGAAAATCCCTAGTGGAGAACCCAGAGTGATGCGCTAGCCAATGTGAGGCTTTATTGTTCAGTTGGGTGGTAGTTTCCTCTTTGTGGGCAGCTAAGCCTGGTACCCCTGACAGGACCACAGTATAAGGAGTGTATGCAGGGGGAGGTCAAGCACTGGAAGCTGTAAAACCTTTGGAGATTGCACCCCAAGATGGGGTTTATCTACCCTACCTGGTGCCTGAGTAATACGAGTGACAAAGGGTGCCCCACCTCCCTCTAAGTGTGAGCTACTGGGCCCTTGTGTTGCTTGCTGAACCAACACACCCTTGGGCGCATTAACATGCGAGGTACCGCTGCTACTCCGGGGTATACCAAGAGATATAGAGTCAGGTAATTGGGGGCACACAGCCAAATGGTCCGGTAGGGGTTTAGCCAGAGAAGTTAAAACCGAGTCCAAATTGCGTGCCAAATCCCTAGATGCCACTCCAACTTGTCCAGTCGGGTCAAGATTGAAGATATAAGGTCAATGAGAGTTGCATTAATGTTATGTAGCTCTGGGGCCAGCTGGTTCAACAGTTCCTCCACAGTGGACCCTTGCACATCACTCGCCTGTTCCTGTTGTGTAACCGCAGAAGGTTCCTTTGCCCTCTTAGCCATCCTCTGCCATTTTGGAGCTGGAGGACTCGCCACATCAACAGTAGGTGTAAGCTGGATAGAAGAGGGAGCGGGCCTGGAGGCTGCAGGTTCACAAGAAGATGACTCGGCTGAATCCGACTTTATGGGAGAAGGAGATGGGGCTGAGGATGGAGCGGCCAAGGAGGTCTTAACAGCAAGTGGTGAAGTAGATGTAAGACACAGGCCCGAGCTTCCTATACAACAGAAAGCCGCCTCTTGGCCCGGTCGATCTCCTTATTAATCGCTCCCACAACATTTACCAAAAATGTATCAATAGTGAGGCGCTGTTGCCCCGAAGGGGTCACAGGCTGTGCCTTCCTCTTTCCCATTGCGCTATATCAATCAATTACCAAGTCAATAAGACCAGCTGCCCGAGATGACAGAGAGAAGAGCAACGGTAATTCACGCCGATATAGCAAAAGTAACCAAGATATCTCACCAAACATAGAAAGTACTTGCTGATGGCCCTCTGACCTGCTTCTGTCCCCCACTGATGTGGCATTTGTATGAGCTGCACACAAATCCAAAAGCTGACCCTAAGGGCCAACCAATAGCAGGTGCAGGTGAAACCCCTCTTGACCAGACACACGCTGCAGGGGACGAGGCATTGTAATAAGAGCTTTGACAGTTGTCCCCCCCAGCAATAATATCAGCTGAATAACAGTCCGGGGGCCCTGAACAAGTGATCCCAGCAGAACAGAAGACAAACAGGGGCTGCGGGTGACGAAAAGTGCCCCAAGGATACCCACTCACCGTCTTCAAAGGTGCCACAGCCCAGACTCCAGAGAGAAGAGGGATGGCCCATCCCAGCCTCTTCCGGTCTATGACAAGCTAAGACGGGCCCGTCTTGGCCCGGTCTTTGCACAGGCCGAGCCCGTACATGTCCCGCATGCGTCACGAGCTGCGGGATGCCTCTGCAGCTTTTATGGTGCTCCGGCACCAACTGGCCACGTCACGGCCCCAGTAGCAAGAAAACAACTAGTCCAGTGGAGGCTCCCACTCTGCAGGATGCCTCTGCAGCTTTTATGGCGCTCTGGCAATGACTGGCCACGTCATAGCCCCAGGGGCAAGAAAACTCCTAGTCCGGTGGAGGCTCTTGGGCTGTGGGACGCCTCTGCAGCTTTTATAGCGCTCCTGCGCCGACTGGCCATGTCACGGCCCCAAGGGCAAGAAAACCACTAGTCTGGTGGAGGCTCCCGCACTGCGGGCACCTCTGCAGCTTTTATGGCACTCCAGTGCCGACTGGCCACGTCACGACCACAGGGGCAAGAGAACAACTAGTCCGGTGGAGGCTCCCATGCTGCAGGATGCCCCTGCAGGTTTTATGGCACTCCAGCACTGACTGGCCACATCACGGCCCCAGGGGCAGGAAATCAACTAGTCAGTTGGAGGAACGCAGTAAGTCAAATTTTACAAGCAACGCAAGAGGCCAAATGTGCGGTTGTCTGGCAATTATGTGGTGCAACTGCTGTTCTGAATCTAGCTGGAGCACGCAAGAATTAAGTTATGCAATGTTGGCTTTTCTGTGTAAAATGCAAACATAATGCAGTGGTGTTTAGCATCGTATCACTGCATCACACATGGTGGGGTAGTGTGACTCAACAATAGAAAGGTGACAGATTGCTGTGCATCACCAACGCCAGCGTAGGAAATTACACAGTGGTGGCAGTGTAAAATTCACACAATCACAGTACACTTTGGAAGGATCAACTGCACCATGGAGGTTGTCATGCTGCAATTGGGAGTAGGCAGGAGACAACCACGTAGGTAGCAAAGGAGGAAAGAACATGTTTTCCATCAGCGCCCTTAGGGAGGAGGAGGTCACACAGTTCCACAGACTGAAGAGGCAGCTGTTAGAAATGGGGGTCTCTAGTTGGCAATGGTTTGCACCTTTGTCCAAATAGGGACCCTTCCTTCTAGTCAGGATAAGGGGGACACACTACTGAAATAACCCCTGCTCACCCCCTTGGTAGCTTGGCACATGCAGTCAGGCTTATCTCAGAGGCAGTGTGTAAAGCATTTGCACATAGCCAACAGTAATACAGTGAAAAGACTACAAAAGGACGCCACACCAGTTTTAGAAAAATAACCAATATTTATTTGTGCAAACAAGAACAAAATCATAAAAGACCAACATACAATAATAAAAAATATGCACTTTGTAAGAATGACTTTAAAATGCAGTTCCTTGAAGCCGGTAGCTCCTTCCAGGGCTACCATGTTGCTGAAAACAACAGAATCCAACAGTTCCGGCCGACCGCGTTGGTGCGGACTGGCATTAGTGTCAGCAGACTCGTAAACAGTACCTTTGGTTCCGGCCGACCACGTCAGTGCTGGCTGGTCATGGCAATGTCGTGGTTGTGATGGGAAGCATAGTGGTGCGACATGTGATGCCCTCAGGTTTCAGTGCAGACAGCTGCTAGGTGATGGTCGTCCAGCAGCGTCGGTGAGACTAGGGCTGATGTGTGGAGTGAGGCGGTGCTCGTGGCGGAGGTGACAGGTCACGGTGCAAGCAACAGTGATGATTGATGGGAGTTGGTGTCGGGCGGCCTAGACTGCGATGTGGGACGGGGCGGTGCATCGTGAACTGGGGCCCGGGCGGTGAGAGAAAGTGCCCTCTTTGTGCATGGTAGCCCCCATTTTTTGCTGAACTGCTGATGTGCTTTAACTGAGTGTGCCCTGAGCTCCTGCCAATTAGGTACCCAGGGCCTATGTTCTTTCCCTAAAACTGTATTGAAGACAAAACCCAATTGGCATCTCTGGCCATGGGTCAGCCCCTAGTAAATTATACCACAGGTACCCAGGGCCCTGTGACCAGGGAAGACCTCTAAGGGCTGCATCACTTATTGTGCCACCCTTAAAGGCCCTGTACCATTACACTCACACACTGCCTTTGGAGGTGTGTTTTGGTGCAGAACAAAGTGAAGAGTCGACATGGCACACATCCCTGTGTGCCATGTCTACAACCCACTGTCCTGGTATAGATCAGTCACCCCTCTAGCTGGGTGCCCTATACCTGTGGTGAGGGTACAGGTGCATGAGCCCCGTACCCCTATTGTGTCTAAGTCCATTCTTAGACATTGTAAGTGCAGTGCTGCCATTAAGAGTATATGGTGCTGGGAGTTTGTCATTACGAACTCCACAGCACCATAATGGCTACACTGAAAACTGAGAAGTTTGGTATCAAACTTCTCAGCACATTAAACCGACACTGATGCCAGTGTGGGATTTAATGAAAAATGCACACAGAGGGCATCTTAGAGATGCCCCCTGAAAAACGACCTACCACTAGTGTCCCGACTGAGTGGCTGCTTTCAGCTGCCACAACCAGACATGTTTCTGGACCCGTGGGTCGAGAGCCTGCTGCTCTCAGGGGCCTGAAACAATGCACATCCTGGGACGGGCAGGGTCCCGAAGGGCAAGTTTCAAAGGCTTGCCGCCTTTGTGAGCTTCCCTAGGCCACTTGCTGCTGTCAGCAACTGGTCCCCACTGGTTCTGACCCCCACTGTGGGCGGGAGAACCAGCGGGAAAAACAAGTGAGGAAGAGAGGTGTGCCAACCTTTGCCAACTCTACCCCTCAGGTGGGGGAGGCGAGGTGAAGCACAACTCTCAGTCCCTGCCATCTTGAAGATGGGGGGACAGAGCCAACCAGGGAAAGGCTTATGCCCCTCTCCCACTGGAGGGTGGCATAATAGGGGGTGTAATAGGGGGTGTCATTTCCCACCCCAGGGAAGGGACCCATTGGTCCCAACCTTTTACCTACCTGTAACACCCCTAAACCTAGTATTTAGGGGCACCCCTGAACCCTGCTTCCTCAGACAAGAAACCAGAAGAAGAAAAGAAGAAGAAGGACCGAGCTGCCATGCCGAAGCTAACAAGAGGAGGTTGCCCAAGTCCTACTGGCCTGTCCCCACCTCGAACCTGCTCCAGCTAAATCCTGGTGTGTCCTGCAGACAGTAACCTCGAGAAAACTGGAGGACCTACCTGCCTTCCATCCCAAAGACTCTGTCCACCGTGAACAACGGATTTGTTCAACAACAGACTCCAGCTCTGCAAAGATCCGCTGGTCTGCACTACTCTGCACCCGACGCCCACGGCCCGAGTTCGAGTGGACCAACACCAAGAGGAGGCCTCCACAGCAATCCTGACCTGAGATCCGGTGACCCCTGACCTGCCTCAAGCCTCCAGCCGATGGCTGCAGCCTCAAACCGGAAGGTCCCCCCAACCGCGACGAGGACCTGATAAGAAGATCCAACCCTAAAAGGCACCCCTGCACCCGATGCCCCCCGGCCTTGGGCGACCCAACTGACAGAGCCTAACCAACCCCAAAGATCCCAACTTACCTCTCCAAGTGATGGTCGCACCCAGAAGACCTTCGTCCCCGAGCCTGCAGTGATTTGCACAACTGGAGACTCCCCATTGAAAGCTACAGGGTTCTGACGCCAAAACAGCACTCTGCATCTGGCCGCCCTAGTGCCGCTGAGGGAGCAGCTTTTGTGCTGGCCTAAACCGCCATTTGCCCTGAGCTTAAGTCCAGGAGCTTGGCTCCCACAACCCAGTGGCCTGCTCGTCAGCAGCCGCCAATGGGAGACCCCTTAATGGATAACATTGGGCCTCAGCACTCTGCACCCGGCCACCCTATTGCCGCTGAGGGTGTAACCAGAGTGCATCCTTGACCCTGGGGGACCCCTGAGTCTAACCCCAGAATACCAACCCCCACAACAAAGTACTTACCTGCTAACCGATAACACAATTTTCCTCCGTAGGGTAACATTGACTGTTTTTCTATGAAAAGTTTCTAAGTGTAAAGTTGGAAAATCTAAGAAATCCTTTAAAACTGTAACTAAATAACCAAAACGCTTTTACTTACCTGTTTACAGGAGATGTCCCAGTGCAGTATCCAGATATATTGCACTGTGTAAGAAAAGTAATCTGAAAAGTAACTTACATAATATTTTACTAAAAATCCTATACAAAGTATATGTACTGTATTCTGAAAAGCATTGCATTATCAGTGACACTACTGTAATCAAATCAAAGTACTTCTACAATTGCAATCCAAACTGTGTTACAACTGCATTACTATTGAAAAATATTTATTGCTTACTTGTGCCAGGCTTGCTTGGTTCTAGAAAATAAAATAACTTAAAGAATATTTTTATACAAAAACAATTGGTCTGAAGTTCAGTCTTTGAGTGTGTGAATTTATTTGCTGACTGAGTGTGTACAACAAATGCTTAACACTGTCCTCTGATAAAGCCTTACTGCTCGACCACACTACCACAAATAGAGAGTGAGGTGCTATCTACTTTACCTCTGCCTACCTTTTGGGTTCCACTGGACTCTGTGCTAATACTGGGCGTAGTTCGCGTAGTAGCGCTACGCGTAGCCACGCGAAGTGCACTCCGCACTACGCGAGCTACGCGTAGCACTATGCGAACTGCGTAGTGTGGTAGGAAATGCTGTTTGCGATGATTGCACAGCGCCGGATGCTTGTCCGCACTGTGCAATCATTGCAAACGGCATCTTGCACAGTGCAAACGGTCGTTTTCTGCCGCTTGAGTAGATTTGTACTCAAGCGGCAGCTTTCTCAACGCGGACTGGTAGTTTCTCATCGCGAGCGGTCGCGAGTATACGCGACCACTCGCAATGAGAAACCTGACCTCCCCACATTGAGAATCTCGCCGGGAGGTTTATTTTCCACGCTCGCGATCGGCAACTTGATGTTGCTGATCGCGAACGAGGAAAAAGTCTTGCCGGGATGTCATTTTGCTCGCTCGCGGTCGCCAACTTGACGTTGAGGACCGCGAGCAAGCAAAAAATGACTGCTATGCTACGCGTGTTTGCACTGTGCTACGTGTAATTCGCGTAGTGCGAAGTAGCACAAACTTCGCAAACTACGCGAGGGTAGCATAGTACTTCGCCCAGGGTTACTCTGTGCACACTATACCTCACTTTGGTATAGTATATACAAAGCCAGCTTCCTACAAGCAGTTCTCCCAAACCACGGTGCAGTCACGGGTGTCGAGGTCAGCGTGCAGCAACATCGTCGGTGATACCAGGGCGGTTGAGTGAAGCAAGGCAGTGTGGAGTGCGGGGCACACAGGTCGCGGTGCAAGCAGCAGCTCGGTAGCAACATTGGTCGTCGTCGTCGGTGAGACCAGGGTTGTGGTGCGAAGTGCTGCGGTGCCTTCAGGACACAGCGTCAGAAGCGGTGTCAGTGTCAGCTGCTTTCCCCCTCGGTAGCATCTGAAACCCACGGTTCTAGAGATGGTACCCAGAGGTAAGTGAAGTCGTTGCTGTCCCTGTGACTTCATGAACAGGAGGCAAGCTCTTTTTCAAGACCTTGGAGATACTCAGCGACAAGTGAAGAGTGTCTGTGCTCAGTCCAAACCAGTTTGGTCCTCTCTCGCCCAGCTTCCCAGCAGGAGGTGGAGACAGCATTGTCCACGGCAGACCAGGCCCATTCAGGTGCAAGGGATCTCCTCCCACTACTCTAAATGCAGCCCAGGTCTATTTCTCCCAACCCTGACTCATCCAGGAAAGCAGGACACACCTCAACCCCCCAAGTGGCTGTCTGAAGAGAATGCACATCACCAGCCCCTGTCACTCCAAAGCCAGACAGTCAATCCACAACCCAGCAGAGGCACACAGAATGGCTAAGCAAGAAAATACCTACTTTCTAAAAGTGGCATTTTCAAACACAGAACATAAAAATCATCTTTACTAAAAGATGCATTTCTATATCCTGAGTTCAGGCATACTAAACTCCATTTCTCTATCTTGTCCCAATGGGAAGATATACTTGTAAAATATTACCAAGTATTCCCCATTCTATCCTACGGGATAGTGAAAAGCAAATTGCACTATAGTTCACTATCAGGACATGTCACATACACCAGGACATGTCCTACCTTTTACATACACTGCACCCTGCCCATAGGGGTACCTTGGGCCTAACTTAGGGGTGAATCACATTTAATAAAAGGGAAGGTTAGGGCTTGGCAAGTGGCTGCACTTGCCAAGTCGACATGGCAGTAAAAACTGCATGCAGACACTGCAGTGGCAGATCTGAGAACCCTTTGAAAGGCTTCTCATGTGGATGGCACAATCAGTGCTGCAGGCTCACTAGCAGCATTTGATTTACAGGCCCTGGCACTCTCAGTGCTCTTTACTAGGGACTTACCAGTAAATCGAATATATCAATCATGGAAATACCAACCCATAATCCAATTTACGATAAGAGCACTTGCACTTTAACACTGGACAGCAGTGAGTAAGTGTGTAGAGACACCAAAGCAACAAAAACAGAGTCAAACCCAGGAGGTCAAAAAGCAAATAGACAGGGGAAACACGGCAAAAGATGCCAGGTCTAACAAGAGCCCATCATGGAATTGTCATAGAAGATAGCGCCACGTCTCCAGCAAGCAACAGCAAGAACCCATGCCATCCAACCACACGTAAAATTGTTGTTTGTGCTACACATGTTGGCCTCAGGATCCTTTCAAATCACTTTGGCAAGAATGGCTGGCATTTCTAGGGAAGCATTTTCAGCCTTTCTCCCATCTGCATTGGATGCCATTATAAAATTTACACCACAGTACCTCCTCTTGCCAAAAACTACCCAACAATAATTTGATACCAAGCAAGGGTTCTACAACATTGCTGGATTCTATCATGTGCTTGGTGCCATTTGCACCTGTATGGAAACCGCAAGCAGAATTACTTGATCAATGTCCAGGCAAAAGTGGATCACAATGGACTGTTCCTCAATGTCCATGCTAAATATGCAGGAAGTGCCCATGATGCATACATATTTCGCCACTGTACCTTCAATGAGCAGTTTGAGAATGGCAGATATGGGAATGGCCTACTCGTTGGTAAGGAAAGCAGACTTCATCCATATTCTAACTAAATTGTAATGTATGACATAGTAGTTACATCTGTGTCTGGATCTTGTGTCATGTGCACATAGTGGTAGTATGTTACTAAAACATATAGCCAATGATGTCTCATTGTGCGAGTTCTTCCCTGAATCTGCAAAGGAAGTTGGAAAAATCAACAGTGAGAAGTATTGTGTTATGTTACACTGTGTGTGTGGACAGAATCACAATATCTGCAATGACAAGGACATCAGCTGACAAATCATGTGGACCAGAATTATTCTTAATCTAAAAACAAAGGCATATTCTGAAATATTTGACGTGTGTATATGCAAAGGTGTGAAAAGTCAGGAATAGTAGGAAAGTTCTAACTAAAATAAATGTGGTTGAACAAATCTTGTAATCCTATGCATCAGTGTCACACATGGCACGATATATGTAGGCCTATCAAACTCTTAGGAGCACAACTGTAAAAAGAACATCGAAATTCAACATCTGCCATGCACTGAAAGTGTCCTATCAAATAACGAAATAAATCTGTACTTTAGGTATATGTGTGATACCAAAAGAGGAAAGTGCAGCTAATTCCCAGGTATTACAGCATTCAAAATCAAAATATATACATAGATAATAAGCCACATTGATAGACTTCATTAATGGTATAGCTAACTAATTCCTACCATCAGCCTGCCTACATTTGCTGCTTCTCAGTTGATCAAAGTGACACAATTAATAAATAGGCTTACAAAGATGTTATACACTAGGAAATAACCTATATGAAAATGTAACAAACTTAAGGTATCCTCACAGTGTACTTCCAATCAAAATTAGAACCTTCTCATGCTAAAGAAATGGGATAAGAATCAAGACATACAAGTAAAGATTCACAAACAATGGAAAACCACATACATATATGCAACACAAAAGGGGGAGTAGTGGTACAAACGATCGCACCTCCAAATGAGCAAGTCAGTGTGGGTCAGAAAATATCCTCAATCAAGATGTTAGGGTAGTGCTACTCGGTATACTATGCCCTACTACCGAAAGGCATACAATAGTGAAAGCTGAAAAAGCTCCACTAAATGCAAGACAAATCAGAAGCACTCGAACAGAAGCCCACAAATAACAAATTACGTCCTCCGAAATAAGGGTCTGTAAAACGCACGTCAGTTTTGAGCTCGTTTATTAGCTTGCAGAAGAGTTCATTCTTCTCAAAACATTTTTAAAATTGACACCCAACACATGTTTCATCACCCTCGTGACTTTTTCAAGGCTAGTGGTTTCAATGATTGGTCTCAGTATGGGTGGTGAAGCCGACTTGGGACGCTGTGCCAAGAACGTTACCGCTTCGGAGGTTAGGACTTACCAGGGTCCCCTTCTGGTTCATTTGAGTTGAAGATTTGTATATTTGGACACCGTACAGTTGGCTGCTATAATTACTTTTGGTCTTCAATCTACTTTCTATGAAATTTAAACAATCAAGCATAATCATACTGAGTCCAGTAACTGTTCACCAGTTTTCACCTACCTGTACCACCTCAAGATAATAATAATAATAGATACAATCTTTTTCAGCAAAACATACAGCCATAAAAGATACAAAACATTAAAATAGCAAAGTCATAAAAGGGCTAATTCATTTTTTCCATTACAGCAAAAATAACAGCACAATAAACACTCCTCTTACAGGGCCATTAAATTATACATAGATCTCGGAGCTAACTGGTTTTTCTGAGAGCCTATTTAAACATGTCGCAATTCGCATAGAACACCCCTCTATCTTAATCATTCCTAGAATTTCTGGATCTCACCATTGCTCTTAAAAAGTGTGTAACGACAAAAAAAAGTGCGTTAATTCTGCAAAAGTTGCAAGTGCAAACGCGCAATTCGAGCCTGTCTAAAACCCATGTCTTTTATATATGGTTTAAGATACAGTCGCCGGGGATACGTGAAATATTTGCATAAAAAGACAAAATGTAAAATATCCTGTGGAGACCTATTGTCGCAGCCAGAGGGTCCTCTATCTTCAATTCACGCTATGAATCCGATAGGGGAGGCAACTAAATGATGGAACATATTAAATCTAAAATGAGTACTTAAAAAACGACTAGTTAAAATGGTACGATAGTGTTCTATTCCTTGCACAGATTTAACTAAGGAATGTGCTCTGACTGTCGGTTTTAACAATTCCTTTTCTTCTCGCTCCACGTTAACCTTCTTAAAGAAAAGATAATTAATTTCTTATCGCCTTTCTTCACTGATCTAAAATTTGTAAACATATCTGACCTTCCTAGGGAACAGAGTGTTTCTTTGATACATCTTAGCCACAGTATTTTTAGGGCATGCTCCAATGAAAGATAGTCCATGATTTTCTCATGATTAAGGGAGGCCTCCTCCTTTGACCAAATTTTCAGCCAGCATTGCAGAGGCTTAACTGCAACTAAATCCGACACATGTCTCAACCCGAGTTCTTTGTGGGCTGAGTAGGCAGGGGTACCTTCAGGGACCTTTAATAGCCGTCTCAGGTGTTTATTGTGGATCGTTTGTAGATCCCCCACACCCTTAGAGCCCCAAATTTCACTCCCGTACACGGCTTTAGAAATACAATTTGATTGATATAATTTAAAAATCACTCCTGGTGACCATGTGCCTAATCTTTGTGCAAAGTTCGCCCTAGCACCCATTGATTTCTTCGAGTCCATCACCTACTCTTCTTTCAGGGTATCCCAATTTAATTTAGCATCGAATGAAACCCCGAGATATTTGAAAGCTGGGACTTTGGCTATACTATGAGAGCCTGCCTTGTAAAATGTTTTACTCTTCCCTCGACAACCCACTTCCATCACAAATGACTTTGCGTAATTGGGAGACAAGTCCAGTCCCTTCATAAAGGAGACAAATACATCAATTAAAATTTGCAATGCTCTTGGGGTGTGTGCTATGAGCACGGCATCATCTGCATAAAGCAGAACTGGTACTGGTCTAGTACCTATTCTCGGGGTATCGGCATGCAGAGATATCATCGCAGATTCCAGCTCATTAATATACAGCGTGAATAAAAAAGGGGCAAGAATACATCCTTGCCGCACCCCTCTTGAGCATTTAAAACTACCAATCAAATCTCCCTCTTGAGTGAAACGTACTGCAGCTGAGGTGTGAGCATGTAAAGACATCAAGGCATTTATTATTGAACGCTCTACTCCCAGGTCATCTAACGGGGCTCATAGTTTACTACGATTTACCCTGTCAAACGCCCCAGTGAGATCCATAAAACCTAAGTAAATGGATCCCGTTAGCGATTGGTATTTAGCTATCACTAGGTAGAGGTTCAAGCACTGATCCACTGTGGATTTGCCAGCTCGGAAGCCATATTGGACCTCCGAGATGACTTGATTTTTATCTGCCCATTCCACTAGCCTGTTGAGTATGACCCACCCCATAACCTTAACGGTGGAGTCTATCAAAGAGATAGATCTCTATCCCCCTTCTTGTAGATATGGACAATAGTGCCTGTTGACCACGAATGGGGTAGAACTGTTGATCAGCTTCCTCCCCATAATTATAGACTGACTGGAAGTAACTCTTCCAATAATCTTGTGTGATGTGGCGATATATAGATGGTTTGTCAGGTTCGGAAAAACAGGGTCTATTAATAACACTCCAGAATAAGGAACTATCTTTCAAATCGCTGGTCTCAACCAGTTCGTCCCAAGCCTGTTTTTGTAGGGCAGACCTCTGTTCCTTTAGAGCTTTTATATTAATGCTACAACAGTTGGTTACCTTAGATCTACTATGGGGGTCTCTTTCAAAGCTGCTTTAAGGGACCTCAATGCTTGGGAGCATTCCCTATCAAACCACCTTGGGCCATCTGAGTGGGAAGTGACTACTGGGGCAGTTAGGAGTGTTCTCACTGACTTTGCTATGGTGTCAAAAGATCTAAGTACATCATCCTCTGAAGGTGAAATATCTAGGCACTTCAAAATCTCCTGTTGCCTCTCTTTAAAAAGGATAACTAAAAAGCATTACTATCAACCTGTGACCATCGCAGGCGCCTCCCCTGGTCCGTTGGCTTTAATGTCCCTCCCACTCTACTACTTTTGGCTATTTTCGGCCACTGTGTCTGCATCCCCAGAGCCAGAGGGTTATGATCACTGAAAGGACTTTCTATAGTCCTAAAAGATGTTGTAATATAGGTCAGCGCTAAAGACACAAAAATAAAATCAATGGTGGATGCACAGCCACAGCCTTTATAGGAGGGCGGATAAACACTTTTGGGTGGTATAGCTGCCTTTTGGAGCATAAACATTAGGTCCTAGGAATTTATAAGAGCATTTCATTCCTGATCCTCCACGGAATGTTCGTTGTGCCATTCTTCTAATTTCATACATGCGGAAGTAACCCCAGTGTTTTGCCCAATATTTGAACATAAATTAGAATTAAAAGCCCCTAGCACAATCAGATTGGCCATTGAAAAATCATCCGCCTGCAGCTGATCTAAGAGCCCGGCTAACTCCTTCACACTCGAAGAACTAGAATTCCTATTTTTGGCATTGTAGAAATTAATTATTGAGAGTCTTTTTGTTCTACCTACTACCAATTTTAAACCTAACGCCACTGTCGAGTTCCAGTTTAGCTGTTTCACTGACCCACACAGATCAAGGTCAATAACGATTATTAGACCACCCTTAGCTCACCCATATCTTGATCCTTCCGCTGGGAGGAAGAATGACTTATAACCCTCCAAAAAAATATGTTTTCCACCTCCCAGGTCTCTTGTAGGCAAATGATCTTATACTCGGATATAGTTTGAATCCAACTTTCATCGACGAATTTTGCACCCAGCACCGCCACATGTCCTCCCTGGGGACTGGGTAGCATGGCTGATATTATATTGTCACTGTGAGAAGTTGGCCTGGCATATGCTGTCCACTAGTTATAGTGGGCACCTTGCACCAGTCCAAATCGACTCTTATGGTAGGTAGGTTAAAGACAACCTTATTGAAAGCTATCCTAGTGGTAGCTGTGGAGAGCAGCCTTCAGGCTAAGTCTTGAAGGAATGTAAAGCAGCTTGTTTTACCAGTCTATAATCTCTTGAGTGACCAAATGAAAGAGCACCACACCAGGTATATATTCAAAATATATGTATTTATTACTAAACACACCCCTCTAGTCTCTTTATGAGGCTAGAGTTCGAAGTACATAGGTTATAAGATCTTAAATCACAGTAATAGCACAAATACACGTTTGGGCCCTAGGGGCGTACCAAACCATATACCAATAAAGTGGTATGCGAACCACGACTGAACTAGACACTAGGCCTAGAGCCTCTAGAAGTGCTTGGACCACAAGGAACCACCCAAGGTAGTGACACAGGGGACCCACGGGAGACGCGTGCAGTGTAAATACACAACCGCGATACGCCGTTAACTTCTATGGAGAAAGTCGGGATCGGGAAAATAGAGGAAAGGGACACTTAGAAGAGGACTAGGACAAAACCCTTTGAGATCTAGGACTTTGAAGAGTCTCTACCCACGGGAGCACCGGAGTACTCGTGTTACCTCACCCAGGGAAGCCGGGTGCATAGGTGCCTTTCGGGGTCGGGTTTCGTCGTCGGTTCTTATGGCGATCTGCTGCAAAGTGCTGCTGGCGACCAGGAGAAAAGTGTCCGGGTGGATCCAAGAGTGGATCGGAGTTCTGAAGAACCTGAAAGCAGAGGGGACAGAGTCTGGGTCACTAGCCAGTGACCAGGAAGGCGATGGACAGATGCCCACCGATGTCGAGTGCTTCAGGTGCGTTGACGGTCGTCTCGTTTCTGCAGCCACGAGGTCCAGGAGGTGTTGTTGGCAACCAGGAGCAGGATTCGGGCTGGTACACGATGTCTGTCGAGTGCTGCGGTGTCAGCGACCGGATTGGACCCAACAAGCCTTGGCAACGGCAAGTCTCGATGTAGCTGAAGATCGTCGATGGTGCAGACCAGCAAGGTCTGGGGAACTCACCCAGCGAGGGTAAGTCAGGGCAGGCCTAGAGCAACCAGGGGAGCCCTTTGGTTTCTTTAGAAAGTCTTCTGGGGACCCACGAGCCGGCTGGCAAGGGATCGCGAAGACACCTTGGGCGGAATCACTCAACAGGGGTCCACGGTCACTCAGGATGGTGTAGGCCTCTGATCTTCGGAGGGATTCCTGCTGGAGGTTGGGACCACACGTGGTCCAAAGCACAGGTTCGTAGAACGTTGTGAAGGGGTTGCACTTGATAATAGTGCATGGTACCCAGGGGTCGCGGTTCCTCGTCACTCGTGGGGTCCACTTGCCTCAGCTTCGCTGGGGACTCACGATGGCCTTGGGGAAGTCAGGAAATCCACTTCTTGGGCTGCAGGGACTTCGGACTCCGGCGGGAGCGGCGTAGTTTGCGACCGTCGTTATCGTTTTTGGTGCCTGCCAAGCAGGGGAGTCACTCCTTGACCCCAAGGGAGATTCTTCAGTCCTCTAATCGTGATGTAGAGCGTCGAAGGTCCAGGATTCAGTTTCAAAGTTTAGTCCAGGGATATCTAATCTTGCTGTGGCAAGGGTTCCCCATTTTAACTAGTAAAACAGGGAGGGACTAACTCTATGACCCCACCTATGGGAGGGTCAAGGGACACCCACTTCCCTTTGTCCAGTTTCGCACCAGAGCAGGGGCAGGTAGCCCCTGAGCTGGTTTGAACTGGCATATGCACAGAGGAGCCTTTGCTCCCCAGTGCAGGACTTCAAAGCACTCTAAGAGTGCACCCACCCAGCCCCAATACACATTATCCTGTCTGGGGAGGTGGTCACACCTCCCTGCAACAGGAAACCTATTGTCCAGGCCTCCCCTGCCGGAGTTTCGTCCAGCAGCAGGAGGCCAGACTTGTGTCTGTGGCAGCAGCATCCATTTTGTGATGCCAGGGCTTCAGAAAGAAGTTACCGGGTAAGCCAGAGTTAACATGTCTTTCCCTCTAGAAGGGTGGAATGCTACCCCCGCCGCCAGGATTGGCGGGGGGTAGTATTCCAAGATGTTTGACACCAAACACGACATGTTTAGGTGCAGCCATTCCAAAGTTAGCATTTTACCGCGAGGATATAATGCGCTTAAGAGTATATGGTCAGGCTGCACTACAAACAGCATCAGAGATGGTCTCCGAACGCTGCAGAGGGGCCCTGCTCATGCAGGGGCACCCTCTCACATAGGAACCACGCACTCTGCCTTTAGGATTGATAAGGCCTGCCTTAGGAGTGACTTATAGGTTTATATGTGTGTATGTATTTAGTGATATAGGTAACCTATATCACAGTAAGGGTGCATGCACCACCTTACCCAGGCTGCAGTAGCAGACCTGTGGTGTCAGTTTGGATGGCCTTCCAGGGGTGGCATAATACATGCTGCAGCCCCTGGCAGGCCTCTGAGGTACCTATGCCCTGGGTACATAGTATACCATATACTAGGGACTTATAAGGGCACTCCAGATTCCAATCAGAGATGTGCCTAAGGCACATGGAAACCTTTTACAGAGAAAGCAGATAGACTGGGGCCCTGATTAGCAGGATCCCAGTCCAACTAAGTCATAAACCAGCAAAACACCATAAAAAAAGTGGGGCAACCATATAGTCAGATTCCACCTTCCTACATAACCCCCCCAAACGAAAGGAGATAAGGCTAACCTTGGCCAGTTGAGCCTATATTGACTAAGTGGCCATATAAGGAAGCACCTGCACTAGCATGGTTGCCCCCTATGTTATGGTCCACTAAGCAATCCCTCACCCTAAGGGTATGAGAGGGTCTCCACCATGGGGAATCACTATCTCTGGTGTGCTTAGGTAAAGTACAAGGCTGGTGAGGTGTCTGAGTAGGAAAGTGAGGCCCTAGGAATGTTGGCCTCAGTTTCCTCAGATCACTGGTCACCATGTATGCCTGTCTTTCCATGACTGAGTTGCACTTTGCTCTAAGGGTCAACCTTTGGCTGCCTACAGCTGGAGGTTGGGTCCCTTTGGATGGAACACTGGAGGGACATGGCACGTTTGGAACCTTCTGGTCCCAGGTTTGCCCTTGCCTACCAGAGTCCTTCTGGGGGAGGTCCCTACATAAAGGTATGGGGGATCCCTCAGTGTGTAGAGGAATTTTCACCTGGCTAGGGCTACTAGACTGGCTGCCCCTAATCTGCTGATGGGGGCTTCCTCTGGACAGGGGGCCCGGGGGTCCACTGACCTCCCTGACCTCTGCAGCCCTGGGCTGACTGAGGCAGGGTAGAGAGGGGCAGGTTACCTGCTCCAGACTGGGTACCACCATGGAAGGGTCCTCTGCCATCAGGGGTGTGGCCAGGCCAGGCCTGACTACCTCTGTGGCAGTTCCTTCACTAGGGGTAGGGTCAGTTCCCTGAGGAGGCTGACCCTTACCTACTGTCTGGGGGAAGAAGACTTTTCTTCAACCCTTTGCTCTCTTTTGGGGAGAGTGGGCCATTCTTTCAGGCTCCATCTCTCCAAAGTCTTGGGCTGGGGCTGTGGCCATCACAGCCCCACTAACCTTTGCAGGGACGCCCAACATCCTAAGATGGGTTTGGTGTTCAACTTCAGCCCAGGCTGAAATTTCCAAATCATTGCCCATCAGGCAATCTACAGGTAGGGTTGGGGACACTGCCACTCTTTTGGGCCTGTGACCCCCTCCCAGCTGAGATTGACTATGGCCATGGGGTGATCTGTTCTGACACCATCAATGTTGGTCACCTGGTATTTAAACTCAGGTAAAAGCTGGTGAGGGGGACTAGTTTCCCTGCCACCATGGTGACACTAGCCCCTGTGTCCCTAAATGCCACAGCTTTCTGACCATTAATCATTGGCTCCAGTCTGTACCTGCCCAATGCTATGGGACCCATGGTAAAGGTGGCAAATCCTATACCACCATCAGAGTCAGAGGAGTCTGTTGAGGGGTCCCTGTCTAAACTAGGGCCCACCTCTGTTCCTCTTGCAAAAGCACCCAACTTTTTGGGTGCACTACTCCCAACTGGAGGATTACTACTGGTAGTACCAGGAGGGGTGGTAGTAGTTGTGGGAGGAACATTTTCTTTATTGCCAATCCTGGGGCAACTGGGATCAGTTTTCCAGTGCCCAGGCTTTTTACAGACATGGCAATAGGGTTTCTTTTCAGGAGAGGAAGGAGTTTGGGACCCACCCCAGAAGAGGAATTTTGGGGCCCTGTAGGGGACTTATCCTTAGATTTATCCCCACCTTTCTCTTGGGACTTAGTAGAATCTTTCTTCTGGTCACCACCCTGATTTCTAGTTTTTACTCTGGTTCTGACCCATTTGTCTGCCTTCTTTCCCAATTCTTGGGGAGAGGTCAGATCAGAGTCCACCAGATACTGGTGCAAAAGCTGGTTTTGACAATTATTAAGGATCTGCTCCCTCATAATCAAATTGTACAATCCTAAAAAGTCATGCACTTTGTTGCCATGTATCCAACCTTCCAGAGCCTTTGTAGCACAATCTACAAAATCAACCCAGTCTTGAGTCTGAGCTTTTGGGTGTCTCTGAACTTCAACCTATACTGTTCAGTGGTTAGGCCAAACCCATCTATCAGAGCACTCTTCAAGACTGTGTAATTGTCAGCATCCTCTTCTCTTACAGTGAGGAGCTTGTCTCTACCTTTGTCTGCAAAGGAGAGCCACAAGATTGCTGCCCACTGCCTCTGGGGGACCTTCTGAACTTTACAGGCCCTCTCCAGTGCAGTTATCCATTTGTGGATGTCATCCCCACTCTGGTAGGGAGGGACAATCTTGTTTAGGTTTCTATGGTCATAAGACCTTTCCCTATCTCTAGGGATATTGTTGCCACCATGGGACTCTAGTCCCAACTTTCTTCTCTCTTTAAGGAGATCTAGGGATTCTCTATCTAAAGCCAATTGTTTCTTCCTGATCTCCAGTTGAGTTTCCTCATACTGGACCAGTCTCTTTCTTCTCTCATGAGAGGATTCCCTCCTGTGAGAAGAAACAGAGCTCCCTATTGAGGTGCCAGAGTGGTTAGACTCCTGAGAAGGAGACCTAGACTTTCTGAGCACACTCATAATCCTTCCTGGGGGACAAAGGTGTGGTTCTCTAGATCCTCATCTTCATCTTCCCCAGAAGGGATTGGGTTTTCCAGGTCAGGGTCATTGTCACCCTCCTGGTCAGTTTCAGAGGGGGCTGGGGATAGTAGTACCCCTGGCCCCTTCCTCATCTGCTGGCCCACCCTCTGCTCCTACCCCTTCAGTCTCTGAAGACTTACTAAGATCATAAGCCACCAACAACTCCTGGAGGTGTTGGGTGGTGGGACTTTGGCCTGTCCTTAATTTCCTCACGTTACACAAAGCTCTCAGTTCCAAGAATGGGAGTGTGTCATACTTGGAGGGGGAAGCTCAATGGCTTCCTGCAGGGCATCTTTGGATCCTGCTTTTAAAGACATTACTAGTGTGGTGTGGTGTATGCACTACCTACTCTAGTGTGGCCTACTAAACTCTCTTGAGTTGTAGAAAGGGTTGTGCTATCCCTTAACACACAACTCTAAGTTCAGTAGAACTTACTGATATTCTAAGCTTAAATTATATGTACCTTAGGTACCTTTAGTGGTTTTCAGTTGATCAATTCAATTGAGATTATCTGGTAAAACAATAGCAAGCTGGAATCCCACACGCTGCACACCAATGTGAGAAGTTGGCCTGGCATATGCTGTCCACTAGTTATAGTGGGCACCTTGCACCAGTCCAAATCGACTCTTATGGTAGGTAGGTTAAAGACAACCTTATTGAAAGCTATCCTAGTGGTAGCTGTGGAGAGCAGCCTTCAGGCTAAGTCTTGAAGGAATGTAAAGCAGCTTGTTTTACCAGTCTATAATCTCTTGAGTGACCAAATGAAAGAGCACCACACCAGGTATATATTCAAAATATATGTATTTATTACTAAACACACCCCTCTAGTCTCTTTATGAGGCTAGAGTTCAAGTACATAGGTTATAAGATCTTAAATCACAGTAATAGCACAAATACACGTTTGGGCCCTAGGGGCGTACCAAACCATATACCAATAAAGTGGTATGCGAACCACGACTGAACTAGACACTAGGCCTAGAGCCTCTAGAAGTGCTTGGACCACAAGGAACCACCCAAGGTAGTGACACAGGGGACCCACGGGAGACGCGTGCAGTGTAAATACACAACCGCGATACGCCGTTAACTTCTATGGAGAAAGTCGGGATCGGGAAAATAGAGGAAAGGGACACTTAGAAGAGGACTAGGACAAAACCCTTTGAGATCTAGGACTTTGAAGAGTCTCTACCCACGGGAGCACCGGAGTACTCGTGTTACCTCACCCAGGGAAGCCGGGTGCATAGGTGCCTTTCGGGGTCGGGTTTCGTCGTCGGTTCTTATGGCGATCTGCTGCAAAGTGCTGCTGGCGACCAGGAGAAAAGTGTCCGGGTGGATCCAAGAGTGGTTCGGAGTTCTGAAGAACCTGAAAGCAGAGGGGACAGAGTCTGGGTCACTAGCCAGTGACCAGGAAGGCGATGGACAGATGCCCACCGATGTCGAGTGCTTCAGGTGCGTTGACGGTCGTCTCGTTTCTGCAGCCACGAGGTCCAGGAGGCGTTGTTGGCAACCAGGAGCAGGATTCGGGCTGGTACACGATGTCTGTCGAGTGCTGCGGTGTCGGCGACCGGATTGGACCCAACAAGCCTTGGCAACGGCAAGTCTCGATGTAGCTGAAGATCGTCGATGGTGCAGACCAGCAAGGTCTGGGGAACTCACCCAGCGAGGGTAAGTCAGGGCAGGCCTAGAGCAATCAGAGGAGCCCTTTGGTTTCTTTAGAAAGTCTTCTGGGGACCCACGAGCCGGCTGGCAAGGGATCGCGAAGACACCTCGGGCGGAATCACTCAACAGGGGCCCACGGTCACTCAGGACGGTGTAGGCCTCTGATCTTCGGAGGGATTCCTGCTGGAGGTTGGGACCACACGTGGTCCAAAGCACAGGTTCGTAGAACGTTGTGAAGGGGTTGCACTCGATAATAGTGCACGGTACCCAGGGGTCGCGGTTCCTCGTCACTCGTGGGGTCCACTTGCCTCAGCTTCGCTGGGGACTCACGATGGCCTTGGAGAAGTCAGGAAATCTACTTCTTGGGCTGCAGGGACTTCGGACTCCGGCGGGAGCGGCGTAG